>OY755040.1:69305221-69890221 GCA_963576565.1 Aspidapion aeneum | reverse complement strand
TAACGCATCGAGCCACCAAGGCTACTCTTTATTTGTTGAAAGAAAAAAAACAGATTTTTAGTAATAATTTAGGCAATAATTACATTATAGAGTATTGGTAAATTCGATTCTCTCTAACATTATAACCTATTTATTAGCATAATTCCATAAAATTTTGATTGTTGTAATTTTTAAAACAAAAAAAAGCAGATTTTTGGTAATAATTTAGGCAATTATTATATTATAGAGGATTGGTAAATTCGTTCTCAAATATTATTACCTATTATTAGCATAATTCCACAAAATTTTGATTGTTGTAATTGTAATTTTTAATTAGTCTAAAAATAAAATAATAATGAGAAAATCAAAATGTAGGGAAATATACAGGGTGTTTCAAAATTCAGTAACATAATTTTAACGTTCAATTCCTTAAGTGACAAAATGTTCATATAAACATAGGTCTTCAAAAGCTTAATTTTCGAGATACAGGGTGTTAAAGTTTAATTATTATAGCTCTTGCAGTTTTTAAGATATTTAGTTCAAATTTGGCACGTGTATTAAGCTATATACACCACACTATTAGACATGCCAAATAAAAGTAAAAATCTACAAAGTGATACTTTTCAGGGGTCATGTCGTCTTTTTACCCGGATATTTTTTCCTTGTAAGCCACTGGTAGGCAGAACTAGTTAGTTTAAGACCAGAAATAAAATTCTTGTTTTATTTGCAAACTTTTTTGTTTCCTGCAATTTTTTTGCATCTTTAACCGTTTTAGAGAAACTCGCGGTTTCACCAAAGGCTGCTATTATAAAATGAATAATGCGTCCGTATGGCATCGCGAGTATACCAAAATAAACAAATTAATAAAATCTATAAGTAAATATACGTGCCAAATTTGAGTTAAATATCTTAAAAACTGTAAGAGCTATAAAAAAACAAAATTTTAACACTCTGTATCTTGAAAACTAAGCGTTTGCGGACCTATGTTTATATGAACTTTTTGTCTTGAAATCACTCAAGGAAATTAGGAAAAAAATTATGTTATTGAATTTTGAAACACTATAACAACAAAAATTAACCATTAAATATAGTAATGCGTTACGTTAAGGAAGTCTAATTGTAAAAAATGTTTGCGCATTAAATGTTATTGGAATCTACGTATATAAAATAAATGAAGTATCTAAACCAATATCTCTGAAAATTTCGGATGCTTAAAATATAATATGTTTTTGTTTATTTAGAATTGAATTAAAGTGTATTCGTTACGTAATAAAATATATCAAAACTCATTGTGTTATTCCATTTGAAAATGTGTAAACTTGAACCATTTCCAGCAATGGTTAGTTTTTTTGTTGAGATCAGGCCAAAACTGTGTTATTTGTGTGCATTATAACCTATTTTAGCAATATCTATATCTGTCTGTAAGATAATAGTTCGTTAACCGCTGAACCGATTTTCATGAGATTTTTATTAAAAAAAGTGTTTGATACTGTAACAAGCTGATTAGATTTTGGTCAAGGGTCAAAATACATTAACGCTAATGACTGGTTTCGAAGTGTAGTAGAACACATTTTTCTCAATAATTTGTATTATAACCAAGAACTTTTAAGAAGCTTTCGTTCCTGAGATATTTACATAAAACGGTTTTTAATTCTCATAAAGCGTAAAGTCCACTTGGAGTATGCTAATTGGCTACGAAGGTATCAGATCCGTCATAAATCCATTTATTTCAAAATAAAAAAAAAATGTTTTTTGATGTTTGCTTCTTAAAGTTTTACACGAATACATTTTAATTTTAAAATTCGTTTCCTATTTACATTTTACTTTATTTTTTGTTTTTCTAAAGAAAAAAAACGTACATTTGATTAAATAAAGTGTCCCTTTACTCACCTGCACAAAATATTGCACACTTTCCAACAGCATTCCATACATTTTGAGCAAAAAAAAAGGTTTGTTCAAAAGGTCACAAGTAAAGTAAGTAATCAAACAAATGCGGTTACGATAACAATTTGGGTACCTAACATATTTGATTAAATTACTTCGAACGTTTTTGGAGAAAATTTGCCGCACTTTCGTGATTTTGGCAAGCGCGAAATCTAACAGTGCTCCTCAGAAGTTTTCAGTTGCGCGTCACGATGCAAAGTGTTCGCGGCGATTTTCAGTAGGAGGTAAAAGACCACCAAAGAAACTGTTGCGTTTGTTAAGTTGGGAGCTTTTTTCCAACTATGGGCTGGATTTCCACATAGGTTATAACACCAGTCAGCAGTGCCAATTTAATCATATTGTGGCAACTAGTTCTCGGTCATAAGCTTATAGTCCACAGTACACAGGTCTATTTTTGAGTAACAGGATGAATTTTTCTAAATAGCTTTATTTTCACGAGGCACTTAACTTTTTCTTTTGCAAAAATTCTTTACCGTGAATCCAGATCCAGAGTGGGTGGACGCAAAAATCTTTCGAGCTTCGGACTGACTAAATCAAGCATGCGTTTTTGGGACAATGTTGCCATTTACTTTTACTTTTTTAACACATTTTTTAAGCCACAAAAGTTTCTTCTCCGTTTAGTGATTCATTACTGTTATTTTTTTAATCTTATAAATTACGATATAAAAAAGTATCGAAACACTGGAGAATTATTCAAATACAGCCAGGCTATAATTGTGCCAGACACTATTTTGACACATTTACATTGAAAACTGACAGCTAATCCTTCAAAATTGACATACCAAAGTCGAATTTAAAACTTTATTTTCAATTAATAAAAGAGGGCACTATTTATTCTGGTTCATATAGTAAACAAAGCCCGTGTGTTGAAAGATCACAGCTGATATTACAATGTGAAGGTGTCAAAATTGTGCCTGGCACTATTACAGCCTGGCTTTATTTCAATAATTTACTAGTAATCAGTAATTATTTTTCTGTTTTAAAAAATGTGTTTCAAAGTGAATGGCGCAACATTGCCCTCAAAATCGCGTGCTTGGTTTAATCAGTCCCAAGTTCGAAAGATTTCTGCTTCCACGTACTTCGTTACAAGGGCGCTTCTGGAGCAGAAGACTGGGGGTTAATGATGAAACGGGGACCGTCTATAAGCGCATAGGAAAAAAGCGAAAAATAAATATTCACACAAGAGAAAAGCTCACACAGAAAAAAGCGCGCAAAGGAAAAAGCGAACATGGTAGAAAAGCTCGCAGGGCAATTATACAGAAAACAAATGTCCCCAGAAAAAATTAGGTTACTGTGTGTGTGTGTGAACATGAAGATGCTTGGACATAATATAAGCATAATAGCAGCCTACGCACCATCAGATGACGAAAGAGTAGCTACAAAACAAATGTTCTTTGATCAACTTAATGAGACTATCACAAAAACCGGTAATACCAGATAAATAATTATGCTTGGCGATTTTAATAGCCGAACTGGTAGGCAAACCCAGAGCAAAGTGATAGGAGCATTTGGAGAGGAAGTAACAAATGATAATGGCTTAAGACTGATGCAATTGTGTGAAACCCACAACCTAAAAATAAATAATGATTTTTTTATTCATCGATATACCTGGATTCAGCCAACAAGAGTAGCGGAACGTGGTGATACCACTTAGCGCTACTCACTTCTGACATGGTGGTATCTCACCGGTCGACGCCCAATGAGTAAAAAGCGTCTACCACCTACAGGTACCTACAGATAGGACCATTTGGAGAGGAAGTAACAAACGATAATGGCTTAAGACTGATGCAATTGTGTGAAACCCACAACCTAAAAATAAATAATGGTTTTTTTAAACATAAGGATATTCATCGATATACCTGGATTCAGCCAACAAGAAATCTTAAATCAATCATTGATTATGCTATAGGTGGACAACACTCGCATTTAAAGTGGTATGATGTGCGAGCACTTCGTGGGGTTACCCGTGGATCTGACCACCATCTAGTAAAAGCAAAAAAATTATTCCCTTTGAGAAAAACAAATAAGGACGAAAGTATTAGAGAAAATGAAAACCTAGAAGGCATCGAAGACAATCAAAAATACAACTTTAGAAGTCTAGAAATCGAAAGTACTCAAAGATTATATCAGAACCGATTAGATGAAAAATTAATAAACACAAATCACTCATTTGAAGAGATATATACAAACATAATAAAAAGCTTGAAGGAAGCAAGCAACGAAGCTGTTGGATACCAAGATAATAGAAATAACAGGAAGATGTGGTGGACGGACAAAATACAGGAAATGGTCAAAGAGAAAAAACGCACATACTTGAAATGGCTCAGTACTAAGGAGCAAAGAGACCTAGAAATCTACAGGGAAACCAGAAGACAGCTAAGAAATTTGATACGCACAGAAAAAAATTAAATGTACGAGCGCAAGTGCCACGACATAAATACACACTTAGGAGGTAGGCAGAGTTCTGAAGTATGGAAATTCATTTCTACAGTAAAAAACCCAACAAAAGAAAAAGTAAACATCCAGATAATCAAACCAGGACAATGGACAGAACACTACAAGGGACTGCTGCAGGAGACGAGACCCGAATATCTGGCAGCCTTTCCGAGAAGAGACATAAAAGTACATATAGATGTAATCATTGAAAAAGAAATGATAAGAATAATATTAAAAAGCTTAAATCCTGAAAAGCTAGCGGACCTGGGGGAATATATGCTGAAATGCTCAATATGGATCAGAGAAACTACTCGAAAATATTACATATATTATTAACAAATGCATAAACGGACATCCAGTACCTAATGATTGGAAAATTGCATTCATATCCTCAATACATAAAAAAGGAAACAAGCTGAATTGCAACCATTACAGAGGAATTTCGATAACCAGTACTTAAAGTAGATTGTACGGTAGGATTCTTAGAGATCTAATAGAGAATGATTTTCATGAACAAGAAGAAGAAGAGCAAAGTGGGTTTCGCGCAGGCAGATCTTGTAGTGATAATGTTTTTTGTCTTAAACAAGTAATTGAGAAAAGGAGCGCCAGAAATATAGAGACTCATGTTACCTTTGTAGACCTACAAAAAGCATATGACACCGTTTCAGTAAAGAAGTTATGGACAGTGTTAGAGCAAACTAATATTAATCATACATACATAAAAGCGATAAAAGAACTATACAAAGGTCAAAATCTAAAATTAAAATTGGAAATCGACTTTCAAAAGAATTCCTGGTAACAAAAGGCTTAAGACAGGGATGTTGTATCTCTCCAACCCTTTTCAAAATATATATCGCAGTAGCTCTAAAAAACTGGAAACGTAAAGGGCACGGCATGGGAATACAACTTAACGACCGATTTACCATATACACACTACAGTTTGCCGACGACCAAGTAATTGTGGCTAATGATAAAGAAGACATGGAGTATATAAGTTAACAGAAGAATACCAAAAGTGGGGATTAACAGTGAACGTGGACAAGACACAGTACTTATGTATTGGAAACGAATCCAGTGAGTACTAGAAAATGGACAAACAATATCTCCATGCAATGAGTATGTATACTTGGGTGTCACATTTGATAAGACAGGTACAGACTGTAAAGAATTGGAAAAACGAATAGTAAAAGCAAAAAAAGTTATTGGATGTCTTAACAGTATCTTATGGAGCAGAGAGATAAAAAAGAATGTAAAATTTAACATATATGAAACAATGGTCAAAAGCACACTGTTGTATGGAATAGAGACTTGTCGCGTAACAGAAAAATACAAAACAAAAATGGAAAGTGTCGAAATGGATGCAATAAGAAGATCAATGAGAATATCTAGAATAGATCACATAAGAAATGAGATCATAGAAGAAAGAATGGGAATCGAGGGAAGGCAACTGATATGGTACGGCCATGTACAACGGATGAACGACGAAAGATTACCAAAGCAGGTCCTAGAATCGCAACCAATAGGGCGCAGAAAAAGAGGGCGTCCTAAACTAGAATGGCAACAGTCAATCCAAACATCAATGAGTCAAAAAAATCTGACATAGGATGATTGTCAGGATCGAAGGAGGTGGAGAATAGGCGTCGGACAACGTAGAAAAACATTCTAAACCGACATAGTAGTAGTACTTTATTAACTTAAAATTGGCCAGAAAAAGAGAGAGTATTGAAAAATTTATTAAAATTTAAAATTTTAACTATAAATAAATTTTGTTCAGAACCTCTTATGATTTACGTCATTATTATCGCGAGAGCATAAATAGACCATTGCACTTGGCTATAGGCAGAATTTACATGGGCAGAACATAAAATAAAAAAGTGATCTGTAGATTTTATTACAACCTTAATTATCCAGGGTCCGTTTTGACCATAAACCCCCAAAATTTTTAGTAAATTGTAAAAACTATGTGATTTTTCCCGCAGACACTGGAAAAAAAATTCTAAAACGCTAAAAGTCGCGAAAAATTTTGCTTTTTGGGAAGCAGTCAAATAATCTTCAATTTTTTTTTACTGGGGTTAGTCTTATTTAATCTATATATATATATATATATATATATATATATATATATATATATATTGATGCACTCGGCGTTGTCATCTCAGCGTTAAGGATATGACGACCTGACCTCACTTATTTCTAGTTGTGTTAGCCCATATACAGGTACATATATGACATGAGAGGAAGTTCCTTTACCAGAATTTCAAAAGAGGGGTAAATTTTTTTTTTTCAAATATTTGATAAATACGTGGAATACGTTCGGACCTCAGACCGATATACAACCTTTGGATATGTGCTATTTCCTGCCACCTCAGGCACTGTTGCCGGTTTTATTAAGGTGATAACGTATGGCGTAAGTATATGAGCAACAATAGCTTTATCTAACTAAATTTAAATATTAAATATAAGGTAACAACGTTTTACTTTTATTTAGGGACACATTAGGAAATATTACAACTTTAAAAGGTTGCAAAAATTTGTAAGAAAAGATTAATGGTGACAACGTACTGTCTTTATATAAAAAACCGAACATTTATACTTTCATAATAGAAAAACTTGCTGTTATTTTTTTTGGAAAACACATTTTAAGGTTTTGTGATCTCAGAAAAGTTGCATAGCTTGAAAGTCCTAAATACAATTTTTGTTGAAAAATGGTTTACTTACTGTCAAAAATTCTACACATAGATCCGATAAACATTAAAAGGAAATTGTCAAAAATACACTATATGGAATGCAAAAAAAAATAATATATTATCTTAATTTATATATTTTTGGGTTTGCAATGTTTATGACATGATTGATATGACAGAATTTTTGTAAAAAATTATTTATCCGTAACAATAAATTTAATAAAAACGAAACTGTGATAATTAGTTAAGCCGTTTAAAACAGGAAAACCATATACAGGAATGATGTGTATACCCACGCCACAGCCCAACGCGAATATGATTAATCTAATAATAACCACCAGCTCAAATGTTGACGTGATGTCAGAATTTGTAAATGACATTCTTTATCAAAAAAGTTTCACGGGCGAATCCTCAGAGGTAAAGTAGCTTGGGGACGCGTTTCGGCTCCCACAAGACAGCCTAAGCCCTGGATTTTGTGTGTGTGTGTGTGTGTGTGTATTATATCTGTCCGTAACGCGATAGCTCCCAAACCGCCGAACTGATTTTCATATAATTTTCAGGTAAAATAGTGTTCGCCACTCTAAAGAGCTGGTCAAAATCCATTAATGCCAATGATAGTTTTTTGACAATAAAAATTTTTAAAGATTCTAACTTTCTAATGGAGCGTCGTATCAATATGCGGTTTATAGTAGACTACATTTTGTTTAATAATTTGTGTAATAACCAAAAACTTCATAGGAGCTTTAGTTTCTGAGTTATTAACAAAAAACTGTTTTCAGGGCTGATATATCATGGCTTCACTTAAAGTGTGCTAATAGGCTAGCTAGGAAGGTATCAGATCCGTCATGGATCCATTTATTTTACTTTCATACACTGAAATGTAAAAGACTTCGATCAATATTTGAAATGTGCTTTTTCTTTTGAAAAAGTTATTTTTTCAATTTTAGCGCTTTTGTACTTCATGCAAGAAATTGGTTGCAAATATGCAGAATTATTGTTAAAAGATCCTTCTGGTTTTTAAAAATTTTCTAGGACGTTATATTAAACATTCATATTAAAATGTGTGTTCTGGACCAAAAAAGAGATACAAAAAGTAAAATATTTTCCTGCTATCTTATATTTTCATCATACCTTTTTTCAAATGATCGGCTTGCCCAACCTCACCTAAACCTTTTTCGGTCGCATGCTCGCGACTAACTTTTTACTAGGAAATATTGTAAAATCGAGCCAAGTCATGTTAGGTTAGATTGGTTTGGGTTGGATTACGCGGGGTTAGGTTATGTTTGCCTAACTTACGTCTTAGCGCACTACATTCAGATAATTTTACGGAAGCGTACCGTTTGAAGTAAATTTTTCTAGTTTTCTTAAAACGGCGAGTTTTTTGCAAAAAAAACTTATTTATAATTTTAGAATTAGGTAGATATTCTTAAGATCAGTCTCAGCTAATTTTTTGGCCGAAACCACTTTTCGATTTTTCTTAATTTTAGCATTTAGCATTTAGCATCTTGTTTTTTCACAAACTTTGGCTTATAACTTTCGCCAAATTAGTTTTACAGAAAAACTATTAGTTTTTTGTTTCTAAGAAAACTTACTAGCTTATATCTTAAAAACGCTCTTAATGCCGCTAGTTTGGATTTATGTCGTCATATAGATCCTTGTACTCAAATTTGACGCAAACACCTGGTGAATTAAAATCGAGTGATAATCACCGATCGACCGAGGGTAGTCATAAACTTTCTTGATTAATCTTGAATTTTTATAATTTTTTTAATATTTAAAAAAATAACAGTTACTTTTTAAGTTCATGAATACAAAGCTCACTAAAACGACAACTAACTTGCTGTTCTGTTACAAGCACATCATAACCTATATAATTTTTTTTGCAAAGTCGATGTGGCAAAATTGCAAGCCAAAGTTTTTGAAAACACATGGAAAAACCTGCCATCTTGGATTTTTAACGTCACATCGGCCCTCCTACTCAAGGAGGCAAACACCCGGTGAATAAAAATAATTACAAATTTCAAAATGTTCTTACTAGTTTGGAAATATTTTTTTAAACTTTGCTATTACAGCCAAACTTCTTAATGTTTGTCAATTTAGCACTGTGCCTAAGAGTCATTTACCGCCGTAATTGCCAAGTTTAGAAAAATATTTCCAAACTAGTAAGAACCTTTCATTTTGAAATTTGTATTAGAGAACTTGGCTTTACTTTTCTTTTTACGGAATGCCATTTTCGCGTACTTGGCTTTTTTTACATTAAATGTTTTTGTTGTGATTTCACTTCTTTTTTAAAGGAATTGGATAATACTTAATTTTTAAAGTAGTAAAATATGCGGAATATTGTTCAAAACTTTTGCAATGCCTTACTTAAATTTTTGAGGTTTTTAAATTTTTTTCCTTGGTTTTATCGTAGTTCCTGTCAGCGTTCCAAAGCTCAGCTCTCTAGCGTTTCTGAAAGTGCACAATGTTAATTTTACATAACTTTACATATATAGGGGAGGGAAATAAATTAAAATTGTCGTGTTTTTACATTTTGTCCTATAGTTTTATCATAGTTCCTATCAGTCTTCCAATGCTCAGCTCTCTAGCGTTTCTGGAAGTGGGTAATGTTACTTTTACATAACTTTACATTTATAGGGGAGGAGAGTAAATGAAAATATTGAGCTTTTTAAATTTTTTCCCATGGTTTTATCATAATTTCTATCAGCATTCCAATGCTCAGGTCTCTAGCGTTTCTGGAAGTGGGCAATGTTAGTTTTATATAAGTTTACATTTATAGGAAAGGGAGTAAATTAAAAAGTTGATGTTTTTAAATTTTTTCAAATAGTTTTATCATAGTGTCTTTCAGTCTTAAAAAGTTCAGCTCTCGAGCGTTTCTGGAAGTGGACAGTGTTACTTTTACATAATTTTACATTTATAGGGGAGGGAAGTAAATTAGAATTTTGGGGTGTTTTAATTTTTTCCTATAACTTTATCATAGCTACTATCAGTCTTCCAAAGCTCAGCTCTCTAGAGTGTCTGGAAGTGGGCAATGTTACTTTTAATTAACTTTACATTTATAGGGGAGGGAAATAAATTAGACTTTTGGGGTGTTTTAATTTTTTCCTATAGTTTTATCATAGTTCCTATCAGTCTGCCAAAGCTCAACTCTCTAGCGTTTCTGGAAGTGGGCAATGCTACTTTTACATAACTTTAAATGTATAGGGGAGGGGATAAATTAAAATTTTGGGGTTTTTTGATTTTTTCCAGGGGTTTGGTCATAAGTTCTATGAGTCTGCCAAATTTCAGCTTTGTAGCATGTCTGGAAGTACAGTAGAATATTGATGATCTATACATGAGTGAGTGAGTGAGTGAGTGGCAATTTCGACGTTTTTCGCAATTTTGTAACTACGTTACTACTTTATGGATTTCCATGAAACTTGGAGGGGTTGTTAACTCTATGGAGATCTGCGACTCTGCAAAGTTTGAGATTCGTAGCTCATTTCCAAGTAGAGTTTTAGATAGGTCAAATATCGGCTGAAAAGTTTCCAGAAAAGATGATTACGGCGCGCGAACTTGGCGAGGCACTGCCGTGCCCTCAGATATGTACGTTGTTCGATATCGATAACAACAAAAAGTATTTCACACAGTGATGGATCAAAACGCATTAAGTTTACACATTTTTATTTTTTTACAATTTAATGGTTTCAATTTAAACAAAAATCATTATTACAAGGATTGACCAATATGTATAGATCCAACATGTTGATTTTTTAAGTCAAAACATAATAGACAGCGCCTGAAGCCACCACAAAGTTTAAAATTTAAGATAAATTGGTTTATAATTAATATAAAAGTATTTTTTTAAAATAATCTTTTAGGGAAATATGTTATGCCCTGTGTTATAAGGCCATATATATATGTTTTACTAATGTATATATGACAATGTTTAAATTTCCAATTACACACCAGAGGCGTCCGAAAAAGGCGACAATTTTTTAGGATTACAAATATTCCCAATGTAAGGACGCCGGTGGAGAGATTTTTAAAATTATAATTTAAATTCCTACAATAAAGTTTTAAACACATTTGATGTAGAAAGCTTATTTTTTGAGAAAATCATATGAAACCTAATAATTTCGGTTTATTATAAAAATATCCTTAATTTTCGTACGACCCTGGAGTATCAACTTTAGCTTTAACACTACTATATATAATATACCGATTAAAATAAAAAAATATTTTCTAAAAAAAAATGTTTTCAATATTGTCCTCTTAAATGATTTTTTAGAAAACTGAATCATAACAAAAACATTTCATGTAAAAAAAGCCAAGTACACGAAAGTGGTATTCCGTAAAAACAATTGAGATAAAAGTAAAGCCAAGTTCTCCAATACAAATTTCAAAATGAATGGTTCTTACTAGTTTGAAAATGTTTTTTTAAACTTTGCTATTCCAGCCAAACTTCTTTACATTCAATTTAGCACTGTGCCTAAGAGTCATTTGCAGCCATAATAGCCAAGTTTAGAAAAACATTTCGAAACTATTAAGAACCATTCATTTTAAAATATGTATTGGAGAACTTGGCTTTACATTTATCTCATTTTTTTTTAGGGAATACCACTTTCGCGTACTTGGCTTTTTTTTACATGAAATGTTTTTGTTATGATCTCACTGCTTGTTTAAAGGATTTGGATAATATTTAAGTTTTAAAGTAGTAAAATATGCGGGATATTGTTCAAAACATTTGAAATGCATATTAAAAATGTTGAGGTTTTTTATATTTTCCTATAGTTTTATCATAGTTCCTATCAGCCTTCTAAAGCTGAGCTCTCTAGTGTCCCTGGAAGTAGGCAAAGTTAATTTTAAATAACTTTACATTTATTGGAGAAGAAAGTAAATTAAAATTTTGGTGTTTTTAAATTTTTTCCTATAGTCTTCCAAAGCTCAGCTCTCTAGCATTTCTAGAAGTGGACAATGCTAATTTACATAACTTTACATTTATAGGAGAGGGAAGTTAATTAAACTTTGTGGTTTTTTAATTTTCTTTTATAGTTTTATCATAGTTCCTATCAGCCTTTTAAAGCTCAGCTCTTGAGCGTTTCTGGAAGTGGGCAAAGTTACCTTTACACACATTTACATTTATAGGGGAGGGAAGTAAATGAGAATTTTGGGGTGTTTTAATTTTTTTCTATGGTCTTATCATAGTTACTATCGGTGTTCCAAAGCTCAGCTCTCTAGCGTGTCCGGAAGTGGGCAATGTTACTTTTACATTACTTTGCATTTATAGGGGAGGAAAATAAATTATAATTTTGAGGTTTTTAATTTTTTTTCTATAGTTTTATCATAGCTTCTATCAGTCGTAGCTCATTCCGAAGTAGAGTTTTAGATAGGTCAAATATCGGCTGAAATGTTTCAAGAAAAGATGGTATACTGCGCGCGAACCTAATAAACGAAACCTAGAAAAATAAAACAGGTTTTTTTTCTGATTTTTAAAAATAGCTCATGAAGTCTTAGGTACCTAGTTTTTAGAAAATTAGATAAACCCTAATTATTTCAGTTTATTTTGCATATAATATAGAAATACATATATGAGGGTAGACCTAAAACTTTATGGTTTGTATCTTACCAAGAATATTACCCATGCAACTGATTAATAATTTTTGTAGAATATTTATCTATCTTTATTTCATGTCATTTCAATCATTCTCAAAAATGAGTAACTTTTAATTTAAAGGCCACCAAAAAAACAAATTGGACAAATTCCATAATGAAAAAATGGTTAATATCATACCTCGAACCTTGTTTTTAGTCTAACAAAAAACACAGGTTAGCATTTTCGTATAAAATTTTGTTGGCTATAATTTTTGTTTCAAACTTTGTACAAAAACCAAGTTATTTAAAAAAAAGAGAATTCGTGCGTCATTTTTTTAAAAAAGCGGCGAGAGCAGGCATCGCTCTATATTTGTGCCAAGCTTCGGACCTTTTGCACCAAAACGTCAAATTATATGGTTAAACTGCTTAACTAACTCTTGCCCATAGGAACGTGTCTGAATAGCTGTCACAAAAATTTATTATATTACAAAATCAATCAAGTCAAGTTAAATAAAACCGTTAAAAACTACCAGCCAGAATAAGCAAAAAAATGTAAGAAGACTAGCAAAATTAGTCAAATTATTTCAATAAGCTAAAAAATACAATAATAATCCTTTACAAAGCCCCTCCTAAAATATCAGACCCAGGCACTCGTTTCTGAGAATTCTATTAGATATTCCAAGGGTAAAAAAAGCAGGTACAAATTACATATAACAAAGAAACCCGTAGCGTCTAAAATCTAATCTGCAATGTTGCCAAATTTCTGAGGCCGCTGCGACGCGGTTTTAATACGCAGAATACGTTTTATACCACCGAGGTGACTCAGTGGACCGTTTAGTTACAGTAAAAGCGACGCTAGCGCCACCGGTAGATACGTGAACTTCACGGCCAAAAAGTAGCTACATATACCATTTTGGGACCTCAGAACAAAATTTTGCACACAGCTTGCTGAGTGTGTTAGGAGTCGTCTTTGAAATTTTTATTGAAAAACGTTGTCACCTCAAAAAAGTGAGGTACTAAAGTGACACTAGGTGACACCGTAGGCTATTTTGAAAAAAAACCTGTATTATTTTTATAGGTTTCGTTTACTAGGTTCGCGCGCCGTATACCATCTTTTCTTGAAACATTTCAGCGGATATTTGACCTATCTAAAACTCTACTTCGGAATGAGCTACGAATCTCAAACTTTGCACAGTCGTAGATCTTCATGAAGTTAACAACCCCTCCTAGTTTCATGGAATTCCATAAAGTAGTAAAGTAGTTACGAAATTTCAAAAAACGTCGAAATTGCCACTCACTCACTCACTCACTCATGTATAGATCATAAATGTTCTACTATACTTCTAGACATGCTACAATGCTGAAATTTGGCAGACTTATAGAAATTAGAACCAAACCCCTGGAAAAAATCAAAAAACTCCAAAATTCTAATTTACTCACACATGTAAAGTTATGTAAAAGTAACATTGCCCACTTCCAGAAATGGCAGACTGATAGGAACTATGATAAAACTATAGAAAAAAAAATAAAAACCTCAAAATTATAATTTACTTTCCTCCCCTATAAATGTAAAGTAATTTAAAAGTAACATTGCCCACTTCCGGACACGCTAGAGAGCTGAGCTTTGGAAGGCCGATAGTAACTTTGATAAGACTATAGAAAAAAATTAAAACACCTCAAAATTCTAATTTACTTCCCTCCTCTATAAATGTAAAAGTGTGTAAAAGTAACATTGCCCACTTCCAGACAGCTCGAGAGCTGAGCATTGGAAATCTGATAGGAACTATGATAAAACTATAAAAGAAAATTAAAAAACCCCAAAGTTTAATTAACTTCCCTTCCCTATAAATGTAAAGTTATGTAAATTAGCATTGTCCACTTCTAGAAACGCTAGAGAACTGAGCTTTGGAAGACTATAGGAAAAAATTTAAAAACACCAACATTTTAATTTACTTTTCTCCCTATAAATGTAAAGTTATATAAAATTAACTTTGCCTACTTCCAGAGACACTAGAGAGCTGAGCTTTAGAAGGCTGATAGGAACTATGATAAAACCATAGGAAAATATAAAAAACCTCAACATTTTTAATATGCATTTCAAAAGTTTTGAACAATATCTCGCATATTTTACTACTTTAAAACTTAAATATTATCCAAATCCTTTAAACAAGCAGTAATCATTTAAAAAAAGGTATGTTGAAAATATGAGATATACTTTTTGTATCTCTTTTTTGGTCCAGAATACACATTTTAATATGAATGTTTAATATAACGTCCTATAAAATTTTTAAAAACCAGAAGGTTCTTTTAACAATAATTCTGCATATTTGCAACCAATTTCTTGCATGAAGTACAAAAGCGCTAAAATTGAAAAAACAACTTTTTCAAAAAAATTTACAAGAAAAAGCACATTTCAAATATTGATCGAATGAGTCTTTTACATTTCAGTGTATGCAAGTAAAATAAATGGATCCATGACGGATCTGATACCTTCCTAGCTAGCCTATTAGCACACTTTAAGTGAAGCCATGATATATTAGCCCTGCAAACAGTTTTTTGTAAATAACTCAGAAACGAAAGCTCCTATGAAGTTTTTGGTTATTACACAAATTATTAGGCAAAATGTAGCCTACTATAAACCGCATATTGATACGACGCTCCATTAGAAAGTTTTTAAATTTTTTAATTGTCAAAAAACTACCATAGTATAATAGTCGTGTGAGCTAAAATCGTGGGGCGCTTTGTGCCATATTTTCTTTGTATATCGAGAGCCCGACGTTTTTTTCACAATAATACTAGTATTCTTTGTTTGAAACTTGTAGACAATGATTGTGTAGAAATAAAATTTCGGACTTCCATTGTCTTTATTTATTTGAAAACAAGAAGTTTCGGTTAGCAAGTATCTCTAACCGTTATCAAGTATAAACTAAGTTTACACTTGATAACGGTTAGAGATACTTACTAACCGAAACGTCGTCTTTTAAAATAAATAAAGACAATGGAAGCCCGAAATTTTATTTCAATACTAGTATGTTTCGTTCATTATTTTTAACTGTTTAGTTTGAAGCGTGTTTTTTAGTTTTTTTAACTATATTTCTTTTTTACTTTTTAGTTTAATGTGCTGTGAAATCGTGTTTTTTAATTAACTATATTACGTTGGTATACTGGCAAAATACACTCAAAGTCATTTTTTTTAGTTTTTGAGCCATGGTGAAACCAAAATCTATAAAATATTACTAAAATTTCAAAAAATAACTTTTTTTACATAGGTACTTACATACGTTCTCCAATATTCAATGCATAAATAATGTAAAATTCAGGAGTTTCTCAATGAAATCAAATGTCTCAAATGTTGTTCCTAATTTCAAAACTTCTTAAAATGCGATTTTCTCAAAACTAAATTTTTGACTTAGTGTATGTTGCCAGTATACCGATGATTTATTTTCACAATAATACTAGTAATAATAAAAATAAATTATCCTGATCAGGATAATGAGAAAAACTTAATATGGAAGATTTCTTATGGGGAGGGGAGCGAGACCTCATTAAGCCGTATTTTAACCTATTTTATTGTTTTATTCCTGAAATATATAAAAAATGTCTGCGAAATTATTAATCTTGGCGTTGTCACCGGTTCTTGATAAGTGTATACAAAGTCTAAATTAAATTTGTTCGTTTTTGCAAAATTCTTAGACTTGGGTGGGGGGGGCGGGTCCCCGAAGTACCCCCAAGGGTGCGCCTGGAAAATTATTGTATTGTCACCGGTTCTTGATAAGTGTACAAAGTTTAAATTAAATCTGTTCGTTTAAAGTAGGTCAAAATCTAGTCCAAAGGAGTCAATTACAAACATACATACCTACCAACAAACATACAGGTGAAGCTAATAAAAGCATGTCAAAAATAAGAAATTACAAAATACGAAAACTTTTATTTAAAACTTGTTATTTCCCCACAATTTTTATTCTGGTAACGGAGTTTTTAGAAATTAATTAAATCTGATTTGAAAAAAAAAATACTCTGCCAATATATGGGCCCCTAAGCTCACACTAGGTACTATAGTTATAGTGTACGTGCGAGCTAATAAAACTAAAACCTGAAATATATTTTATTCAAATCCAAACTAAATTACCTTTTGTTAGATACCACACAAGCCATGTTTTGACTTAAACTCAAATTTTTTAAATCTACCCCACCCTTAAAAAAACAAAAACTAAAATGTATTTTGTTTAACTGCAGACTTAATTACCTTTCGTTTGATATCACACAAGCCATATTTTCACGTAAACTCTAATTTTTGAAATCTACCCCCACCCTTTTTGAAGAAAAAAAAACTAAAATGTATTTTGTTTAACTGCAGACTCAATTACTTTTCGTTCGATATCACACACGCCATATTTTCACATAAACTCCAATTTTTAAAATCTACCCCCACCCTTGCGTTAGATGGATTTTGTTCATATTTAAATGGGACCATCTCGACCCAAGACCTAGGTACCAAATTTCATTTAAATCGGGCAATTTGACGTTAAAAAAACTCGTCCGATTAAATTTTATCTGACTAGATTTAAAAATTCCTTATCTATTCAACTTAACTTTAGCGACCAACGCGCATAACTCAAAAACCGCTAGGCCAATTTTAATGAAATTTGGTACCTAGGCTGGGTCTTGGGTCGAGATGGTCCCATTTAAAATGAAGAAAATCCACCGAGCACAAGCCAAATAAAAGGGTGGGGGAAGATTTCAAAAATTAGAGTTTATGTGAAAATATGGCGTGTGTGATATCAAACGAAAGGTAATTGTGTATGGAGTTAAACAAAATACATTTTAGTTTTTTTTTCTTCAAAAAGGGTGGGGGTAGATTTCAAAAATTAGAGTTTACGTGAAAATATGGCTTGTGTGATATCAAACGAAAGGTAATTAAGTCTGCAGTTAAACAAAATACACTTTAGTTTATTTTCAAAAAGGGTGGGGGTAAATGTCAAAAATTAGAGTTTAATTGAAAATATGGCTTGTGTGGTATTAAACGAAAGATCTGGAGTTAAACAAATACATTTTAGTTAAAAAAAAAGGTGAAGGTAAATTTAAAAAATTAGAGTTTTGGTCAAAACATGTTTTGTGTGGTATCAAACGAAAGCTATTTGAGTCTGGAGTTGAATAAAATATATTACATTTTTTAGTTATACTGTCATAAATAAGTTTAAATTTGGATCATTTTACTATAGCAATAACCAATATTGCTGCGCTTGCACTAATTTCATCTATAAAAGCTGATGCTGGATAATAGTAATTTGTATTGGAGAACTTGGCTTTACTTTTATCTCAATTCTTTTTACGGAATACCACTTTCGCGTACTTGGCTTTTTTTTACATGAAATTTTTTTGTTATGATTCAGTTTTCTAAAAAATCATTTAAGAGGACAATATTGAAAACATTTTTTTTAGAAAATATTTTTTTATCTTAATCGGTATATTGTATATAGTAGTGTTAAAGCTAAAGTTGATACTCCAGGGTATTTTTATAATAAACCGAAATTATTAGGTTTCATATGATTTTCTCAAAAAATAAGCTTTCTACATCAAATGTGTTTAAAACTTTATTGTAGGAATTTAAATTATAATTTTAAAAATCTATAACTAAAACGGCTTTAATTGACAGTTACTCTCCACCGGCGTCCTAACATTGGGAATATTTGTAATCCTAAAAAATTGTCGCCTTTTTCGGACGCCTCTGGTGTGTAATTGGAAATTTAAACATTGTCAGATATACATTAGTAAAAAATATACAGGGTGTTCCATTAAGCATGGCAGCCGGAATTATCTCAGATACTAGGACAGCTACGACTTCAGGAAAAATTTTTATATAACAAAATCGGGCGTTGTGAATTTACCTAAAATATATTTGTTCCTGTAGCTCCCGGCTAGGGGGCAGTAATAACACCTCCAACTATAAAAATTGAATTTTATGACAAAACTATATGATAAACATACACAAATGTTACCAAATTCGTAATCCTTTAAAAATTCTGCATAATTTGGACCTCTCACTTGTACCTCTTTCTCACTTCCCCACTTGAATAGAATGAAAATGTCACTTTTTATTTAAAAAATAATTACTTCTTCGTGGTAACTAAACGGACTCATATTATTTATTTGACTTATTAAGAAAACCCTAAAAAATGCAAACATTCTTTTTTTTTGTTTAAATCAAAATTTTTTCGAGGAAATTTTTTAAAAGTACCAAACCAAAAAACTTAAATTTCTTAAAAAATTCAGATACAAACCCATTAATATTTTTACTTAAAGTTGTCAAGCGATATTCACTTAAGATATTATTGAAATCCGCAAGTCAAAATTTTACTTAATTTTGCAGATATTTAAAAAATAGTTTTGTTTGTGTATTATGTGGTGAGACGAGACCTTATTATGTTATTTGCATGTGTCACACCTGTTATAATTTTTGGATAATTTAATGTTTATTGACGTTTTATAATTTGTTTTTGACATAAAGAATTATGTAATCAATCAAAAAACCCGAAAATTCTAATTCACTCCTCTCCCCCATACATGTAAAGTTATGTAAAAGTAACACTGCCCACTTCCGGAGGCGCTAGAGAACTGAGCTATGGCAGACTGATAGGAAATATGACAAAACTACAGGAAAAAAGTTAAAAACCCCAAAATTTTAATTTACTTTCCTACCCTATAAATGTAAAGTTATGTAAAAGTAACATTGCCCACTTCCAGATACGCTAAAGAGCTGAGCTTCGGAAGGCCGATAGGAACTATGATAAAACTATAAAATAAAATTAAAAAACCCCAAATTATAATTAACTTCCCTCCCCTTTAAATGCAAAGTTATGTAAAAGTAACATTCTCCTCTTCCAGAAACGCTAGAGAGTTGAGCTTTGGAAGACTGATAGGAACTATGATAAAACTAAGTATAGTAAAAAATTTAAAAACACCAAAATTTTAATTTACTTCAGAAAGCTAACAGGAACTATGATAAAACCATAGGAAAATATTAAAAAAACCTCAAAATTCTTAATAAGGCATTGCAATACTTTTGAATAATATTCCTAATATTTTACTACTTTAAAACTTAAATATTATCCAAATCCTTTAAAAAAGGAGTGAAATCATAACAAAAACATTTTATGTAAAAAAATCCAAGTACACGAGAGTGGTATTCCGTTAAAAGAATTGAGATAAAAGTAAAGCCAAGTTCTCCAATACAAATTTTAAAATGAAAGATTCTCACTAGTTTGGAAATGTTTTTGTAAACTTGGCTATTACGGCTGCAAACGACTCTTAGTCACAGTGCTAAATTGAACATAAAAATATTATAATTTTGATATGACTTGGAAATTAAATAATAAAGAATGTCAAAGCTGCAAACTGACAGTTGGTCTCTCCTCAGTAAACACCATATTTCCTATTTCTTTTTCAGATACCGACATGATCATTTCATTTCATGGTTATGCTCGGGCTGAATGAGGCCTAATGAGGCCGAAACGCTTCCCCGAGCTAGCTTTACGTCTAAGGACTTTCCCGTAAAACTTTTTTGTTAGGACTTTACCTCGTGAAATTCCTTCAAATTTAAAAAAATCCAGGGCTTAGGCTGTCTTCTGGGAGCCGAAACGCGTCCCCAAGTTACTTTACCTCTGAGGATTCGCCCGTGAAACTTTTTTGATAAAGAATGTCATTTACAAATTCTGACATCACGTCAACATTTGAGCCTTGTGATTGCTGGTGGTTATTATTAGATTAATAATATTCGCGTTGGACTCTGGCGTTAGCAAACACATCATTCCTGTATATGGTTATCCTGGTTTAAACGGCTTAACTAATTATCACAATTTCTTTTTTATTAAATTTATTGTTACAGATAAATAATTTCTTTAAAAATTCTGTCATATCAATCATGTCATAAACATTGCAAACCCAAAAATATATAAATTAAGATAATGTATTAATTTTTTTTGCATTCCATAGAGTGTATTGTTTGCCCGCAGTTAGAAAAACGATAACTGCAATGGACTGTAGATATTTTAATTAAATGAAGCGCGAACAAACATAAATCTATTGATATGAAATCACGAAATAATAAATGTCCATAGGTTAATTGTTGGTACCACACAACGGGAATCAGAAACAAAGCACTCACCAGTTTGCAGCCAATTTCTCCACGTTCCAAGGGGCCCCTGTCTGGATCTAATGATGGCACCACGTAGCTGAAGGGCTGAAGTTTCTAATTCTATGCTTCAGTACACCAAAATTGAGCACTTTCAAGTGTAGATATTTGTAAATGTTGGAGAAAGTAAATTAACACGCCATTTTCTCGAGGCGGTAGAAAAAGGATCTCACTGATTGTTGGTGCGCATGTCGAAATGCGCGAAAAATGTACTCTGTCCGTCATCCAATTGTGTGGTTTTAAAATTTACAAACAACCGCGAAATTTAGCGGGAGCTAACATGTATTTTGGACAATTTCCTTTTAATGTTTATCGGATCTATGTGTAGAATTTTTGACAGTAAGTAAACCATTTTTCAACAAAAACTGTAATTAGGACTTTCAAGCTATGCAACTTTTCATCACAAAACTTCAAAATGTGTTTTCCAAAAAAAATAACAGCAAGTTTTTCTATAATGAAAGTATAAATGTTCGGTTTTTTATATAAAGACCGTACATTGTCACCATTAATCTTTTCTTACAAACTTTCGCAACCTTTTAAAGTTGTAATTTTTCCTAAAGTGTCCCTAAATAAAAGTAAAACGTTGTAACCTTATATTTAATATTTAAATTTAGTTAGATAAAGCTATTGTTGCTTATAGACTTACGCCATACGTTATCACCTTAATAAAACTGGCAACAGTGCTTGAGGTGGCAGGAAATAGTACATATCCAAAGGTTGTATATCGGTCTGAGGTCCGAACGTATTCCACGTATCAAATTATTGAAAAAAAATTATTTACCCCTCTTTTGAAATTCTGGTAAAGGAACTTACCTTCATGTCATATATGTACCTATATATGGTCTAACACCACTAGAAATAGGTGAGGTCAGGTCGTCATATCCTTAACGCCGAGTGCATCAATATATATATATATATATATATATATATATATATATATATATATATATATAGATATCCGCTGATCGTTGTGACATCCAGGCGTAAAAATTTTAGATATCTTGTGACATCCTTCGACGCCGTGACATCCAAATTTGGATGTCACAACGTTTTTCCATGTTTTTGGTACATTCCTGATGGGGAGGGCCCGGGTGTACTTAAATTAAATGGATGTCATAGCAAAATTTTTAAAAACTTTTGACGACAAAATTTCCGTGTATATTGGCGCGAGTATATTCAAGAATCGATCCAATTGACATTCGTCACTCTGTTACATCCAATGTATATTTTCATCCTAATTGCACGCACTTATAACATCCGTCAAAGCGACAACCTTGCGTTATGCCTATTTTATTAATTAAATTTGGTTTACTTTTTATTTTGGGGCGGCTGGTGCTATGTGGTCCAGCGATCCACTTGACTTGCATCTTTGTAAAAATATTTAAAATGTTAGCATAATAAATAATGTTAGCTGGCTTATTGGGAACATAAATATAAAATATAAATAAATATTTCTTCATTTACCTCAGAGCAACAGTGAATTAACTAACGGACTTGGATAGGGACTTGATACTATTTGTGAATTGCTATCTCCGTCCTTCTTTTTACCATGTAGTTAAAGTCAGATGAGTAAAAAGAGCGCTAAATTTTAATCTAGCTACGTCAAAACGTACTGATTTATAATAGTATATTTTTAACTCTATTCAGTAATTTTTTTACAAAAACAAATCTGCTGAATTAAATTAGAATTCTTATAAATCAATCGATACATATATACCGGGTGGGCCAAAAAAAAACCGCACAATTTTTTTTCATTATAACGTTTGAAATATACCATCGATTTTAATGGGACAAACTGCGCTTGGCAGAGAATTAATCAAAGTTTTGACTAATTATAATTATTTGTCAGCGATCTCAAAATCCAAGATGGCGGACAATATTAAAATGTACCCTTTAAAGATGCTGGTTTATTCTTATGTTGCAAACACGTTTGAATTATTTTTTTTAAATTAGTAGAAAAGCTGCGTTCTTGCCACACACAAGGTATGAATCAGCAAAATCGGTTTGATGGTTCAAAAAAAAATATTTTTGTTTTAACCATTGTTTTGAAAATTATACGATTGCCTTGCCAATCATGTCTGAATTTATTTGCTTACAAATTTATTACTACTGAACGTTTGACTTTGATGAAATAAAAAACATCCTGGTGAGAATTGATTGTTTTTTAAAGATCATGATCAAAATTTATCGCCATCTTAAAATTTAAGATGGCGGACAGAATCATACTTGATTCTTAAAAATGGTGGGTTTTTTCTGATTTTCTGGAAATATTTTAGATTTTTTTTTTAATTTATAGAAAAGCACTACTTTTCCTGTGTACAATAAGGTACAAATTAGCAAAATCGGTGTATTGGTTCTCAAAAAACCTATTTCTGTTTTCGTCATTGTGTTACAGATTATACGATTGCATTGCCAAACCTGTCTGCATTCATTTCCTTATAAATCATTATTACCAAACCGATTTTAGTGAAATAAGAAAAATGATGGTGAGAATTGAATGTTCTTTTAAAGTTATAATCGAAATTTGCCGCCAACCTAAAAGTTAAGATGTTCGACAGAACCATACTAGATCCTTCAAAGAGGCACTTTTATTCTTATTTTTCGAAAATGTTTTAGTTTTTTTTATTAATTTATTGGAAAGTACTACTATTCTCCCGCTTAATAAAGTACAATTTAATAAAATCGGCGAAGTGGCTCTTACAAAATCTGATCTTGTACAATTGATTTACAAGTTATGCGATTGCATTGGCAATTTCTGTCCGACATCTTAAATTCTAAGATGGCGGCAAATTTCGATTATAATCTTTAAAGAGCAATAAATTCTTACCACGATTTTTTGTGTTTCACTAAAATTGGTAGAATTTATAAGAAAATTAATGCAGACAGGATTGGCAATACAATCGTATAATCTCTAAAACAATGGTTGAAACAAAAATAGATATTTTGAGAACCACCACACTGATTTTAATAATTTAAACCTCGTTGTGTGGGGAAAAAGTAGTGCTTTATCATAGATTAAAAAAAATCTAAAACATTTTCGGAAAATAAGAATAAACACACCATTTTAAAGAATCAAGAATACTTCTATCCGCCATCTTAAAATTTAAGATGGCGATAACTTTGATCATGATCTTAAAAAAGCAATCAATTCTCACCAGGATGTTGTTTATTTCCACTAACATCGGTTCAGTAGTAATGAATTTATAAGTAAATAAATGCAGACATGATTGGCAAGCAATCGTAAAATATGCAAAACAATGGTTGAACAAAAATATTTTTTTATAGAACCACTGAACCAATTTTGCTGAATCGTACCTTGTCGTGTCTGGCAAGAACGCAGCTTTCTTACTAATTTAAAAAAATTATTAGAACATATTCGCATCACAAGAATAAACGAGCATCTTTGAAAGGTACATTTTAATTTAGTCCGCCATCTTGGATTTTGAGATGGCAGACAAAAAATGATAAATTAGTCAAAACTCTGATTAATTCTTTGGCAAGTGCAGTTTGTCCCATTAATATCGATTGTATAGTTCAAAAGTTATAATAAAAAAAATGTCCAGGTTTTTTTGGCCCACCCTGTAAAGGAAACGAGTTCAGAAATTGCGCCTCTAATATACTTATTTATTTCTTTCCAAGGAGTAGCACATATAAGAAAAATTCAGAAGAATAATTTAGGTACCTAAAAAAAAGTAACATATGGGTTAGCCGATTTGGAAAAAAAATATAGATATAAAAGAAAAGAAAATGGGAATAAATTGCTAGACTGAATAATGAAAATCTTATATTTTTATTTTATATTATTTGCATAATGGTCGGACAGCAAAACACAATTTTTGCTGATTTTGATAAAACTTTGTACGTTCGTAGATCGACTCAAAGTTAGTGAAAAAAAAATTTTTTTTTGGTCGGTACTTTACTCGTAACAGCGTATCAGTGTCCTTAAATTTCAAATTGGCACCACCCCATTTTTTTCCAATATCTCAAATCCAAAACAGCTAAAATATTTTTTTTGACAGTATTAGTTAGACAAGGCCCGTCTCTATAAGCCAATGTAACGCAACTTTTAAAAATGTTTTTTTAATATTAAGAAAAATAATGGTAAATTTAAAACTTTGAAAATTTACAAAAGTTGTGATTTTTTTTAAACTTGAATTTTTTAACCCTGTCAAAAAGTTTTTGAGGCGGATGTTATCTCACATACTTTTTTTTCTTCCTTTTGAGACTGGCTATGTCACACCTTTTAAAATTTAAAAAAATATTGCAGAGAAAATCTGTAGCAGAATGACAAATACCCAGCTGTCGCGTTTTTCGCAAATTTCAAAGATTTTAGACTACTTATACAAAACAATTTTTTAAAATCTTTTTTGACTAAAACTCAAAAGACTTTTTACCGGTTCTTATAGAGAACTAAATTCTAGATTTAATTTTTTTTTAAAAGAATTATAAATATAATCCAAAATATTTAAAAATTTACCACAAACATAAAAAAATCATTCGTTCAAAATATCGGTTTTTTACGCAAAAATTACATTTTTGGAGTTAAACGGCTGGGGATTTTTTATTCTACGTTTAATTTTGGGTCCCCCGAAAATCTTTCTTCTACTATAGACAGGCTTTTAACCGGTATATATTTTTTTTAAATATACTTGGTAAGTGGTAGCAAAAAAGCGTTTAAAGTTGATATTTTTCAGTTTTTATTAATAGATATTCAAATCCGCCATTTTCGTCAATTTTTGGGGGATTTTGACAACAATTGGTATGATTGTAGATCGACTCAAGCGAAGTAAATACTATAGAAAAAGTGGTTGGCACTCCACTATAAGTTGCTTATCAGTGCCCTTAACTTTCTGTTTTGCACCTTTCCACTTTTTTCAAAATATCTCAAAATTAAAAAAAGTCAATTACTTTTTTATTGCGGTTTTGATAAGGTAAGACCTATCTCTAAAGGCCTATGTACCACAAGTTCTAGAAATATTTATCGATTTCAGAAAAAATAATTTCAAATTTAAAACTGACAAATTTACCAAAGTGGTGATTTTTTTTAAACTTGAATTTTTGGACCCTGTCATGAAATTTCTGAGGCGGATTTTATCTGACATACTTTTTTTTCTTTCTTTTGAGTCGTCTCGCTATACTAAAATTTTAAAATATTATAAAATATTGCAGGAAAAATCTGTAGCAGAATCACATATACCAGGCTGTCGCGTTTTTTGCAAAATTTAGAGACTTGGACTATTTATACAAATCATTTTTGTAAAACATTATTTGAACAAAACTCAAAAGACTATTTAGTGGTTCTAATAGAGAACTAAATGCAAAATTTACTTTCTAAAAAAAAAAGATAAATATGATTCAAAATATTTACCGCAAACGTGCCAAAAGCACTGGTTCAAAATAATGGGTTTTTAAATAAAAATGACATGTTTGAAGATAAACGGCTGGGAATTTCTTATTTTACGTTTAATTTTGGGTCCTCTGAAATATTTTGTATTTTTCAAAATATACATGGTAAGTGGTAGCAAAAAAGCGTTTATATTTGGACATTTTTCAGTTTTTTTTTAAAATATCCAAATTGTATACTGGTCGGTCAGTTCGCCATTTTTGTCCATTTTTGCGGGACTTTCATAAAAATTGGCAAGTTTCTACATTGTCTTAGGAGGAGTAAAAAAAGTTGATTGGTTGTCCAATCTAAGCTGTGTTTCAGTGCCCTTAACTTTTCAATTTGCACCTTCTTACTTTTATCAAAATATTTTTTATTACGATTTTAATTATGTGAGACATGTCTCTCTCGTCCCGCCTTACACAACTCTTAGAAATATTTTTTTATTTCAAGAAAAAAAAAAAGTTAGTTTTCCAAAGTAGCGATTTTTTTCAAACTTGAATTTTTTAACTCCGTCAAGAATTGCCTATTGACGTTTTCATCTGACATACTTTTTTTTATTTTTTTTAAGTCTATAGTTTGCTTTTAAAAATATTAAAAAATATTGCAGGAAAAATCTGGAGCAGGATCAAAAATACAAAACTGGTGCGTTATCCGCAAAATTCAAAGATTTTGAACTACTCATACATAACTACTTTTTTAAACTTTATTTGACCACAATTTAAAAACTTTGCGTTTTTAATATAAAATTATACATAAAATTCACTTTCTTAAAAAATTTACTGCAATTAAGACAGATACTCCTACAAATACAAGCAAGCCTATCGAAATACCGATGCTTAAAAGTTATAAGAAAAGAAGCATTTGGTTCTAACCCTATTTTTATTTTTCACAAGTCGAAATTAAGAAAAATTATAGGTAGATACTGCGTTTTCTATCCTACTAAAAAGACCGGGTTGATTTTAAAACAGAGGTAATTATTTTACAATTATAAATTTCTGTAGTATTAGTAATGATATAATTACACCTACGTACTAAACAAGCTTAATGTTTTGAAAGATATTGTGTTTCTATATTTAAAAAAAATAAATAAATAAAATAGGTACTTTTTTAATAAATGTTAAATTTAGCAGGATTTTTTTGTTTGTCTTATGGCTGTACCTAGGGTCGGATTAAGGGAAATGGCTGACCATTTCAGGCAAATAATTCTGTTTTTTTAAATCTTTTGTATTTTTATTAAGAGCTTAAAATATCACTCTTTTCGAAAATTATAAATATTTTGAAGTTTTGTTAAAAATAAAATAAATAGAGTTAGCACCCTTACTAACGTGTTAATTCCATTTATTTTAGGCTTCTAAATTATATTAAGAACTTACACTATTTTAGTATATGACTTGGTAATTTTGTGAAAAAATCAAAAACCCAACTTCATTACTATCAGCAGAAACGAGTATAATATAGTAGACAGTCAATTTACATTAGGCTAATAGCATACTCTAAAATTCACGCACTCGGCACCTTTGAACGCAGCCGGTGACGACCGGTGAGGGCGCTGATTTCCCTATTCGTTTGGTAATAGCAGGTAACCACATGAACTGGAATGCTAGCTTTGTCTTTTTTTTCTTATGCAATAATTTACGTAGGAAAAAAGAGAGAGGAAGCGTTTCTGCCTCCATAGTGCAGTGTTGTCGATATTTCATTTAATACAAAATCATTTGGAAAAATCTTTCAATCACTGCTTTCAGTATACATGCAACCTCCGTCAGGGGTGGACGCGTCTTGCCCAGTGGAGGGCATAGATATGTAGGTAAGAAAAAGTAGATACATTTTCTGACTTCCAAGAGTTAAGGCCAGAAACACATGTACAGTCCTTAAACCTGTTGCGAAAACATTTTGCACAACTCAGGAATTTTTGGAAAAACTCAAGAAATTTTCGGAAAACATGGGAAATGTCAGGAATACCCCGGAAAATGCTTGGGAAATGTTTGGAAACATACATTTTCATAATACTTGCGAAATGTTCGCAAAAACTTAGAAAGTGTTCAAAAAACTCGAGAAAAGTTTTAAAAAAACTTTACAAATGTTCGAAAAAACTCGAGAAATTTTCGAAAATCTCGGAAAATCTTCAAA
Source organism: Aspidapion aeneum (assembly GCA_963576565.1). Taxonomy (NCBI): domain Eukaryota; kingdom Metazoa; phylum Arthropoda; class Insecta; order Coleoptera; family Brentidae; genus Aspidapion; species Aspidapion aeneum. Next base: position 69,861,900 of record OY755040.1, on the reverse strand, counting down.
AAACTGCAATAAAAAAGTAATTGACTTTTTTTAATTTTGAGATATTTTGAAAAAAGTGGAAAGGTGCAAAACAGAAAGTTAAGGGCACTGATAAGCAACTTATAGTGGAGTGCCAACCACTATTTCTATAGTATTTACTTTGCTTGAGTCGATCTACAATCATACCAATTGTTGTCAAAATCCCCCAAAAATTGACGAAAATGGCGGATTTGAATATCTATTAATAAAAACTGGAAAATATCAACTTTAAACGCTTTTTTGCTACCACTTACCAAGTATATTTAAAAAAAATATATACCGGTTAAAAGCCTGTCTATAGTAGAAGAAAGATTTTCGGGGGACCCAAAATTAAACGTAGAATAAAAAATCCCCAGCCGTTTAACTCCAAAAATGTAATTTTTGCGTAAAAAACCGATATTTTGAACGAATGATTTTTTTATGTTTGTGGTAAATTTTTAAATATTTTGGATTATATTTATAATTCTTTTAAAAAAAAATTAAATCTAGAATTTAGTTCTCTATAAGAACCGGTAAAAAGTCTTTTGAGTTTTAGTCAAAAAAGATTTTAAAAAATTGTTTTGTATAAGTAGTCTAAAATCTTTGAATTTTGCGAAAAACGCGACAGCTGGGTATTTGTCATTCTGCTAAAGATTTTCTCTGCAATATTTTTTTAAATTTTAAAAGGTGTGACATAGCCAGTCTCAAAAGGAAGAAAAAAAGTATGTGAGATAACATCCGCCTCAAAAACTTTTTGACAGGGTTAAAAAATTCAAGTTTAAAAAAAATCACAACTTTTGCAAATTTTCAAAGTTTTAAATTTACCATTATTTTTCTTAATATTAAAAAAATATTTTTAAAAGTTGCGTTACATTGGCTTATAGAGACGGGCCTTGCCTAACTAATACTGTCAAAAAAAATATTTTAGCTGTTTTGGATTTGAGATATTGGAAAAAAATGGGGTGGTGCCAATTTGAAATTTAAGGACACTGATACGCTGTTACGAGTAAAGTACCGACCAAAAAAAAATTTTTTTTCACTAACTTTGAGTCGATCTACGAACGTACAAAGTTTTATCAAAATCAGCAAAAATTGTGTTTTGCTGCCCGACCATTATGCAAATAATATAAAATAAAAATATAAGATTTTCATTATTCAGTCTAGCAATTTATTCCCATTTTCTTTTCTTTTATATCTATATTTTTTTTCCAAATCGGCTAACCCATATGTTACTTTTTTTTAGGTACCTAAATTATTCTTCTGAATTTTTCTTATATGTGCTACTCCTTGGAAAGAAATAAATAAGTATCTTAGAGGCGCAATTTCTGAACTCGTTTCCTTTACAGGGTGGGCCAAAAAAACCTGGACATTTTTTTTATTATAACTTTTGAACTATACAATCGATATTAATGGGACAAACTGCACTTGCCAAAGAATTAATCAGAGTTTTGACTAATTTATCATTTTTTGTCTGCCATCTCAAAATTCAAGATGGCGGACTAAATTAAAATGTACCTTTCAAAGATGCTCGTTTATTCTTGTGATGCAAATATGTACTAATAATTTTTTTAAATTAGTAAGAAAGCTGCGTTCTTGCCAGACACGACAAGGTACGATTCAGCAAAATTGGTTCAGTGGTTCTATAAAAAAATATTTTTGTTCAACTATTGTTTTGCATATTTTACGATTGCTTGCCAATCATGTCTGCATTTATTTACTTATAAATTCATTACTACTGAACCGATGTTAGTGGAAATAAACAACATCCTGGTGAGAATTGATTGCTTTTTTAAGATCATGATCAAAGTTATCGCCATCTTAAATTTTAAGATGGCGGATAGAATTATTCTTGATTTTTTAAAATGGCGTGTTTATTCTTATTTTCCGAAAATGTTTTAGATTTTTTTTAATCTATGAAAAAGCACTACTTTTTCCCCACACAACGAGGTAAAAATTATTAAAATCAGTGTGGTGGTTCTCAAAATATCTATTTTTGTTTCAACCATTGTTTTAGAGATTATACGATTGTATTTCCAACCCTGTCTGCATTAATTTTCTTATAAATTCTACCAATTTTAGTGAAACACAAAAAATCGTGGTAAGAATTGAATGCTCTTTAAAGATTATAATCGAAATTTGCCGCCATCTTTGAATTTAAGATGTCGGACAGAAATTGCCAATGCAATCGCATAACTTGTAAAACAATTGTACAAAATTAGATTTTGTGAGAACCACTTCGCCGATTTTATTAAATTATACTTTATTAAGCGGGAGAAAAGTAGTACTTTCCAATAAATTAATAAAAAAAACTAAAACATTTTCGAAAAATAAGAATAAAAGTGCCTCTTTGAAGGATCAAGTATTGTTCTGTCCAACATCTTAACTTTTAGGATGGCAGCAAATTTCGATTATAACCTTGAAAGAACAATCAATTCTCACCATAAATTTTCTTATTTCACTAAAATCGGTTTGGTAATAATGATTTATAAGGAAATAAATACAGACAGGGTTGGCAATGCAATCGTATAATCTGTAACACAATGACGAAAACAGAAATAAGTTTTTTGAGAACCAATACACCGATTTTACTAATTTGTACCTTGTTTTGCGCGGGAAAAGTAGTGCCTTTCTATAAATTAAAAAAAAAATCTAAAATATTTCCAGAAAATAAGAATAAACCCACCATTTTTAAGAATCAAGTATGATTCTGTCCGCCATCTTACATTTTAAGATGACGATAAATTTTGATCATGATCTTTAAAAAACAATCAATTCTCACCAGAATGTTTTTTATTTCATCAAAGTCAAAGGTTCAGTAGTAATAAATTTGTAAGGAAATAAATGCAGACATGATTGGCAAGGCAATCGTATAATTTTCAAAACAATGGTTGAAACAAAAATATTTTTTTAGAACCATCAAACCGATTTTGCTGATTCATATCTTGTGCGTGGCAAGAACGCAGCTTTTCTACTAATTTAGAAAAATAATTCAAACGTGTTTGCAACATAAGAATAAACCAGCTTCTTTAAAGGGTACATTTTAATATTGTCCGCCATCTTGGATTTTGAGATCGCTGACAAATAATTATAATTAGTCAAAATTTTGATTAATTCTCTGCCACGCGCAGTTTGTCCCATTAAAATCGATGGCATAGAGGGTAAATTGTGCGGTTTTGTTTTGGCTCACCCGGTATATATGTTTTGATTGATTTATAAGAATTCTAATTTATTTCAGCAGATTTGTTTTTGTAAAAAATCACTGAATAGAGTTAAAAATATACTGTTATAAATCAGTACGTTTAGCGCTCTTTTTACTCATCTGACTTTAACTACGTGGTAAAAAGGAGGACGGAGATAGCAATTCACAAATATTATCAAGTCCCTATCCAAGTCCGTTAGTTAATTCACTTTTGCTCTGAGGTACAAGAAGAAATATTTATTTATATTTTATATTTATGTCCCATTATTTATTATGCTAACATTTTTAAATATTTTTACAAAGATGCAAGTCAAGTCAAACCTGGTGTTATCCAAAAATAAAAAATATGAAATATAATAAAAAATATTTTATTTTTAATTCCATAAAAATATTTGTATAAACTCACAAATTTAGAAATAAAATTTTTCATATCTTTGTGGCGTCCATTGTATATACAAAAAATTTGGCGTTGTAACATCCCTAAATATTTGTGTTAACTTGTGACATCCAGTTATGTTGCCAATGTTTCATAAAAATAACGGATGTAACAAGTACCTCTATAAAAATAAGAAATATTCACTAGATGTCACGAGGAAATAAATAACAAATAATATATACAAAGACGTTAGGGATGTCACAAATGTGTGCAAATATGTTACAGGTATATGTATGCAAATAAGAAAAATATACACTGGATGTCACGGGGAAGAAAATAACAAATAAAATATATATAATGTCATAATAGGCTTACAAGATGAATATACGGCAAGGACTAAAAAAAATACTCTGCTAATATATGGGCACCTACGCTCACACTAGGTACTTTAATTATAGTGTACGTGTAAGCTAATATTGTCACGACTATAATTGTGACAAGTGGTATCTCTACCATATATTTTATTTAGTGCCCTTGTGACTGAGGGATTTAGAGGAATATGAAAATTAAGTATAAAGAATCCACATTTATACATGTATTTTATATAAGAAAACAGATTAACAGGAATAGAGGTTATTGCTATAAATAATTAAATAATGTAAAAAAAGGGATGCTGGCTGGTGAGATTTGACCTAGGGGCCATAAGAAATAGACCTTATAGGCCGTAGAGAGTTGGCCTTATGGGCCATAAAGCGTAACCACCATAGTGAGGTTTTACTTAGGTATGTTAAGTAGGGACCACATTATTTCAGTGGTGTACTGGGTTCGTAGGGACCACGTATTTCAGTGGTATACTGGGTTGATCACTTGCTAGAGTGATGCTGGTCTATTATCCAGCATCGGCTTTTATAGACGAAATTAGTGCAAGCGCAGCAATATTGGATATTGCTATAGTAAAATGATCCGAATTTTATGACAATATAACTAAAAACTGTAATATATTTTATTCAACTCCAGACTCAAATACCTTTTGTTTGATACCACACAAACCATGTTTTGACATAAACTCAAATTTTTTCAATTTACCCCCACCTTTTTTTTTAACTAAAATGTATTTGTTTAACTCCAGACTCAATTACCTTTCGTTTAATACCACAGAAGCCACATTTTCATTTAAACTCTAATTTTTGACATTTAACCCCACCCTGTTTTTAAAATAAACTAAAATGTATTTTGTTTAACTGCAGACTCAATTACCTTTCATTCGATATCACACACGCCATATTTTCACATAAACTCCAATTTTTAAAATCTACCCCCACCCTTTTATTTGGCTTGCGTTAGGTGGATTTTGTTCATTTTTAAATGGGACCATCTCGACCCAAGACTTAGCCTAGGTACCAAATTTCATTCAAATCGGGCAATTTGACGCTAAAAAAACTCGTCAGATTAAATTTTATCTGACTAGATTTAAAAATTCCTTATCTATTCAATTTAAATTTAGTTAAATTTAGTTGAAAAATAATGAGCCTATTATTAATTATTGTACCCTATATTCACAGTTTGTAGGTCAAATTAGATAAAAGTTGTCCGTTTTTGTATGTAACTTCCATTATCTTTTTGGACTCAGACTTCAGTTTTTATCAGTCCCAATTTTTACTTTCCTAGTTCGTGCTGCAAAAGCTAGGAAAGATATTATGTTCGACGGATTTTTTTTAAAGATAACTTAGAAATATTTTGTGACATTTGTTTGTTTGTATGTATGTTTATCCGGTTCGGTTCGGTTCTTCGGACTTTTGAAAAACCTGTAGCTGCCATTTGAAAAACGCAGTCGTTCTGGATGTTTAGGTCGCTTTATTTTTTTTTCAAATCAGATTTAATTAATTTCTCAAAACTCCGTTACCAGAATAAAAATTGTGGAGAAATAGCAAGTTTTAAATAAAAGTTTTCGTATTTTGTAATTTCTTATTTTTGACACGCTTTTATTAGCTTCACCTGTATGTTAGTAGGTAGGTATGTATGTTTGTAACTGACTCCTTTGTATTAGATTTTGACCTACTTTAAACGAACAGATTTAATTTAAACTTTGTACACTTATCAAGAACCGGTGACAATACAATAATTTTCCAGGCGCACCCTTGGGGGTACTTCGAAGATCCGCCCCCCCCCCCCCAAGGCTAAGAATTTTGCAAAAACGAACAAATTTAATTTAGACTTTGTATACACTTATCAAGAACCGGTGACAACGCCAAGATTAATAATTTCGCAGACATTTTTCATATATTTCAGGAATAAAACAATAAAATAGATTAAAATACGGCTTAATGAGGTCTCGCTCCCCTGCTCACAAGAAATATTCCTTATTAAGTTTTTCTCATTATCCTGATCAGGATTTTTTATTATTACTAGTATTATTGTGAAAATAAATCATCGGTATACTGGCAACATACACTAAGTCAAAAATTTAGTTTTGAGACAATCGCATTTTAAGAAGTTTTGAAATTAGGAACAACATTTGAGACATTTGATTTCATTGAGAAACTTCAGAATTTTACATTATTTATGCATTGAATATTGGAGAACGTATGTAAGTACCTATGTAAAAAAAGTTATTTTTTTTTAATTTTTGGTAATATTTTATAGTTTTATAGATTTTGTGAAGTCTGTAATTTAATGTATTTTTAAAATTTGGTTGTAACGGCCAGGTTTCACCATGGCTCAAAAACTAAAAAAAATGACTTTGAGTGTATTTTGCCAGTATACCGACGTATTATAGTTAATTAAAAAACACAATTTCACAGCACATTAAACTAAAAAGTAAAAAATAAATATAGTTAAAAAAACTAAAAAACACGCTTCAAACTAAACAGTTAAAAATAATTCTAAATATTAGTTGAAAACAATAATGAACGAAAAATACTAGGAATAATGATAGAAAATATGGCACAAAGCGCCCCACGATTTTAGCTCACATGACTACTATACCATAGTAGTGTGAGCTTATATATTTTTGCGTTTCAGATGATTGTGAAACTTTTTTGTTGCGCCGTCTGTCTGTCTGAACCTTTTATTTTGAAATTTGTATTGGAGAACTTGGCTTGACTTTTACCTCAATTCTTTTTACGGAATGCCATTTTCGCGTACTTGGCTTTTTTTACATGAAATGTTTTTGTTATGATGTTACTTCTTTTTTAAAGGAATTTGATAATACTTAATTTTTAAAGTAGTAAAATATGCGGAATATTGTTCAAAATTTTTGCAATGCCTTACTTAAATTTTTGAGATTTTTTAATTTTTTTCCATGGTTTTATCGTAGTTCCCATCAGCCTTCCTAAGCTCAGCTCTCTAGCGTTTCTGAAAGTACACAATGTTACTTTTACATGTATAGGTGAGGGAAATAAATTAAAATTGTCGTGTTCTTAAATTTTGTCCTATAGTTTTATCATAGTTCCAATCAGTTTTCCAATGCTCAGCTCTCTAGCGTTTCTGGAAGTGGGTAATCTTACTTTTACATAACTTTACATTTATAGGAGAGGGAAGTAAATTAAAATGTTGGAGTTTTTAAATTTTTTCATATAGTTTTATCATATTGTCTTTCAGTCTTAAAAAGTTCAGCTCTCTAGCGTTTCTGGAAGTGGGCAGTGTTACTTTTACATAATTTTACATTTATATGGAAAGGAAGTAAATTAGAATTTTGGGGTGTTTTAATTTTTTTCTATAACTTTATCATAGTTACTATCGGTCTTCCAAAGTTCAGCTCTCTAGCATGTCTGGAAGTAGGCAATGTTACTTTTACTTAACTTTACATTTATAGGGGAGGGAAGTAAATTAGAATTTTTGGGTGTTTTAATTTTTTCCTATAGTTTTATCATAGTTCCTATCAGTCTGCTAAAGCTCAACTCTCTAGCATTTCTGGAAGTGGACAATGCTACTTTTACATAACTTAACTAAATTAAAATTTTGGGGTTCTATGATTTTTTCCAGGGGTTTGGTCATAATCAGTCTGCCAAATTTCAGCTTTGTTGCATGTCTGGAAGTACAGTAGAATATTGATGATCTATACATGAGTGAGTGAGTGAGTCAGTGAGTGGCAATTTCGACGTTTTCTGAAATATCGTAACTACTTTACTACTTTATGGAATTCCAAGAAACTTGGAGGGGTTGTTAACTCCATTGAGTTCTACGACTGTGCAAAGTTTGAGATTCGTAGCTCATTCCGAAGTAGAGTTTGAGGTAGGTCAAATATCGGCTGAAATGTTTTAAGAAAAGATGGTTACGGCGCGCGAACTAGGCGAGGCAATGCCGTGTCATCAGATCTACTTACCTTTAAATTCAATAAACTTTGATTAAAAACAAAAAAACACTTTAACGGAACAGCTTTTGCTCGATTTCTACGCGGGGTCACAAATAAAACGAAAACATAATTATGTAAGTGTGGATGTCACAGAGAGACGAATTTAAATCGAAGTATACATACTCAACTTAGCCCAGGGCTGGCCGATTGCGGACCGGCCGTTTGCAAAAATAGAATATCTACAGGGGCGCCACCTACAGTAAAGGGCTAGGGCTAAGGTCACTCATCGTCAAGCATCGACATAATTTTGGGATCTGTGTGTACATTAAAAATGACCTTTCATGTCATCGACAGGAGAAGCTAGAACCAGCGAACCTCGATATCATATGGCTGAAATTCACCTCAAAGTCATTGACCAAGTTCATTTGCTGCCTCTACCGACCGCCAAGTAACACCGAGTATCAAAACTTTTTTGCGACATTATCCGAAAACTGTGATAATATACAGTCTAACTATCCACATGCGGAAATTGTTTTTTTAGGCGATTTCAACGTCCACAATATACCCTGGCTAAAACACCACAACAAAACAGATAATGAAGGCAGGGAAGCAGAAGCTTTTGCCATAAGTTGTGGTCTAACGCAGCTTGTCGATGAACCTACCCGTATCTCAGAAAGGGGTGAATTTGCAGCGCTTTTAGACTTGTTCCTAACTACAAATCCTGACTTGTACACAATTCAAGTAGATCCCCCACTTGGTTCATCCGATCATAAACTTATAAGAACAAAGTGCGAAATGTTCATACCGCCAAGCCAACAATCACTTCCTCGTAAAATGTGGCACTATAAATCGGCAAAATGGAATGACCTTAAACAGTTTTACCTGGATTTTCCATGGCAAGAAGTTTGCTTTAAAACAGCTGATCCCACTATTTGCTGTAATGAAATAACAAAAGTAATCTTATCTGGAATGGATGCATATATCCCACATTCAATAAAAAGCAGAGCTAATGCAAAACCTTGGTTCAATAGCCAGTGTCAAACGGCTGTACAGAAAACACACAGAGCATATAACCTTTGGAAACGACAACAAACCGCTTTAAACCACACAGAATTTATAGAAGCCAGAAATAGTTGCAAAATTATTATTGACGCTGCCAAAGAAACATACAATCAAAGAATAAAAAACAGGTTGCTGAATTGTCCAAGTAGTTCTAGGTCCTTTTGGTCTCTTGCAAAAGCCGTTGGATCAAACTTTACCAAGTCATCCATACCACCACTTACAGATAAAAATACTCACTCAGCCACAACATCAGAGGAAAAAGCCAATATGCTGGCCAAAATCTTTTCCTCCAACTTAAACCTAACAGTGCCAAATGGAAAAACTCCACCGTTCATTGAAAGGGTTTCCCACAGTATGCCAGAGGTACCCTTTTGTCACAGAGAAATACGAAAATTCCTTAAAAAGTTGGATACAAACAAAGCAATGGGTCCAGATGGCATTCCCGCGATGGTACTCAAAAATTGTGCTAACGAACTCACCCCAACTTTCGCTAAATTATTCAATTTATCTTACAGGCAAGGAGTATATCCATCATCATGGAAGTCTGCCGCAGTACAACCTATTCCAAAGAAAGGAAAAAAGACAGATCCGTTAAACTATAGACCAATTGCTCTACTTCCGGTGATATCAAAAGTAATGGAAAGAGTTGTGAACAATCACCTAACCAAGTACTTGGAAAAGTACAAACTTATCAACGACAAGCAATATGGATTTCGAAAATATAGGTCAACTGGCGATTTACTTACATACGTCACTCATTTATGGCAAAAAGCGATTGAGTTACGGGGCGAAACAAGAACAATTGCCTTAGATATATCAAAAGCATTCGATAAAGTCTGGCATGAAAATCTGCTCAACAAGCTTATAGCAATGGGATTGTCGCCGAAACTTTGCACTTGGTTTGAAAGTTACCTTAAGGATAGATCCATTTATGTTGCACTGGATGGCCGGAACTCTAACTCTTACCAAATAAATGCTGGTGTGCCACAGGGAGCAATCCTTTCGCCAACACTTTTTCTGATTTACATAAATGACCTCATAGATAAAACAGTAAATCCACTTTATTGCTTTGCAGATGATGGCAATGTAGTCTCCTCAGTCATACCACCCACTCAGTGTCTATCCGCAAGTGAATTCCATCATATTAGACAAACTCAAATATCGCAGATAAATAACGACCTGGAGATAATAGAGGACTGGGGCAACAAAAACCTTGTACAGTTCAACGCGCAGAAAACCCAAGCAGCCCTGTTTTCAAAAAAGACCAGCACCGGTGAGCCAAACATCATGCTATCTGGAAGTGCTGTCACATTGCAGAGCCAGTTGAACATCTTAGGAGTCACTGCAGAGGCCAACATGTCTTGGCACAGTCACGTGGCAGATATAGCTAAAAGGGCGTCCCAAAAGCTTGGGGTGCTATTTCGTACAAGACATCTGTATACACCAAGCCAACTGCTGACACTCTACAAAGCCCAGATTCGACCAACTATGGAGTACTGCTCACATATATGGAGTGCGGCACCCAAACATACCTTAATGCTTTTGAACACCGTGCAAAAACGAGCTATCAAGCTGATCAATGACCCCGCACTTACCTGTAGTTTGGATAGTCTCGAACATCGAAGAACTGTGGGCGATCTATCTCTCTTCTACAGGTATTATCACGGAAAATGCTCTGAAGAGTTGGCACGTATGATCCCCCGGGAGTAGCACCTACTAGGCGAACACGTCAAACAGACGGTAACCATCAATTTACTGTCAAAATATAGGCACCAAGAACCTCATTATATCAGAATTCATATCTCTGGAGAACAGCATCGCTGTGGAATAAACTCCCTGCGACAGTTTTCCCTGCAGGTTACAACCTGAACCGTTTCAAAACCAACACACACCAACATTTCCGCGCACTGGCCGCTTCTCGAGCGTGATAGGGACCTCCTTGCGAGTGCGCTTAACTGTAAAAAAAAAAAGCTTTACAGGTAGCGAAGCCTAACTCTGATTTTATATTTTTTGGTTATAAATTTTGACATGTTTTCCTCGGTTTCGCATTGGCGGCTCGTTGTTATTTTAAAAATGTGGTTTTAACACAGTCTAAAGATCTATTTAATAATGATACAGTTTCAAGATAGTTTGCAGCATAACTTTTTAATTACATAAATATATATAGTTTAGGTACCTTCATACTGTGTCAGGGCGGGCGGGGCCACGATCCTCCACTTTGTTGACGTCACATCCGGGGCTGATTTTTTTTGATGGTCACGTTACGACACAGCTGATTGTCTTTAACATATTGAAGTTGGAATGACGGTTCATGGATATTTGATTTTTTTTTTAAATAAAGCCGTTTTTGAGATTGTTTTTACTATATTCTCGCAGAACAATTTTTTTTAAATGTATAGCAATCCCTAATTTTTCATAGCCGCTTCATTAGCTCACACAAAAAATAAGTTTAAAGTAGAAGCGAATTTGACAATCACATATGACAAAGTCAAATACATGTCAAATATAACAGTTGGCATGTGGTACATGGCGGGTAATTTGAATTCAAAATAAGGAATGCTAAATCGTGAAGATTTAAACCTTTTAATCATGTTGCTTCCTTACAAACCTTTAGTGGAATATCGGGATGATGTCTGAGAATATTTCACTGAAATTTTGCGGAAATCTGTAGTGCCATTTTGAAAATATCATAAAAAGTCGTCTGACCTCCCATAAGACCCAATGTAAAATTCAGCCCCGGGAGAACAGCTGATTTTTTCAGGGTCGTGGCCTCTATTTTTGTGTTGGCCTTGACTGTGTAAAACAACATCTTTAAAATAAAACAGAACCGCCAATACGAAACCGAGGAAAATATGTCAAAAATAATAACCAAAAAATAGAAAGCTTGACGTTAGCTTCGCTACCTATAAAGCTTGCCTTTACGATGAGTGTCCTTAGCTAGGGCACCTCCAAGACGTAAACAGTAAGGTGCGAGGCACCCCCAAGCACAGTTACATAGAAACTGATTACTAATCGGCTTTGCTCAGTACACGAAAAATGGCCGATATTCCAGTAAAATCTATGACTACAGTACCTAGATTTAAAAAAAAAATCTAGATAATCTAGACTAGGTACTTACCTATGTTCAGCGAATTTGTGATAAATTATGTAGCTCTATACCTAGCTGGATATGTTTTATTTACTGACGCTGGCGCCACTTTGGCAGAATTAAGCCAATATATGGGCCCCTAAGCTCACACTAGGTACTATAGTTATAGTGTACATGTGAGCTAATACAACTAAAAACTGATATATATTTTATTCAACTCCAGACTAAATTACCTATCGTTTGATACCTCACAAGCCATGTTTTGACTTGAACTCAAATTTTTGAAATATACCCCGACCCTTAAAAAAACAAAAACTAAAATGTATTTTGTTTAACTCCGGACTCAATTACCTTTCGTTTGATATCACACACGCCATATTTTTACGTAAACTCTAATTTTTTTATCTACCCCAATCCTTTTTTTTAAACTAAAATGTATTTTGTTTACCTCCAGACTCAATTACCTTTCGTTTGATATTACACATGCCATATTTTCACTTAAACACTAATTTTTGAAGTATACCCCCACCCTTTTATTTGGCTTGTGTTCGGTGGATTTTGTTTATTTTTAAATGGGACCATCTCGACCCAAGACCCAGCCTAGGTACCAAATTTTATTGAAATCGGGCAAGCGGTTTTTGAGTTATGCGCGTTGGTCGTTACAGACAGACAGGCATACAGACAGACAGACAGACGGCGCGACAAAAAGTTTCAAAATCATCTGAAACGCAAAGATATATAAAAAATTTTGAAATCGGAGCAATTTTTATTTTCTTGAAAAAATTAGGATCACCATAGCTCACACTACTATAGTATAGTATATGTGTGAGCTAATATAAGATTTTCATTATTCAGTCTAGCAATTTATTCCCATTTTCTTTTCTTTTATATCTATATTTTTTTTCCAAATCGGCTAATCCATGTTACTTTTTTTTAGGTACCTAAATTATTCTTCTGAATTTTTCTTATATGTGCTACTCCTTGGAAATAAATAAATAAATATATTAGAGGCGCAATTAGGGGGGGGGGTGTTCTATAAAATCGGTTAAGCAGTTTCTGAACTCGTTTCCTTTACAGGGTGGGCCAAAAAAACCTGGACATTTTTTTTATTATAACTTTTGAACTATACAATCGATATTAATGGGACAAACTGCACTTGCCAAAGAATTAATCAGAGTTTTGACTAATTTATCATTTTTTGTCTGCCATCTCAAAATGCAAGATGGCGGACGAAATTAAAATGTACCTTTCAAACATGCTCGTTTATTCTGTGTTGCGAATATATTCTAATTATTTTTTTAAATTAGTAAGAAAGCTGCATTCTTGCCAGGCACGACAAGGTACGATTCAGCAAAATTGGTTCAGTGGTTCTATAAAAAAATATTTTTGTTCAACCATTGTTTTGCATATTATACGATTGCTTGCCAATCATGTCTGCATTTAATTACTTATAAATTTATTACTACTGAACCGATGTTAGTGGAAATAAACAACATCCTGGTGAGAATTGATTGCTTTTTTAAGATCATGATCAAAGTTATCGCCATCTTAAATTTTAAGATGGCGGATAGAATTATTCTTGATTCTTTAAAATGGCGTGTTTATTCTTATTTTCCGAAAATGTTTTAGATTTTTTTTAATCTATGAAAAAGCACTACTTTTTCCCCACACAACCAGGTAAAAATTATTAAAATCAGTGTGGTGGTTCTCAAAATATCTATTTTTGTTTCAACCATTGTTTTAGAGATTATACGATTGTATTGCCAATCCTGTCTGCATTAATTTTCTTATAAATTCTACCAATTTTAGTGAAACACAAAAAATCGTGGTAAGAATTGATTGCTCTCTAAAGATTATAATCGAAATTTGCCACCATCTTAGAATTTAAGATGTCGGACAGAAATTGCCAATGCAATCGCATAACTTGTAAATCAATTGTACAAGATCAGATTTTGTAAGAGCCACTTCGCCGATTTTATTAAATTGTACTTTATTAAGCGGGAGAATAGTAGTACTTTCCAATAAATTAATAAAAAGACTAAAACATTTTCGAAAAATAAGAATAAAAGTGCCTCTTTGAAGGATCTAGTATGGTTCTGTCGAACATCTTAACTTTTAGGTTGGCGGCAAATTTCGATTATAACTTTAAAAGAACAATCAATTCTCACCATCATTTTTCTTATTTCACTAAAATCGGTTTGGTAATAATGATTTATAAGGAAATGAATGCAGACAGGTTTGGCAATGCAATCGTATAATCTGTAACACAATGACGAAAACAGAAATAGGTTTTTTGAGAACCAATACACCGATTTTGCTAATTTGTACCTTATTGTGGGCGGGAAAAGTAGTGCTTTTCTATAAATTAAAAAAAAAATCTAAAATATTTCCAGAAAATCAGAAAAAACCCATCATTTTTAAGAATCAAGTATGATTCTGTCCGCCATTTTAAATTTTAAGATGGCGATAAATTTTGATCATGATCTTTAAAAAACAATCAATTCTCACCAGGATGTTTTTTATTTCATCAAAGTCAAAGGTTCAGTAGTAATAAATTTGTAAGCAAATAAATTCAGACATGATTGGCAAGGCAATCGTATAATTTTCAAAACAATGTTTAAAACAAAAATATTTTTTTTTGAACCATCAAACCGATTTTGCTGATTCATACCTTGTGTGTGGCAAGAACGCAGCTTTTCTACTAATTTAAAAAAATAATTCAAACGTGTTTGCAACATAAGAATAAACCAGCATCTTTAAAGGGTACATTTTAATATTGTCCGCCATCTTGGATTTTGAGATCGGTGACAAATAATTATAATTAGTCAAAACTTTGATTAATTCTCTGCCAAGCGCAGTTTGTCCCATTAAAATCGATGGTATAGTTCAAACGTTATAATGAAAAAAAATTGTGCGGTTTTTTTTGGCCCACCCGGTATATATGTATCGATTGATTTATAAGAATTCTAATTTATTTCAGCAGATATGTTTTTGTAAAAAAAATACTGAATAGAGTTAAAAATATACTATTATAAATCAGTACGTTTTGACGTAGCTAGATTAAAATTTAGCGCTCTTTTTACTCATCTGACTTTAACTACATGGTAAAAAGAAGGACGGAGATAGCAATTCACAAATAGTATCAAGTCCCTATCCAAGTCCGTTAGTTAATTCACTTTTGCTCTGAGGTAAATGAAGAAATATTTATTTATATTTTATATTTATGTTCCCAATAAGCGAGCTAACATTATTTATTATGCTAACATTTTAAATATTTTTACAAAGATGCAAGTCAAGTGGATCGCTGGACCACATAGCAACAGCCGCCCCAAAATAAAAAGTAAACCAAATGTAATTAATAAAATAGGCATAACGCAAGGTTGTCGCTTTGACGGATGTTATAAGTGCGTGCAATTAGGATGAAAATATACATTGGATGTCACAGAGTGATGAATATCAATTGGATCGATTCTTGAATATACACGGAAATTTTGTCGTCAAAAGTTTTTAAAAATTTTGCTGTATTCTTCATCGGACTCATGGTATGCTATGACATCCATTTAATTTAACCCTTTCGAGACTAACGGGACAATACGTCCCAAGGCAGAATTTATTTAGACTAATGGGAAATGTGATCCCAAATAAACGTTTAAAAACGCCAGTTCAGTCTTTTCAACGCCCAAGGTCATTTAGCAGGTGTTTGTATAAAATATAAAACGACAGAACCTCGATATTTCCGTAAAAGTGTGTGCATGTAGTGCATTTATTTGCAATTTTTGAGTGATTTTTGGTGAATTACACGCTCTATTTAGCGTGTAATCATGTAAGTACCCCTATAGTAGCAAGACTAATGTTAGAAACATATTCAACGTTTCGGATAAGACAATATCGTTGTTTTTTTTTGCGTGGGACATTATGTCCCAGCAGGTCACTTTGGTGGGATTATCTATCCCAGTAGGCGTAAACTGGTTTTTTTCTTTTCAGAATAAGCAAAAGAAAATTGAATCAAAAGGAACAGTCGGAACTGGTGGGATATATTGTCCCAACATAATGGACTGATGGGACGATATGTCCCACACTATAACGTTCTAAAAATTATGTGAAAAAATTAGAAACATCTCTAAAACCCTTCTACTTTCGAAATATGAAATCATAAATTAAATTATAATCCTCACGAAAGAAATAAAATTCCGTCTTGAAAGGGTTAAGTACACCCGGGCCCTCCCCATCAGGACTGTACCAAAAACATGGAAAAACGTTGTGACATCCAAATTTGGATGTCACGGCGTCGAAGGATGTCACAAGATATCTAAAAATTTTACGCCTGGATGTCACAACGATTAGCGGATATCTATCTATATATATATATATATATATATATATATATATATATATATATATATTGATGCACTCAGCGTTAAGGATATGACGACCTGACCTCACCTATTTCTAGTGGTGTTAGACCATATATAGGTACATATATGACATGAGGGTAAGTTCCTTTACCAGAATTTCAAAAGAGGGGTAAATAATTTTTTTTCAATAATTTGATACGTGGAATACGTTCGGACCTCAGACCGATATACAACCTTTGGATATGTGCTATTTCCTGCCACCTCAGGCACTGTTGCCGGTTTTATTAAGGTGATAACGTATGGCGTAAGTCTATAAGCAACAATAGCTTTATCTAACTAAATTTAAATATTAAATATAAGGTAACAACGTTTTACTTTTATCTAGGGAAAAATTACAACTTTAAAAGGTTGCGAAAGTTTGTAAGAAAAGATTAATGGTGACAATGTACTGTCTTTATATAAAAAACCGAACATTTATACTTTCATTATAGAAAAACTTGCTGTTATTTTTTTTGGAAAACACATTTTGAGGTTTTGTGATGAAAAGTTGCATAGCTTGAAAGTCCTAAATACAGTTTTACATACAAATTTCGCGGTTGTTTGTAAATTTTAAAACCACACAATTGGATGACGGACAGAGTACATTTTTCGCGCATTTCGACATGCGCACCAACAATCAGTGAGATCCTTTTTCTACCGCCTCGAGAAAATGGCGTGTTAATTTACTTTCTCCAACATTTACAAATATCTACACTTGAAAGTGCTCGATTTTGGTGTACTGAAGCATAGAATAAGAAACTTCAGCCCTTCAGCTACGTGGTGCCATCATTAGATCCAGACAGAGGCCCCTTGGAACGTGGAGAAATTGGCTGCTAACTGGTGAGTGCTTTGTTTCTGATTCCCGTTGTGTGGTACCCACAATTAACCTATGGACCTTTATTATTTCGTGATTTCATATCAATATATTTATGTTTGTTCGCGCTTCATTTAATTAAAATATCTACAGTCCATTACAGTTATCGTTTTTCTAACTGCGGGCAAACAATACACTCTATGGAATGCAAAAAAAATTAATACATTATCTTAATTTATATATTTTTGGGTTTGCAATGTTTATGACATGATTGATATGACAGAATTTTAAAAAAAATTCTTTATCCGTAACAATAAATTTAATAAAAAAGAAATTGTGATAATTAGTTAAGCCGTTTAAAACAGGATAACCATATACAGGAATGATGTGTTTGCTAACGCCACAGCCCAACGCGAATATTAATAATCTAATAATAACCCCCAGCAATCACAAGGCTCAAATGTTGACGTGATGTCAGAATTTGTAAATGAAATTCTTTATCAAAAAAGTTTCACGGGCGAATCCTCAGAGGTAAAGTAACTTGGGGACGCGTTTCGGCTCCCAGAAGACAGCCTAAGCCCTGGATATTTTTACATTTGAAGGAATTTCACGAGGTAAAGAGTCCTAACAAAAAATTTTTACGGGAAAGTCCTTAGAGGTAAAGCTAGCTCGGGGAAGCGTTTCGGTCTCATTAGGCCTCATTCAGCCCGAGCATAACCATGAAATGAAATGATCATGTCGGTATCTGAAAAAGAAATAGGAAATATGGTGTTTACTGAGGAGAGACCAACTGTCAGTTTGCAGCTTTGACATTCTTTATTATTTAATTTCCAAGTCATATCAAAATTATAATATTTTTATGTTCAATTTAGCACTGTGACTAAGAGTCGTTTGCAGCCGTAATAGCCAAGTTTACAAAAACATTTCCAAACTAGTGAGAATCTTTCATTTTAAAATTTGTATTGGAGAACTTGGCTTTACTTTTATCTCAATTCTTTTAACGGAATACCACTCTCGCGCACTTGGATTTTTTTACATAAAATGTTTTTGTTATGATTTCACTCCTTTTTTAAAGGATTTGGATAATATTTAAGTTTTAAAGTAGTAAAATATTAGGAATATTATTCAAAAGTATTGCAATGCCTTATTAAGAATTTTGAGGTTTTTTTTATATTTTCCTATGGTTTTATCATAGTTCCTGTTAGCTTTCTGAAGTAAATTAAAATTTTGGTGTTTTTAAATTTTTTACTATACTTAGTTTTATCATAGTTCCTATCAGTCTTCCAAAGCTCAGCTCTCTAGCGTTTCTGGAAGAGGAGAATGTTACTTTTACATAACTTTGCATTTAAAGGGGAGGGAAGTTAATTATAATTTGGGGTTTTTTAATTTTATTTTATAGTTTTATCATAGTTCCTATCGGCCTTCCGAAGCTCAGCTCTTTAGCGTATCTGGAAGTGGGCAATGTTACTTTTACATAACTTTACATTTATAGGGTAGGAAAGTAAATTAAAATTTTGGGGTTTTTAAGTTTTTTCCTTTGGTTTTGTCATATTTCCTATCAGTCTGCCATAGCTCAGTTCTCTAGCGCCTCCGGAAGTGGACAGTGTTACTTTTACATAACTTTACATGTATGGGGGAGAGGAGTGAATTAGAATTTTCGGGTTTTTTGATTGATTACATAATTTTTTATGTCAAAAACAAATTATAAAACGTCAATAAGCATTAAATTATCCAAAAATTATAACAGGTGTGACACATGCAAATAACATAATAAGGTCTCGTCTCACCACATAATACACAAACAAAACTATTTTTTAAATATCTGCAAAATTAAGTAAAATTTTGACTTGCGGATTTCAATAATATCTTAAGTGAATATCGCTTGACAACTTTAAGTAAAAATATTAATGGGTTTGTATCTGAATTTTTTAAGAAATTTAAGTTTTTTGGTTTGGTACTTTTAAAAAATTTCCTCGAAAAAATTTTGATTTAAACAAAAAAAAAGAATATTTGCATTTTTTTGGGTTTTCTTAATAAGTCAAATAAATAATATGAGTCCGTTTAGTTACCACGTAGAAGTAATTATTTTTTAAATAAAAAGTGACATTTTCATTCTATTCAAGTGGGGAAGTGAGAAAGAGGTACAAGTGAGAGGTCCAAATTATGCAGAATTTTTAAAGGATTACGAATTTGGTAACATTTGTGTATGTTTATCATAGAGTTTTGTCATAAAATTCAATTTTTATAGTTGGAGGTGTTATTACTGCCCCCTAGCCGGGAGCTACAGGAACAAATATATTTTAGGTACATTCACAACGCCCGATTTTGTTATATAAAAATTTTTCCTGAAGTCGTAGCTGTACTAGTATCTGAGATAATGCCGGCTGCCATGCTTAAAGGGACACCCTGTATATTTTTTACTAATGTATATCTGACAATGTTTAAATTTCCAATTACACACCAGAGGCGTCCGAAAAAGGAGACAATTTTTTAGGATTACAAATATTCCCAATGTAAGGACGCTGGTGGAGAGTAACTGTCAATTAAAGCCGTTTTAGTTATAGATTTTTAAAATTATAATTTAAATTCCTACAATAAAGTTTTAAACACATTTGATGTAGAAAGCTTATTTTTTGAGAAAATCATATGAAACCTAATAATTTCGGTTTATTATAAAAATACCCTGGAGTATCAACTTTAGCTTTAACACTACTATATACAATATACCGAATAAAATAAAAAAATATTTTGTAAAAAAAATGTTTTCTATTCAATTTTAGAAAACTGAATCATAACAAAAAAATTTCATGTAAAAAAAAGCCAAGTACGCGAAAGTGGTATTCCGTAAAAAGAATTGAGATAAAAGTAAAGCCAAGTTCTCCAATACAAATTACTATTATCCAGCATCGGCTTTTATAGATGAAATTAGTGCAAGCGCAGCAATATTGGTTATTGCTATAGTAAAATGATCCAAATTTAAACTTATTTATGACAGTATAACTAAAAAATGTAATATATTTTATTCAACTCCAGACTCAAATAGCTTTCGTTTGATACCACACAAAACATGTTTTGACCAAAACTCTAATTTTTTAAATTTACCTTCACCTTTTTTTTTAACTAAAATGTATTTGTTTAACTCCAGATCTTTCGTTTAATACCACACAAGCCATATTTTCAATTAAACTCTAATTTTTGACATTTACCCCCACCCTTTTTGAAAATAAACTAAAATGTATTTTGTTTAACTGCAGACTCAATTACCTTTCGTTCGATATCACACACGCCATATTTTCACATAAACTCCAATTTTTAAAATCTACCCCCACCCTTGCGTTAGGTGGATTTTGTTCATATTTAAATGGGACCATCTCGACCCAAGACCCAGCCTAGGTACCAAATTTCATTTAAATCGGGCAATTTGACGTTAAAAAAACTCGTCCGATTAAATTTTATCTGACTAGATTTAAAAATTCCTTATCTATTCAACTTTACTTTAGTTAAATTTAGTTGAAAAATAATGAGCCTATTATTTATTATTGTACCCCATATTCACAGTTTGTAGGTCAAATTAGATAAAAGTTGTCCGTTTTTGTATGTAACTCCCATTATCTTTTGGACTCAGACTTCAGTTTTTATCAGTCCCAATTTTTACTTTCCTAGTTCGTGCAGCAAAAGCTAGGAAAGGTATTATGTTCGACGGATTTTTTAAACAAAACTTAGAAATATTTTGTGACATTTGTTTGTTTGTATGTATGTTTATCCGGTTCGGTTCGGTTCTTCGGACTTTTGAAAAACCTGTAGCTGTACATTTAAATCGGCTTACTATATCGAAATGGCGCACCAGAACCTCCGCATAAGTGGAACTTAAAGTTTACAGGCGAGAGGGGTACAATCTCCATCACCGCGTTTTTTGAGAGAGTGGACGAGTTAAGTCAGGCGAGAGGAGTTA
The DNA here is from genome assembly GCA_963576565.1 of Aspidapion aeneum. Lineage (NCBI taxonomy): Eukaryota > Metazoa > Arthropoda > Insecta > Coleoptera > Brentidae > Aspidapion > Aspidapion aeneum. The sequence continues at coordinate 69,840,724 of OY755040.1, read as the reverse complement.
GTAAAAAGGTTCTACTCAGGCATTGATCTTTTTGAAAAGTCAGCCTATTCTTTTTATAAAGATGTTCGAAGAGAAGTCCTTACATGGGAACAGCTGGAACAGAGGTTCATGGCAGAGTATCTTCCTTCTTCATATGGCGAGAAGCTATTGAAGGAGATCCAAAAACGTAAACAAGGCCCTGGAGAGTCTATAGGGACCCATATTGCTGTCATGAACACGTATTTCCAAAGACTTGGCTGTCCTGTTTCTGAAGAGGCAAAATTAGCTATCGTCTTCAGAAATATAGCGGACATTTATAAGAAAGGGTTGATTGCTACTGAGGTCAATAGCCTATCACATTTAAAAGATTTGTGTCGTAGAATAGACCAAAGATATGGGTTAGAGGAGGAGAATTTTACTCCTAGAAGAAACCAATCTATTGAACCTGACTTGGCCTACGTCGACGTAGAGAGCGACTATGACGATTTTCCAACAGAAGTCAATGCAATTCAAATATCAAGTACCGGGACATCGAGCAAACAGAATTTAAATCATCCTGTTAATAGATTCGACAGAAATAGGCAGCAGCCAGCAAGCAGTTTCACTGCTAGAGCTGATAGAGAGGGGCAACAACCAGCTGGTGGTCAGTCTAGTGCAAATGACAGAGATGTACAACCACCACAGAGTGTTGGATCTGGTAGGGCGAATAGGGACGTGGTATGTTATAGATGCAACCAAACAGGGCACATGGCGATCGGGTGCGCATTACCTAGAGGTAAGCAGTGTTATTCGTGTGGACAAGCACAGGTAACAGTAAGAGAATGTCGAAATTGTAATCGTCAGGGAAACGGACCCAGGCGCTCGTAGGCGGTCGACCTTCAAGTCAGCTTGAACAAGCATCGACCGATAGGCTAACGTACGTCTTAGATTATGTGATAAGTCATGTTCGTAAAGATGAGAGACCTTATTTAGAAGTGGATGTGCTCGGAAATAAGTTACTAGGTTTGTTGGATTCCGGGGCTTCACGTACCTTTTTAGGGAATCATGGTTGGTCAATCATCGAGAGGTTTGGTTTTTCACTTGATACGACGAAGAAGACGAGTTGTATTGTGGCAAATGGTCAAAGCACGAGTAGTATTGGGACAGTGCAGCTTCCTATGCGAGTTCAAGATAAATTTAGGTTAATAGAGGTCGTCGTCGTTCCTGAGTTGCCGCACACTTTGATTTTAGGATTAGATTTTTGGATTTCGATGGGTATAGTACCGAACCTAAGTACTAATGAGTGGCACTTTGCCGATAATATAGATGTGATTTGTTCTTTGGAAACATCAGACCAACAAACTACTCTTACGCCTTATGAATCAGAACGACTAGAGGAATTGGTCGTTAAATATAAGACTATTATGGGTGACTCACTAGGATGTACAGACAGGGTAGAGCATAAGATTACAACAGATGCAGCACCGATAAGACAACGTTCATATAAGGTCTCACCGGTCATTCAAAAACTTATTGATGACGAAATCGACGTAAATGTTGAAACTTGATGTTATAGAACGGAGTAGTAGTTCATGGGCTTCACCAGTGGTAATGGTACAAAAGAAAAACACAAAGAAATATCGTTTCTGCGTAGACTACCGCAAATTGAACTCAGTGACGGCGCGTGATAGTTATCCTTTACCAATCGTATCCAAGACTCTTGAAAAGTTGAAAGAAGCTAAATACTTGTCAACTTTAGATATCAAAAGCGCTTATTGGCAAGTACCAATGGAAGAATCATCGAAGCCACTAACAGCATTCATCTGTCGACGAGGTCTCTTTCAACTTAAGCGTTTACCTTTTGGTCTTCATAATGCACCTGCAACTTGGCAGAGACTCATAGATAGCATCATAGGAAACGATTTAGACCCCTACGTGTACGTATATCTCGATGACCTCGTAATTGTCACACAGAGCTTTTCTGAACATCTTAGAATTCTTGAGGAAGTCCTACGAAGATTGCAGAATGCAAACATAACGGTAAGTTGGGAGAAATGCCAACTGTGTAGGCCTGAAATGACTTATTTAGGATTCGTAGTGGATCGTCGAGGCAGCCGAGTTGACCCTAATAAAATTAGAGCCTTGTTAGAGCTCCAGAGGCCAAGAATTGTCAGAGAAGTTCGTAGAGTTGTAGGTACAATTTCCTGGTATAGACGTTTCATAGAGAATTTTTCAGCGATAATAGCTCCAATTACAGCTCTAACTAAGAAAAATCAAAAGTTTGATTGGACTCCAGACTGCGAAAAGGCATTTATTAAGATTAAGGAACTTTTAGTGACTGCAGCGATTCTTACATGTTGAATTTGTCATTCAAACAGACGCAGGTTATATATAATATGCAATAGGAGCATGTTTAACGCAACCTTATCCTGAAGGAGACAAAGTCATATGCTATTTGAGTCGATTTTTGAATAGGCAAGAACGTGTTTACACGACCACCGAGCGAGAATGTTTGGCATTGGTTTGGTCGATAGAGAAGCTCCGGCCATATATTGAGGGGATCTCATTTAAGGTCATAACAGATCATTTTATTTTAAAATGGCTTCATAGCTTGAAAGAGCCCAGTGGACGACTTGCTCGTTGGTCTGTAAAACTGCAGCAATATGACTTTGAAGTAATCCATTGGAAAGGGAATGATTTAGTTGTCCCGGACATGTTGTCTCGCGCAGTACCCATGATTGATACAATTTCGCAGCCCAGAGACGTTTTAACAGCAATTAAAGATCGATGGTACCAAAAGATGGTAAAGAGGGTCGTAGAATCACCATTAAAATTTATGAATTGGAGATACACTGATAATAAGTTGTATAAATATGTCAAACAAGAATACCCTCAACTTTCACCATCTAACGAATATTGGAAAGAGGTAGTCCCCACAGATCATAGGCGTATTATTGGAGAAGCTCACGATCCTCCTAGCGCAGGACATATGGGTGTGTATAAAACCTTCCACAGACTGGCAGAAAAATATTATTGGCCAAAATTGCGCCGCAACTTTTGTAAAGAAATGCTTTGTCTGTGCAGCTCATAAAGGTGATACACAAGGTGTATCTGATCAGATGATATCTCACCCAAAACCAACTCGTCCTTGGGAAATTATCTCAACTGATTTATGTGGACCTTTACCTCGTTCGACAATGGGTAATTGCTGGATTCTCGTCGTTACGGACTATTTGAGTAAGTTTTCCTTAGCTTTTCCAACGCGAACAGCCCCTACTCAAGCTGTTGTCAAGCATCTTGAGGAGCAAGTATTTATGGTCTTTGGAGTACCCCGTTTGATACTTTGTGATAATGGCCCTCAGTACAAAAGTAAGTTTAAGCGTTTTGCTGAGAGTTATCAGGTTAAAATTCAGTATAATCCGTATTATCACCCCAGAGCAAATCCAACAGAAAGGACGAATCGTACGTTAAAAACCATGTTATGTTGTTATGTAAAAGACAACCACAGGAAGTGGGACGAACAAATACATAAACTTGCCTGCGCGATTCGTACTACACCCATGAGACAACCAGGATGTCTCCTTTCTTTGTTAATTTTGGTAGGAATATGTGTTTGTCAGGAAAAGATTACTCCAACCCAGTTTTGTTATCTGAAGAGAATTGTGTACAATCCGCAGCTGAAAGTAAGAACGAAGGTTTCCGGAAGCTCTATGCTAATGTTAAGAGAAGGTTAGAGGTGGCAGGAGAGAAAAACGTAGTTCAGTATAATTTGCGTACAATGGTACTCAACTTTGTTGTGGGTCAGCGTGTTTGGAAGAAGAATTATGTGTTGTCAGATGCTGCGAAGTTTTTCTCGAAGAAGTTAGCACCGAAATTCGTTGATCCTTATGTGAGTAGGAATAAAATTTCTCCATGGATATTTGAGCTTCAGGAACCATCAAATAAAGTACTACCAGGGAGCTGGCATGCCAAAGACCTTAAGTCGCCAGCGGACCTCTCCGATTAACCTTTTTAGGTTAATCGTCTTGAAGTTGGGGGGGGATTATGTAACGTGTCATTTTTACGTTTAAGGCAAACGTTACATATTTGTTTATTTAGGTAAATAATCAAGACTCGTCTTTCTGTACATAAATTAAGGGTATTTTATAGAGCTAGGTTTGGAGGTTATATAGTGTCCAGAAAGTTACCTGAAAGTTAAAGGAGGCATTCCATCGAATTACTGTGGACACTGCGCACATTGTATTATTTGGGCATTCTAATCGGAATTTGAGATCACAGGTTTCGGGGAAAAATCACATAAAAACTTTTGATTGTTTTGTTTATCTGTAAAATTTCGTAATTTTCTTTGACGTTCACGAAGATAAACAGCTGTTCTGCTGGGCCATGGCAGCGTTGCCGCATCACAAAGGGTTTCAGTAACAGGAAGAAAACATTTAGATGAACATTTCATTCGCTATGTTTATTTTCGAGGATATTGGGACAATAATTTCTCTTCCGAACCTCATATCCTTCACGGATTAGCTAGTTTTTATAGCACGAAAACATATTTAGGTCCACTGTTTGACCAGGAACAACCGAGGCCCCGCCCCCATTGATATCTTTAATAATTTGATAAGGAGAAGATCAAACAAATACGAGTTATGCACTTTTGTAAATGGGAGATGAACGAGGGATAAAAACCAGGACTAAAAGAATAAACAAAATCGTATTTTTATATTATATAAATTTATATATAATTATAGTTAAATAAAGTTAATAGCTAACTCAGTCGGATTCGAAGGTTGTGTAGGGCTAGCTAGTGGTGAGCAAACTTAACATCTGAACACTCTTAGGCCGGGTTTGAGCAGTAGTTCAATGTGTATTTTAGGTTCAAGTTCAGAAACAACTTTATTAATGTAGAAATGTTTTACAAAAATGAACCATATAAATCTTAGAGAAAACATATATAAAGAGCAAAGGAAACTTTTGACTAAAACTGTAACTAAAATACAACTAAATTCTACACTTAGTAGTTAGTAGCTTTACTCATATGGGAATTGGTTTGAATGTTCGAATATTCCTGGGTTTGCTGCATGCTCTTATCTTCAGTAATTGAATGTACAGTTGATGGTTTCAATGCTGAGCTTCTTATAGTCCGGCTGCTATTTTCCTCCTACTTGCTATGTTGGCAGGGGTCCGGTAGGCAAATGTTCGGTCTATGTATGGAGAGTGTCTCGATGTCCTTGTTATAAAAATTTCAATTGTGGAAATAGATCCGACAACACCTCAATGTACGTTTTACGTATTTTCGATATCCCCTTGGTCGATGCTGCCCCCTGTAGACCGGTACGGAAGTATTAATGTATTTCCTCATTGGTTAGTTTGAAAACCGCGGGTTTTTTCCTCCAGGCTCGCAAACCAGATTTAGTGATTTTTCGGCGAGAGCGTTTTTTTATAAATGGTTTCGCATCCTTATTTGAATTTAACCGGGAAAATTTGGTTGATACTGTGTACTGTCCCCACTAAATCTACAAACGATTTCCGGCAACTTCATTTTTTTTGTGTTCTCGACAAAGTGTCTTGGCTCTTGTCTAAAGAATTTTGGCTGGGCATGTGGCCGTCTATTGGTGTCGCCATTGTTTTTGTGGTTATTGGCACTTAATGGCACTGCAGTAGTTGCAAATTATACCAAAGACGGTATAACTGTGAGCCGTCGTGTTTAGGCGAATCCTAAGTGACGCTCACACCCTCTGAGAGGGATTTAAGGCGGCCTACGCCGTTTCTACGGAAAGAGCAGTGGTAAGTTCGATTTTATTTTTTTTATTTTTTTTATTATTTGAGGACTCTTCAAGATAATATTTGCCTCCCAAATTGTAATTATTTTTCGTGTGAAATGTACTTTTTCGACAAAAGAGTTTTTGGAGTTTTTTTTATATTTTTTAAAACCACGTTTTGGATAAAAACTATATATTGTTTTTCTCCTTTGTCTACAGCCCTGTCCAATCCATCACTGGGACAGTTGTGCTGGACGCTGGTGTGAAGCCGGGTGTATTGTAACCCTGGGAAAGGTACGTTAGGATTTTTTTAGTTCATCTGTTTAAATCTACATGGGGTTCTCGATTTAAGTTACTCGGTGTAGGGGAACTTCGTGCAAAATAGACGAATTCCAGGAAACTGAAACATTTCATTTTCCACAGGGTTTATACGCTCGGGCAAGAACCCAGAACATTTTGAGTACCATGTGCTGCCCTAGTACCATATGCTAAGAGACGTTCAGGGTGGGCGTAGGCAGGACCAGGACCCGGAGCAGCAGTAGCAGGAGGAATGTCGGAGAGCAACACTTCAGGTTTAATATAACACCAACAACTCATAAAATAATCAAGGACGAAGGTAGGAGTTTACTTCAATTTCATACAAGCAAACATTTTTTTGATATAATTTTTTTTCACATAAATTTTAAATATAATTTTAACACTTCTTGTGAACGCAAGATAAAGGTATGACGTCATAACCCAAGATTTTGCGGCATATTTAATTATATTATTTTTCTGTGAAATTGAACGCCCTTGGCTCTAATTTGTTTCCTTGTTTCATTGATTTATATTTCATGTTTACTCAAGTATTATTCTCAGATTTCAATATTTTTTTTTTGTATTTTGATCAATTTCATTTTCATCCTCCTGTGAAAATAAACAAGATGAACTATTTTTTTTTGTATTATTTGTATAACCCAATGCCCAACTTTGCAGAGACAAAAGAGAGATGAGGTTATATTTCTTTTAGCGGTTTCCTTACATTGTTCTACCTCATGTGATAGATCTCGGACTGGGTTGCTGTCTGTCTCATTCTACCTAACATAGAATGATGACAGCAGATATTTGGTCCAGATCTCCCCTATGACGGAGTAATTTTGGAAGTATATATTTTTTTTACAATCGTTTATATAACTGCGTCTCGCACTACAGACTCAGATGTAGGTACAATATGACCTGTTAAAGGAGTCCATCTACCTGTAACGTGCCTCTAGTTTTGTCATCTTAATTCAATCTTTTACAATTTTATTTTGTTTATTAGTCAATTTTTTTTTGTTTTTTTTTTAATTTCACAAATACTCTGGAAGCCTCGTAAGTAGGTAGAGTTTCATTGTTTGGCTACAACGTTTGAGTTGAACTGTATTTTAATTAAGATCTTCTTTGTACACATTGATATTAAAACACTGTGGCGCTTAAAATTTTCTTATTTCTGAACCCCCCCTTCTCCACTGTATAAAAGTTACCGGGCATATCAATGTTTTACCTAGATGAAAAATACAGTTCTGCTTCCAGATATTTGTTTAATTATTCAGTAATTTTTTTTGTGTCACAAATTGGCACGGTGTTATTGTTCTATCCACAGTGTCACAAAATGGCGGCAACGTCTTTTAGTTTGCCACAAATGTCACCCAACGCATTTAATTGGCCACAATTGGCGCCCTACGTGAGTTTTTGGCTAGTTTTTTTAACATCTGATGTAATTTTTTTTTTGTTTTTTTAATTTGAAAAAAAAAAGAAAAAACTTTTTTTGAATTTTTTTTGAATTTTTTTATGATTTTTTTTTTGTTACAGCCATAGCCAGGTTATAGTCTTTCAATGGCTGTCGGTGTTTTTGACACCCAATCATTTTTTTAAATAAAAAACAAGATCATTGGTTTTTGGAAATAACACTTTTTAAATATTTTTTGGTAATATTTGAGCGTTGATTTGGAATTCGTTTTGTTGTTATAGTAGTTCTCATAGTTTTTTATTAACTTATCTTCACAAGTCCGCCATATCAAAATCCAAGATGGCGGTCGAAATTAAATTGAACCCTTCAAAGATGCTCGTTTATTCTTGTATTGTACCGGTTTTTTTTGGCCCACCCGGTATATATATATATATATATATATATATATAGACAATTATTTATATGTCCAAAACGTAAACGCCTAAGCCGAAACAAACGAGTTAGTGCAGGCGCTGTAGGTAGTTGAGTATGCAAAATATGACGACCGCTGTTTGACAATGGATTCTAGCTGACAAAAGGTCGCAGATTAACGATCTGGATGTTTCCAAGCCAGGTTTTGGATCAATTTTTTTTATCCCTCCTTCTCTTATAGCCGTGTTCGAATTTCTGAAAATTTAACTAAGTTGACGCCTTAAAGCCACAATGACAGAGAAATTAATCAAAAATGTGTAAAATCCAACCTAAATATAAAATTTTATTAGTTTTGTAAAATGTTTTTTTCAAATTTTCTGAAAACTAAGCTTCTTAGGGAAAAATATGTAATTACCTTTATTATAGACAATAAAATTTGCTTTTTAACGGTCTATTACACAGTGAGGTAAGACCAATGACAAAGTCTTCAGCGGCGTCCGTTAATTGAGGTGATATAAAAATATGAAAAAAAAAGAAACTTATCACATGATTTAACCGATTTTCTTGAAAACTAAGCTATCTATCAAAAATTGTGTCCTATAACAATTTAGGGTCGTCCGTAAATTACATCAATTTTGAAAAATCACTAAACTAAGCTTTTTGGGAAAAAAAATATTTTACACTTTATTGTAGAAAATAAAATTATCTTTTTAACTATCAATAAGCTAGCGCAGAGTAATACCAAACTTTCCAGCGGCGTCCATTTGTTGAGAAAATGTTTAAAAAATTAAAAAACCACATGTTTTTCACATGTTTTACCCGATTATCTTAAAAACTAAGCCTTCTGTCAAAAATCATATTAAGTAGATTGTAGACAATAAAATTTTCTTTGAACTGCTGTGTCACAAAGTAAGATTTAGCTTTAAATTAAAACTTCACAGGCGTCTGTAAATAAAATCAATTTTTACAAATCACCAAATAAATTATTTTTTTTACAGGTTTTATCCAATTTCCTTAAAAACTAAGCCCAATTGAAAAAATATGTTCTAAACTTTATTGAAGAAAATAAAATTCCCATTTTACCGATATATAAGTCAGTGCGATTTGGTTAATGACAAACTCTCCAGCAACGTTTGTATAGATATAAGGGTCATAAAATAAAAGCATTTTTGTCACATGTTTCACCCGATTTTCCAAAAAAACTAAGCTTTTTATAGGAAATATGCTTGACAGCTGATTTGTAGAAAATAAAATTTCCTTTTAAATGATATATAACTTAGTAAGATTAATTTCATTTTTAAAACTTTAGTTATAATTTAAACTAATGCTGCCCTGTTACACATCGTTTAAAAGGAAATGTTATTCTCTACAACCGACTATAGGACACAATTTTTAATAATTATTTTTTTAATTTTTTTGCATTACCTCAATAAACGGACGCCGTTGGAGAATTTGTCTTTGTTCGTACCCCACTGACTTGTATATCGTTGAAAAGGAAATTTTATTGTCTACAATAAAGACAATTACATATTTTTCACTAAGAAGCTAGAAGAAGAAGGTATGGGGGTTTTTGCAGCTAAAATTTAAAAAACTAATATACTTTTATTTTTAGCTTAGGTTTTTAATATTTTTGATACATTTCTCTGTCATTGCGGCTTTAGGGCATCAACATAGTTAGATTTTCAGAAATTCGAACACGACTATAAGAGGAGGGTGGATAAAAAAAATTGGACCAAAACCTGGCTTGGCAACATCAAGATCCTTGCCCACTGTCAAAGTGCGCTCCTCTTATTTTGCATACTCAACTACCTACAGCGCCTGCACTAAGTAGAATTTAACTAGTTTCTGGCCTAAGCATATAATATATAGGCAGTCGCTCGAAAAGGAATAATATTTGATTAAATTAAGCCGTATGCCTACCAAATTCTAAATACCTCATTCATAATAGAGTTCGAGCAAACCCACGGGGCCGCACGCCCGAGAGGCTCTCTCTCTTTAATGCACCTCATTTAAAAGAGCGAAAGAATTGCCAAGCGCTCCGGGTTGTTTACGCGAAGTCACTAAATGGGCACGTCTTGAAAAAGGAATCTATAAGCGGGGGAAAGTTAGTAGGACGATTGTAAAGTAGATCGGTATAATTGTCTTTGGTATGGCAACACCGCCGACTCTTTCGGAGGAGGCAATTCTCAATAAATATTTACACCGTCGTGTATGGCCATCTGGTATGAGATATCGGTAAATGGGGCCATTTTGGATTGGTTGTCTATTTTATTAGTTTATGCTATCAGTTACCAGCTATATGTTGATTTTTTATATATCACTTGAAAGCCAGTTTATATAAAAAAAATTTTTTCCGGAGACCCAAATTTAACCGCAAAATCACCAACCATTTCAGTTTCGCTTTAAAAACTGTTGTTTTAAACCAATGTTTTTTCCAAGTTTGCGGTATATTTTTTTATTTTTCTATTTAAAAAAAAAATAATTTCATATATTAGTTCTCTATCAGCAATACACTTTTAAATTTTGGCCAAAAAATGGTTTTCTATTTAACCAGTCCAAAATTTTTTAATTCGACCGACCACTTCGATATGAGCTCACACTACTGTTTGCCCGCAGTTAGAAAAACGATAACTGCAGTGGACTATATTTTATTAAATGAAAGCGCGAACAAACATAAATAATATTGATACGAAATCACGAAATAATTAAGGTCCATAGGTTAATTGCTATTACTACGGAAATCAGAAACAAAGTACTCACCAATTTGCAGCCAATTTCTCCACGTTCCAGGGGCCCCTTTCTGGATCTAATGATGGCACCACGTAGCTAAAGGGCTGAAGTTTCTAGTTCTATGCTTCAGTACACCAAAATCGAGCACTTTTAAGTGTAGAAATTTGTAATAGTTGGAGAAAGTAAATTGACACGCCATTTTCTCGAGACGGTAGAAAAGGATCTCTCTGATTCTTGGTGCGCATGTCAAAATGCGCGAAAATGTACTCTGTCCGTCATCCAATTGTGTGGTTTTAAAAAGTAAAAACAACCGCGAAATTTAGCGGGAGCTAACACACTACTACTATACCATTATAGTAGTGTGAGCTATGGTGATCCTAATTTTTTCGAAAAAAAAAAAGTTCGGTTCGGTTCGGTTCATTCGGTTCGGTTCAAAATTTTTTATATATCTTTGCGTTTCAGATGATTTTGAAACTTTTTGGTCGCGCCGTCTGTCTGTCAGTCTGTATGTCTGTAAAGACCAACCCGCATAACTCAAAAACTGCCCGATTTGAATTAAATTTGGTACCTAGGCTGGGTCTTGGGTCGACATGATATCATTTAAAAATGAACAAAATCCACCGAACACAAGCTAAATTAAAGGGTGGGGGTAGATTTCAAAAATTAGAGTTTATGTTAAAATATGGCGTGTGTGATATCAAACGAAAGGTAATTGAGTCTAGAGTTGAACAAAATACATTTTTGTTTTTTTTTAAGAAAAAGGGTGAGGGTAGATTTAAAAAATTAGAGTTTAAGTCAAGACATGGCTTGTGTGGTATCAAAGGTAATTGAGTCCGGAGTTAAATAAAATATATATAATATAGTTTTTAGTTATAATAGCTCACACGTTCACTATAACTATAGTACCTAAAGCTTAGGTGCTCATATATTGGCAGATGATTTTTTTAGTGATAAAATCTAAAAAATATCCAAATTTAGACGCTTTTTTGCTCTCACTTACCAACTATACATTTAAAAAAATTATATCGTTTTAAAACTTGTCTGTAGTAAAATAAATATTTTTGGGAACCCAAAAATAAACACAATCCAAAAAATCCCCAGCGGTTTATCTCCAGATGTGTAATTTTCGCTTAGACAATCGTTATTTTCACCCAGCTATTATTTCATATTTGCGGTAAATTTTTGAACATTTTGGATATTTTTTTTATGCAGGTGAATTTGATTTAGTTTTTTTATTAAAAACGGTAAATACGCTGTTAAATTATGGTCAAATAAAGTATAAAAATTGGTTATGTATAAGTAGTCTAAAATATTTGAATTTTGCGAATAACGCAACTGCTTGTTATTTGTGATTCTGCTACAGATTTTTCCTGCAATATTTTTTAATATCTTAGAAAGAAAATTATAGGCAGACTTAAAAGAAGAAAAAAGTACGTCAGATAAAATCCTCAGTAAAAATTTTCTGACAAAGTTAAAAAAATTAGTTTAAAAAAATCACTACTTTGGCAATTTTTTTAATTTGAAATTATTTTTCTTATAAAAAGACAATATTTCAAAAAGTTTTGTTTGACGGGCCGATAGAGACAGGTTTTACCTAATTAAAACCGTAACAAAAAAATGTTTGTCTCTTTTTGATTTTGAGTTATTTTGGTAAAAGTGAGAAGGTGCAAAAATGATAGTTAATGTACAAACTTGTTAATTTTTATGAAAATCCCCCAAAAATTGACAAAAATGGCGGCTAACTCACCGACCAATATACGATTTGGATAGTTAAAAAAAAAACGGAAAAATATCCAACTTTAAACGCTTTTTTGCTACCACTTACCATGTATATTTTGAAGAAAAAAAACACACCACTTAAAAGCCTGTCTATAGTAGAACAAAGGTTTTTGGGGGACCCAAAATTAAACGCAAACTAAAAAATCCCCAGCCGTTTATCTCCAAACGTGTGATTTTTGCTTAAAAAATTTGAAGGAAACAGGCCGATAGAGAGATGTGTTACCTAACGAAAACCGTTATAATAAAATTTTGAGACATTTTAAAAAACGTGGAAAGCTGCAAACCAGAAAATTCAGGGCACTGATACGCAGCTTAATTGACAAAAATGGCGGCTAACTCACCGACCAATATACGATTTGGATAGTTTAAAAAAAAACGGAAAAATATCCAACTTTAAACGCTTTTTTGCTACCACTTACCATGTATATTTTGAAGGAAAAAAACACACCACTTAAAAGCCTATCTATAGTAGAACAAAGGTTTTTGGGGGACCCAAAATTAAACGCAAACTAAAAAATCCCCAGCCGTTTATCTCCAAACATGTGATTTTTGCTTAAAAAATTTGAAGGAAACAGGCCGATAGAGAGATGTGTTACCTAACGAAAACCGTGATAATAAAATTTTGAGACATTTTGAAAAAAGTGGAAAGCTGCAAACCAGAAAATTCAGGGCACTGATACGCAGCTTAGAGAGACAAACCGACCAAAAATTTTTTAGTTTTTACTTTTCTTGGGTCGATGTATAAACGTGCCAATGTATATCAAAATCCCCCAAAAATTGACGAAAATAGCATTTTGCTGCCCGACCATAATAATTAAGGGCCTTAATTCTGCCAAAGTGGCGCCAGCGTCAGTAAATAAAACATATCCAGCTAGGTATAGAGCTACATAATTTATCAAAAATTCGCTGAACATAGGTAAGTACCTAGTCCAGATTATCTAGATTTTTTTTTTAATCTAGGTACTGTAGTCATAGATTTTACTGGAATATCGGCCATTTTTTGTGTATCGAGCAAAGCCGATTAGTAATCAGTTTCTATGTGACTATGCTTGGGGGTGCTTCGCACCTCCCTGTTTACGTCTTGGAGGTGCCCTAGCTAAGGACACTCATCGTAAAGGCAAGCTTTATAGGAAGCGAAGCTAACGTCAAGCTTTCTATTTTTTGGTTATTATTTTTGACACGTTTTCCTCTGTTTCGCATTGGCGGTTCTGTTTTATTTTGAAGTTGTTGTTTTACACAGTATGAAGGTTCCTAAACTATATATATTTATGTAATTAAAAAGTTATGCTGCAAACTATCTTGAAACTGTATCATTATTAAATAGATTCTTTGTTTGACACTCGTAGACAATGATTGTGTAGAAATAAAATTTCGGACTTCCATTGTCTTTATTTATTTTTTTTTTTTATTTTATTATTTCCATTGTTATTATTTCCATTGTCTTTGTTTACTTATTTATTTTATTTTGCACCGTCACAGACACCGACACTGGAATTTATTGCGGCAATAGAGACCGTTAGTCTACCTCAACCCGAAGCTGATGAGTTTCGCCATAAAGTAAGAACAACGTTGGACAGAAAGAAACAACAAAAGTCAAACATCACCAGTCAAGAACAACGAGCAATCAAGAACCTGCAGGCTGACAAATCAATCAAGATTTTACCGGCCGACAAAGGAAACGCGACGGTGATCATAGATGTCGAGACTTACGACAAAAAGATCCAAGAAGTTCTGGAGAAAGGAGACTACAAACAACTACCCAAAGATCCAACCACCACCATAGAAGGACGCATCTACAGGACTTTGAAGAAGTATGCTGAAAATATCCCGGACGCTGTTAGATCCCGCCTGACTCCACACCACAGTAAGGCACCACATTTTTATGCATTACCAAAGATCCATAAGACCAATCACCAGCTCCATGGACTCACCGACCAGCACTTTGTCGAGGTTTTTGTTGGACTTAATTCAACCACTACAGGGTAAGTCCGAATCTTTTGTCAAAAACTCGGAACATTTTGTTGAGGTTTTAAAAGGTATCGAATTAGATCCCGGCGAAAGATTTGTAAGTTTTGATGTAGAAAGTCTCTACACCAACGTGCCAATAAATGAGTCACTCAGTATCATTAAAAACAAATTACAAACTGATGATACACTTCACGAGAGAACAACGCGATCGGTGGAGGGGGTGATGGATCTCTTGGAGCTCTGTCTCCGTAACTCTTACTTTCAAGTGAAAAATAAGTTTTACGCGCAAAATGATGGACTTCCAATGGGTTCATCTCTTTCGCCAGTGGTAGCAAACATCTACATGGAGTGGTTCGAGGGCCATGCGATCAACACAGCAAGAGTCAAACCAAAACTATTGCTACGATACATGAATGACACATTTATTATATGGCCGGAAAATGAAGACGAACTACAGAATTTTCTACATCATTTAAACGGTATTCGACCAACAATCAAGTGCACCATGGAAATTGAAAAAGATTCGGCCTTACCTTTTTTGGATGTTCTTGTCAAACGATCAGACAGAAACATTCAAACCACTGTATATAGGAAACCTACACACACGGGACAGTACCTAAATTTTAAGTCTAATCATTCTGTTGCTACAAAACAAGGAGTTATAAGAAGTTTGTATTTAAGAGCCGTAAATATTTGTAGTAATAATGAAGAATTAACCACAGAAATTAACAACATTAAGGACTTACAACAGAATGGTTATTCCGAGAAATTAATAAACTCAACGATATTTAAAATTAAAAACAAAATAAATGTACCAAATTCTCAAAATAATAATCCGTTAGGTGTTATTAACATTCCATATGTTCAAGGGATTTCAGAAAACATAAGACGAATAGCTAAACACTATAATATAAAAACAGTATTTTCTTCGGGAAATACGATTAGAAGTTTTGTAACTAAAACAAAACCAGACAATCCCTCAAATAATAAGGAATGTATTTACCAAATCCCGTGTGAGTGTGGTAAATCATATGTAGGTGAAACGAAACGCCCTCTTCAGGTTAGAGTAAATGAACATCTAAAAAGTACCCAATTAGGGGATATTGAAAAATGATCACAGGATTCAGTGGTCAGAAGCTAAAGTTTTACATAAGGAGCCGCATTGGAGAAAACGAAAGTTTATTGAAGCTGCGTTTATAATGCAGAATAAAGAAGTTTTCAGTCAACCAAGCACGGATATACCAAACATATGGAAACCACTCCTTAAGGAAAACAGGCGTCTTAGGATTAAAAAAGGGGCGGGCTGTCACACCTGACTGCACACCAAGTAGTATAAGTAGTAGCCTAAAGACTAGATTGTTTAGTTTACACTTGATAACGGTTAGAGATACTTACTAACCGAAACGTCGTGTGTTAAAATAAATAAAGACAATGGAAGTCCGAAATTTTATTTCTATTATTAAATAGATCTTTAGACTGTGTTAAAACCACATTTTTAAAAAAACAACGAGCTGCCAATGCGAAACCGAGGAAAACATGTCAAAAATTATAACCAAAAAATATAAAATCAGAGTTAGGCTTCGCTACCTGTAAAGCTTGCTTGACGATGAGTGACCTTAGCCCTAGCCCCTTACTACCCCCGTAGTGGGCGCCGCTGTAGGTATTCTATTTTTGCAAACGGCCGGTCCGCAATCAGCCAGCCCTGGGCTGAGTTGAGTATTTATACTTCGATTTAAATTCGTCTCTCTGTGACATCCACACTTACATAATTATGATTTCGTTTTATTTGTGACCCCGCGTAGAAATCGAGCAAAAGCTGTTCCGGCAAAGTGTTTTTTGTTTTTAATCAAAGTTTAATGAATTTAAAGGTAAGTAGTGTGGCCAATTAAAATGCGTTGGGTGACATTTGTGGCAAACTAAAAGACGTTGCCGCCATTTTGTGACACTGTGAATAGAACAATAACACCGTGCCAATTTGTGACACAAAAAAAATTACTGAATAATTAAACAAATATCTGGAAGCAGAACTGTATTTTTCAGCTAGGTAAAACATTGATATGCCCGGTAACTTTTATACAGTGGAGAAGGGGGGATTCAGAAATAAGAAAATTTTAAGCACCACAGTGTTTTAATATCAATGTGTACAAAGAAGATCTTAATTAAAATACAGTTCAACTCAAACGTTGTAGCCAAACAATGAAACTCTACCTACTTACGAGGCTTCCAGAGTATTTGTGAAATTAAAAAAAAAAACAAAAAAAAAATTGACTAATAAACAAAATAAAATTGTAAAAGATTGAATTAAGATGACAAAACTAGAGGCACGTTACAGGTAGATGGACTCCTTTAACAGGTCATATTGTACCTACATCTGAGTCTGTAGTGCGAGACGCAGTTATATAAACGATTGTAAAAAAAATATATACTTCCAAAATTATTCCGTCATAGGGGAGATCTGGACCAAATATCTGCTGTCATCATTCTATGTTAGGTAGAATGAGACAGACAGCAACCCAGTCCGAGATCTATCACATGAGGTAGAACAATGTAAGGAAACCGCTAAAAGAAATATAACGTCATCTCTCTTTTGTCTCTGCAAAGTTGGGCATTGGGTTATACAAATAATACAAAAAAAAATAGTTCATCTTGTCTATTTTCACAGGAGGATGAAAATGAAATTGATCAAAATACAAAAAAAAAATATTGAAATCTGAGAATAATACTTGAGTAAACATGAAATATAAATCAATGAAACAAGGAAACAAATTAGAGCCAAGGGCGTTCAATTTCACAGAAAAATAATATAATTAAATATGCCGCAAAATCTTGGGTTATAACGTCATACCTTTATCTTGCGTTCACAAGAAGTGTTAAAATTATATTTAAAATTTATGGGAAAAAAAATTATATCAAAAAAATGTTTGCTTGTATGAAATTGAAGTAAACTCCTACCTTCGTCCTTGATTACTTTATGAGTTGTTGGTGTTATATTAAACCTGAAGTGTTGCTCTCCGACATTCCTCCTGCTACTGCTGCTCCGGGTCCTGGTCCTGCCTACGCCCACCCTGAAGGTCTCTTAGCACATGGTCCTAGGGCAGCACATAGTACTCAAATTGTTCTGGGTTCTTGCCCGAGCGTATAAACCCTGTGGAAAATTAAATGTTTCAGTTTCCTGGAATTCGTCTATTTTGCACGAAGTTCCCCTACACCGAGTAACTTAAATCGAGAACCCCATGTAGATTTAAACAGATGAACTAAAATAATCCTAACGTACCTTTCCCAGGGTTACAATACACCCGGCTTCACACCAGCGTCCAGCACAACTGTCCCAGTGATGGATTGGACAGGGCTGTAGACAAAGGAGAAAAACAATATATAGTTTTTATCCAAAACGTGGTTTTAAAAAATATAAAAAAAACTCCAAAAATTCCCCACGTCTTTTGTCGAAAAAGTACATTTCACACGAAAAATAATTACAATTTGGGAGGCAAATATTATCTTGAAGAGTCCTCAAATAATAAAAAAAACAAAAAAAATAAAATCGAACTTACCACTGCTCTTTCCGTAGAAACGGCGTAGGCCGCCTTAAATCCCTCTCAGAGGGTGTGAGCGTCACTTAGGATTCGCCTAAACACGACGGCTCACAGTTATACCGTCTTTCGTATAATTTGCAACTACTGCAGTGCCATTAAGTGCCAATAACCACAAAAACAATGGCGACACCAATAGACGACCACATGCCCAGCCAAAATTCTTTAGACAAGAGACAAGACACTTTGTCGAGAACACAAAAAAAATGAAGTTGCCGGAAATCGTTTGTAGATTTAGTGGGGACAGTACACAGTACCAACCAAATTTTCCCGGTTAAATTCAAATAAGGATGCGAAACCATTTATAAAAAAACGCTCTCGCCGAAAAATCACTAAATCCGGTTTGCGAGCCTGGAGGAAAAAACCCGCGGTTTTCAAACTAACCAATGAGGAAATATATTAATACTTCCGTACCGGTCTACAGGGGGCAGCATCGACCAAGGGGATATCGAAAATACGTAAAACGCACATTGAGGTGTTGTCGGATCTATTTCCACGGTTGAAATTTTTATAACAAGGACATCGAGACACCCTCCATACATAGACCGAACATTTGCCTACCGGACCCCTGCCAACATAGCAAGTAGGAGGAAAATAACCAGCCGGACTATAAGAAGCTCAGCATTGAAACCATCAACTGTACATTCAATTACTGAAGATAAGAGCATGCAGCAAACCCAGGAATATTCAAACATTCAACCAATTCCCATAAGATTACAGCTACTAACTACTAAGTGTAGAAGTTAGTTGTATTTTAGTTACAGTTTTAGTCAAAAGTTTCCTTTGCTCTTTATATATGTTTTCTCTAAGATTTATATGGTTTGACGCCATTTTTGTAAAATATTTCTACATTAATAAAGTTGTTTCTGAACTTGAACCTAAAATACACATTGAACTACTGCTCAAACCCGGCCTAAGAGTGTTCAGATGTTAAGTTTGCTCACCACTAGCTAGCCCTACACAACCTTCGAATCCGACTGAGTTAGCTATTAACTTTATTTAACTATAATTATATATAAATTTATATAATATAAAAATACGATTTTGTTTATTCTTTTAGTCCTGGTTTTTATCCCTCGTTCATCTCCCATTTACAAAAGTGCATAACTCGTATTTATTTTATCTTCTCCTTATCAAATTAATAAAGATATCAATGGGGGCGGAGCCTCGGTTGTTCCTGGTCAAACAGTGGACCTAAATATGTTTTCGTGCTATAAAAACTAGCTAATCCGTGAAGGATATGAGGTTCGGAAGAGAAATTATTGTCCCAATATCCTCGAAAATAAACATAAGCGAATGAAATGTTCATCTAAATGTTTTCTTCCTGTTACTGAAACCCCTTGTGATGCGGCAACGCTGCCATGCCCCAGCAGAACAGCTGTTTATCTTCGTGAACGTCAAAGAAAATTACGAAATTTTACAGATAAACAAAACAATCGAAAGTTTTTATGTGATTTTTCCCCGAAACCAGTGATCTCAAATTCCGATTAGAATGCCCAAATAATACAATGTGCGCAGTGTCCACAGTAATTCGATGGAATGCCTCCTTTAACTTTCAGGTAACTTTCTGGACACTATATAACCTCCAAACCTAGCTCTATAAAATACCCTTAATTTATGTACAGAAAGACGAGTCGAAGAGCCTTGATTATTTACCTAAATAAACAAATATGTAACGTTTGCCTTAAACGTAAAAATGACACGTTACATAATCCCCCCCCCCCAAATTCAAGACGATTAACCTAAAAAGGTTAATCGGAGAGGTCCGCTGGCGACTTAAGGTCTTTGGCATGCCAGCTCCCTGGTAGTACTTTATTTGATGGTTCCTGAAGCTCAAATATCCATGGAGAAATTTTATTCCTACTCACATAAGGACCAACGAATTTCGGTGCTAACTTCTTCGAGAAAAACTTCGCAGCATCTGACAACACATAATTCTTCTTCCAAACACGCTGACCCACAACAAAGTTGAGTACCATTGTACGCAAATTATACTGAACTACGTTTTTCTCTCCTGCCACCTCTAACCTTCTCTTAACATTAGCATAGAGCTTCCGGAAACCTTCGTTCTTACTTTCAGCTGCGGATTGTACACCATTCTCTTCAGATAACAAAACTGGGTTGGAGTAATCTTTTCCTGACAAACACATATTCCTACCAAAATTAACAAAGAAAGGAGACATCCTGGTTGTCTCATGGGTGCAGTACGAATCGCGCAGGCAAGTTTATGTATTTGTTCGTCCCACTTCCTGTGGTTGTCTTTTACATAACAACATAACATGGTTTTTAACGTACGATTCGTCCTTTCTGTTGGATTTGCTCTGGGGTGATAATACGGATTATACTGAATTTTAACCTGATAACTCTCAGCAAAACGCTTAAACTTACTTTTGTACTGAGGGCCATTATCACAAAGTATCAAACGGGGTACTCCGAAGACCATAAATACTTGCTCCTCAAGATGCTTGACAACAGCTTGAGTAGGGGCTGTTCGCATTGGAAAAGCTAAGGAAAACTTACTCAAATAGTCCGTAACGACGAGAATCCAGCAATTACCCGTTGTCGAACGAGGTAAAGGTCCACATAAATCAGTTGAGATAATTTCCCAAGGACGAGTTGGTTTTGGGTGAGATATCATCTGATCAGATACACCTTGTATATCACCTTTATGAGCTGCACAGACAAAGCATTTCTTTACAAAAGTTGCGGCGCAATTTTGGCCAATAATATTTTTCTGCCAGTCTGTGGAAGGTTTTATACACACCCATATGTCCTGCGCTAGGAGGATCGTGAGCTTCTCCAATAATACGCCTATGATCTGTGGGGACTACCTCTTTCCAATATTCGTTAGATGGTGAAAGTTGAGGGTATTCTTGTTTGACATATTTATACAACTTATTATCAGTGTATCTCCAATTCATAAATTTTAATGGTGATTCTACGACACTCTTTACCATCTTTTGGTACCATCGATCTTTAATTGCTGTTAAAACCTCTCTGGGCTGCGAAATTGTATCAATCATGGGTACTGCGCGAGACAACATGTCCGGGACAACTAAATCTTTCCCTTTCCAATGGATTACTTCAAAGTCATATTGCTGCAGATTTACAGACCAACGAGCAAGTCGTCCACTGGGATCTTTCAAGCTATGAAGCCATTTTAAAATAAAATGATCTGTTATGACCTTAAATGAGATCCCCTCAATATATGGCCGGAGCTTCTCTATCGACCAAACCAATGCCAAACATTCTCGCTCGGTGGTCGTGTAAACACGTTCTTGCCTATTCAAAAATCGACTCAAATAGCATATGACTTTGTCTCCTTCAGGATAAGGTTGCGTTAAACATGCTCCTATTGCATATTATATATAACCTGCGTCTGTTTGAATGACAATTTCAACATGTAAGAATCGGTGCAGTCACTAAAAGTTCCTTAATCTTAATAAATGCCTTTTCGCAGTCTGGAGTCCAATCAAACTTTTGATTTTTCTTAGTTAGAGCTGTAATTGGAGCTATTATCGCTGAAAAATTCTCTATACCAGGAAATTGTACCTACAACTCTACGAACTTCTCTGACAGTTCTTGGCCTCTGGAGCTCTAACAAGGCTCTAATTTTATTAGGGTCAACTCGGCTGCCTCGACGATCCACTACGAATCCTAAATAAGTCATTTCAGGCCTACACAGTTGGCATTTCTCCCAACTTACCGTTATCTTTGCATTCTGCAATCTTCGTAGGACTTCCTCAAGAATTCTAAGATGTTCAGAAAAGCTCTGTGTGACAATTACGAGGTCATCGAGATATACGTACACGTAGGGGTCTAAATCGTTTCCTATGATGCTATCTATGAGTCTCTGCCAAGTTGCAGGTGCATTATGAAGACCAAAAGGTAAACGCTTAAGTTGAAAGAAACCTCGTCGACAGATGAATGCTGTTAGTGGCTTCGATGATTCTTCCATTGGTACTTGCCAATAAGCGCTTTTGATATCTAAAGTTGACAAGTATTTAGCTTCTTTCAACTTTTCAAGAGTCTTGGATACGAGTGGTAAAGGATAACTATCACGCGCCGTCACTGAGTTCAATTTGCGGTAGTCTACGCAGAAACGATATTTCTTTGTGTTTTTCTTTTGTACCATTACCACTGGTGAAGCCCATGAACTAATACTCCGTTCTATAACATCAAGTTTCAACATTTACGTCGATTTCTTCATCAATAAGTTTTTGAATGACCGGTGAGACCTTATATGAACGTTGTCTTATCGGTGCTGCATCTGTTGTAATCTTATGCTCTACCCTGTCTGCACATCCTAGTGAGTCACCCATAATAGTCTTATATTTAACGACCAATTCCTCTAGTCGTTCTGATTCATAAGGCGTAAGAGTAGTTTGTTGGTCTGATGTTTCCAAAGAACAAATCACATCTTTATTATCGGCAAAGTGTGAACCACTCATTAGTACTTAGGTTCGGTACTATACCCATCGAAATCCAAAAATCTAATCCTAAAATCAAAGTGTGCGGCAACTCAGGAACGACGACGACCTCTATTAACCTAAATTTATCTTGAACTCGCATAGGAAGCTGCACTGTCCCAATACTACTCGTGCTTTGACCATTTGCCACAATACAACTCGTCTTCTTCGTCGTATCAAGTGAAAAACCAAACCTCTCGATGATTGACCAACCATGATTCCCTAAAAAGGTACGTGAAGCCCCGGAATCCAACAAACCTAGTAACTTATTTCCGAGCACATCCACTTCTAAATAAGGTCTCTCATCTTTACGAACATGACTTATCACATAATCCAAGACGTACGTTAGCCTATCGGTCGATGCTTGTTCAGGCTGACTTGAAGGTCGACCGCCTACGAGCGCCTGGGTCCGTTTCCCTGACGATTACAATTTCGACATTCTCTTACTGTTACCTCTGCTTGTCCACACGAATAACACTGCTTACCTCTAGGTAATGCGCACCCGATCGCCATGTGCCCTGTTTGGTTGCATCTATAACATACCACGTCCCTATTCGCCCTACCAGATCCAACACTCTGTGGTGGTTATACATCTCTGTCATTTGCACTAGACTGACCACTAGCTGGTTGTTGCCCCTCTCTATCAGCTCTAGCAGTGAAACTGCTTGCTGGCTGCTGCCTATTTCTGTCGAATCTATTAACAGGATGATTTAAATTCTGTTTGCTCGATGTCCCGGTACTTGATATTTGAATTGCATTGACTTCTGTTGGAAAATCGTCATAGTCGCTCTCTACGTCGACGTAGGCCAAGTCAGGTTCAATAGATTGGTTTCTTCTAGGAGTAAAATTCTCCTCCTCTAACCCATATCTTTGGTCTATTCTACGACACAAATCTTTAAATGTGATAGGCTATTGACCTCAGTAGCAATCATCCCTTTCTTATAAATGTCCGCTATATTTCTGAAGACGATAGCTAATTTTGCCTCTTCAGAAACAGGACAGCCAAGTCTTTGGAAATACGTGTTCATGACAGCAATATAGGTCCCTATAGACTCTCCAGGGCCTTGTTTACGTTTTTGGATCTCCTTCAATAGCTTCTCGCCATATGAAGAAGGAAGATACTCTGCCATGAACCTCTATTCCAGCTGTTCCCATGTATGGACTTCTCTTCGAACATCTTTATAAAACGAATAGGCTGACTTTTCAAAAAGATCAATGCCTGAGTAGAACCTTTTTACTAACTCCTCTCGCCTGACTTAACTCGTCCACTCTCTCAAAAAATGCGGTGATGGAGATTGTACCCCTCTCGCCTGTAAACTTTAAGTTCCACTTATGCGGAGGTACTGGTGTAACGTGATATGAGGTACCAGGATCACTTGACATTGGTACTGGCGACGAACATGAAAATGGTCGTGACTGAGCAATCGGTGCTATGCTACTTTGGAGGGCAGCTAGACTCAAAGGAACGGTAGACGGTTGTTGATAATGAAAAGCTGCTGTACCGTCATTCTGAATTAGCATTGGGGGTGGTGCCTGTATTGGTGCTTGAGTTGGGTTCGTTAGCACTTGCATTTGCACTGGAGTAATGACCGACGGTTGGTTCGTAGGCTGTTGAGCTGTTCTTTGTGTGCTCGAGTGCTGTGGTTGCGGGAGTTGAGACTGGCTGGGAATTTGCCAACATTTGTCGAGTGATCTGAGCTTCGACCCGTTGATTGGGTTTCAGATGCTTCATCATCATCTGAGATAACGCCAACTCTTAGTAAATCTGTTGCTTGGCTCTGCAACCTCCCAATCGAACTCAAGTTTTCCGCAACCAGTATGCCTTTCGTTTGACTTTCTTCAAAGTTGGATGGATTCATGTTATTTATCCTGGCTAACACGTGTTCCAACCTTACAGCGATTTTTCTAAACTCTCCCCCTTTGCTCGTACCAGAAAACTTCTCTACCAGCGGTACCAGGCTATCAAGCTTCTTCATGCAGCTAAAAGCATCCTGGACAAATTTAAAGGGATACGGAGGGTATCTCATACTTCCATCAGTCCTTTCTCTCTGTCTAACCAGTATGAGCTGTTCTTCATCTCTTCCACCGATCCAATGGCTATGCCTCTTTATGTTAATTCGTAGATTAACTCGTCCTTGACTAAGTACCTTATGTCAGACAACCGACTCAAAGAAATAGCCATGGTGTCTTTTATATTAAAACTTTAAACTTTAAAACTCTTAATTATAGCTCCCAATTATAAAAACTAAACCACGTCATAACAAACACAAAGTTCACTTTCAATTCACTAGTGAAAATCACTATAAATTTTCTCACAACTGTAGAAAATATAAAACTAAAATACGGGCAGACGCGAACAAAATCGAAGAACACCGGAGCAGTAAGAAAATAAAACTTATTTGCATTTAAAAATGTAATCATAGTTTATATTAATTATTGCACAACCAACTATGACATCCAACCCTGCAGAGAGAAATAACTACTTAAATCCTAAATTAGAATTAACAAGTAGCCATAAAAAAAAAAATTTAAAATAAAAGTGAGACAAGAGCTTTGGCAGTGTTTAGGTCTTATGTTCCCCTCCTGCGTGAATAAAACCAAAAAAAAAATAATTGCGCTTATCCTATCTGAACTGGATTAAAATTACAGTTAAGTTATGTTTGTTTAATCCTCAAGCAACCGAATAGGTAAATTTATCCCTAAATGGAACGTACAACAGACTACCTATAACAAAAAAATCCCAAAGCTGTTGTACACAGTTAACGCTAGGGTATACTCCTGCTATTGCAGAACGGCTCCACAACTAAACTCCTCAAAAAAACCCAAATCGCAGTATACAATAATTTTTCTAAAAAGAATAAATCAAAACCCACTTTAACCTGCTTACCTATTCTGAGTTCACACGAAACATGCATTGCTTAAGGCCACATCATCCCTTAATATATAAGTGAACGCAATAAACATCGGAACAGATGTTATAGAAATCGTAAAATAGGCTCAATTAAAAAAAAATCCGCTCGCTGAAATTGCGTCGAATTAGACTAGTAAGGATCTTGTGTGTAATTAAAAAAAATTTAAAAAAAATTACCGATGGTATTAAAAAAAATTTATACAAATAACGTCTTGGTAGGACTGCAATTCTCTAATAATCGTGAAAATGAAATTCCCAAAATTTTAACTAAATTGATGCAAACCATGGTCAAGAAGACCCTGGGATCGTACCGGAAGGTGTCCAAAAAAAATTTTAAAAGCTTTTATTTTTTTTGGTGTCGACCACAGTAGCCCAATAACAAAAAAAAATTAATGGCTCACTAAAATTTTCAAAATATCACTCTACCCTGATAGGTGGTTTGGAGTAGGGAGAAAAAAAAATAAAACAAATGATGATAGGTTGTTAAAACGCGAGGGTTTGAAATGAAATTATATTTTAATTCAGAAAAAAAAATATTTAAATAACCCGGTAAAAGAATTGTAGGGCAAGGTACTACTATGCACCAAAAAAAAAATTTTTTCAACAAGAAAATCAAGTTTTCTTCCTTTTTTTAAAAAATATTTTAAAAAAAAAGTTCAAAAAAAAATATTTAAAAAAAAAATAGAAAATGATTAAGCAGGGCTGCAGCTCCTATTAGCGAACCTTAAAAAAATTATAATAAAATCAACACCAGAAAAATCTTATTCGAGTTGTCATGCAACATTTTTTGTTATTTTCCTTTAAAAAACAGTTGTCAATTCCCTTTCCTCTCCCAAAACTGTGGCAATGTGAAAAGTAAATGAGCTAGAAAAATTAATTTACTATACGAAAGAAAAAACAAAAAGTATTGAAAATTAAATTTACTTAAGAATCATGAAGTACAAAAAATCGTCATTGCAAAAAAGCCAATCAGTTTAGGAAAAGTAAAAAAAATAGTTATGTTCCAAAAAAACAAACGATGTTAGTATATTTTTTTAATTATTACTTAAGGGAATAAGTAACGTTAGCACCTATTTACTGTACAACTATAATGTAAAGAACCTAAGTTTCAAACTTTGCACTCAACCCCGTAAAGAATTATCTTCTGTGCACTTTCAAAAAAAACAAATATGAAAACAATTCCAAGGTCCAACTATAATACCGTTATAAAACTAACTTTGTCTACCTGAGTTTATATACACAACATCCAATAAAAAAAATTTACTGCTTAATGCATTCTCAGATCCTTATTCCTGGTGTTCACGAGATATAAAATTAAGTTGGGCCCTTTCCACAACTATTAGTCAAAGCAAAATTACCAAATGCCCAAGGGCTAATGAGACCCTATCACTTACAAATGACATTTTGAAATGAAACAGTTGGGAATAATCCTGCATAAAAACCAGACAACAAAAATCAAGAAGCCAAAACTATTACATTAATTTTAAAAGAGCATAATAACCTCCTGGCCCCAAATAAACTTTTGTTATATCAACAAAACTCGGCCTAAAACCAAAAAACCTTTTTATTAGACATTTTCCCTATTTCCTAAGTATAATGTCAATAAACCCAAAAACTTGTGAATTCCATTAAAATCCCATCTGGACCCTATATATCTTTTAAACGGTCGAACGCCCACAGGCGAAACAATATCTTATTTCAAAGAAAGGGTGATGATATTTTGAAGCACCCTGTGTAAAAATTTGCTTCATTATTTGAGGTCACCAGTATGAAATTATTTTAAAATGAAAAAAAAATTAAATGAAAAAAAAATATTTCCCAATTGTCCACAACTTCCAAGTTTTCATCCCTAAATAGGTACTTTCTTAGTCTAACACCATCCATCGTTATCCAACATAACGCTTTAATTACAGAAGCAACAAAACGAAGATGAAGTGAAAAAGCTAAGCAAGTAAGTTGGAAGTTGCTTTACAATGGGCGCAGATGACAGGCCCCCTTAAGTACACGCCACTGTCCTGAAATGCAAACTATCAAAAAAACTGAAGACTAGCATATCTGCCGTCAAACAACATTTGGCATGAAATAAAAATAATTCCATATCATACCAGTATCCTCAAAAACAAAACGTTTTTTATTATAAGACCCAAACACCTAACCAATAAATCTTGTATTGAAAGTAAAAGATTTATTTATTCCTGCCTGATAAACTAAGACAAAAAAAAGTTCCCCTTTTGTAATTCAAGAAGTTCCTGTTTGGTCCCCTAAAAAAATATTACCTGTCTGGTCACCCTTTAAAACTACGACCACTATACAAACCGTTTTGACCAAAACAAGAATTCGAGAAGTTATGTTTACAGGAAGAAATAATCTTTCTAAGAAAAATAAAATTAATTAAAAAAAGAAGTAAACTTTTGAAATATTTTTACCAATTACCCCCGCCTAGCATTTATATTTAGTTGAAAGTCTCTCTTAAATTCCCTGACCAATTTCACGGCCTCAAAATGACATTAGTTAAAAAAATTTACTGAACTTTACAAATGAACTAAAAAAAAAATCAAAAAAAACTTATATCTATATCTGTCTCAGTTAAACATTTCTTTTGTGGTATTATATCTAGTTGAGCTTCAAATTCATTTTCTCTGTTTTCAATCCGGAGCAGGCAAAACTTCTTAAGGCTCAAACATAAATGTTTGCCCTCCATTGGCCATGACCAAGCTATGACCAGAACGCAGAAAAAATATACAGAAAAAATAATTGTGAACCAGAAAAACTTTAATTGATAAAAATACACGTAGGTCATTTAAAAAAAAAATGCACTTTAAAGCCCAACGCTGTATTTTCTACCAAAAAAAAATTGATCAGTCACGAAAACACAACTAGACAACTAGACTTGGAAACCAAAGACCTAAAAAAACTGCCCCAAAAAAAATACCCCAAAAAAAAATGTTAACTGGACTTTTGGCATTGATCTTCAGCCAATGTGTTGCTCTAGGGGCTTTAGCCTTGTGTTTCCTAACGTCCCGAGCCAACACTAAGTAGTAGTAGTAGTAGTACCCTCCTCTGACCCGATGTAACTGAGTGACGTAAGATCTTAATTGTCATCAACAGTTACCACCAAAAACAAGAAAAGAAAATGACAAAGCAAAATAAACTCATTTTCCTTTTCTTTCATTTTCATTAATTTATACTTTCAACTAAATAAAATTACCAGCTGTTAGGCTATATTTACTTTAAAGCAACCCAGCCAAGAAAAATTTGTGTGAAACCCTGTAAAAATATTCCAACTTCCAAGTGGTGATATCCCACAAAAAATTAAAATCATCAAAAAAATAACTTGTTGACCTAAATAGAATAGACTGCACTAAAAAATAATCGGTGAAACAATTTCTATCTTATCACAAGCAGGAAATAATAACATAAATAAATGAACCTGTAAAAAAAATTGTTAGAAAAACACACTACCTATGTCATATATTTAAAACATAAAAAGACCATGTCTGGAGGTCCATCCACCTATAAATCAACAAAAAAATTGAAGTAAATTTACATTACTGTTCTTAAAAAAAATTAAAACATGTTTTTCCTACAAAAAACTTTAAAGAATTAAGACATGAATTGGACTTCGTTCAATAAAAACTCCCATGTTTTTTATCCACATATTCTTCCTTAATAAATAAAAATGAATCTTTTATTTTCCAAGAAAAAAACTTGTGAAGATAAGTTAATAAAAAACTATGAGAACTACTATAACAACAAAACGAATTCCAAATCAACGCTCAAATATTACCAAAAAATATTTAAAAAGTGTTATTTCCAAAAACCAATGATCTTGTTTTTTATTTAAAAAAATGATTGGGTGTCAAAAACACCGACAGCCATTGAAAGACTATAACCTGGCTATGGCTGTAACAAAAAAAATCATTAAAAAATTCAAAAAAAATTCAAAAAAAGTTTTTTCTTTTTTTTTCAAATTAAAAAAACAAAAAAAAAATTACATCAGATGTTAAAAAAACTAGCCAAAAACTCACGTAGGGCGCCAATTGTGGCCAATTAAATGCGTTGGGTGACATTTGTGGCAAACTAAAAGACGTTGCCGCCATTTTGTGACACTGTGAATAGAACAATAACACCGTGCCAATTTGTGACACAAAAAAAATTACTGAATAATTAAACAAATATCTGGAAGCAGAACTGTATTTTTCATCTAGGTAAAACATTGATATGCCCGGTAACTTTTATACAGTGGAGAAGGGGGGGTTCAGAAATAAAAAAATTTTAAGCGCCACAGTGTTTTAATATCAATGTTTTACAAAGAAGATCTTAATTAAAATACAGTTCAACTCAAACGTTGTAGCCAAACAATGAAACTCTACCTACTTCCAAAGCTTCCAGAGTATTTGTGAAATTAAAAAAAAACAAAAAAAAAAATTGCAGTTGTAAGGGGCTGACAAAGGCGAATAATGAGTTATTAAATAAATTAAACTTAGTTTTGACTAATTTATAACTTATTATATTATACTTTAACTTTCTATAAGGTAAAAAATTTGTTAAATGGCACATGGTTTATTTTTAAATCAGTGTCCAATTTCAAGCTTCCAGGCTAATTTTTGGATAACTTTATTTAAAAAGAAACAAAAATTTTTCGTGGTTAAGCATATACAAAAAGGTTTTGTTTCTCTTGTATTTTTTCGTGGGCAAATTTCTTTGGTATTTGGTAGATGTCGCTATATGTGTTTAAAGAATAAGGTATCGCAGGCATTATTTTTCATTTCTCTTACCAATATCGTAAGATGAGATTTATATACTTTCTCTCTAGCGAAACAGTTAATAGGTGTTCATTAGGTCTTGGATCCCGTGAGTGTGCAGTTTTGGAGTTGCCCACGCAAAAAATACAAGAGAAACAAAACATTTTTATACCTGCTTATCCACGAATATTTTTGTTCTTTTTGGTCACGGATTCTTTTTAGTCACAGATGCTAAACTGTAACGTTTTAAATATATTTCGCAAAACAGTAATAATGGGATATTACCTTCAAATGCAGTGGATAAAAGTGAATTTGATTTTTTTCTTAAAGAAATAGGTTTTTAGCATGAGTGAGGCTCAAAGGATTGTCAGGTATAGTTTTTGCAATGTCAGTTGAACAAAGGTTAAAGCCGACCATCGGCATATCTTTTAAAGAAAGTGACATGGGCGGCGGTAAATATACTCATGAAAATTATTTCATTTAATTATGGCGAAAAAAATAAAGAAATAAAAATAGATAATACAACTTTCTACTCCTACACCTACAGAAACGACACTGATTTATTTTCTTACTCTGCATACTGCCGACTAAAGGGGTCCCGAGACAAAAACCTGAAAGCAATTAAAAGCGGATCTCAAAAAAATCTGCCAATCAGGTGTCTTTTATCCACCTGTGCTGGGTCGGTCAGAAAACACAAACTTCGTGCTCGGACCGCAAAGAATCGCGCCTTTTCTCTGTCGGTAGGGTTGAAATTATACCAGGAAGTTTTTATATGAATTTGCATAACTTTTGAAGGGCAGATTGAAGCAAAATTTCATGAAATCGATAGAACCCCGTATTAGGAGCATTTCAGGTGACTTTGCAAAAACTATAACTCTCCAATTGAATTTTTTTAATTTTGAGATTTGACAATTTGAAATAGATTTTTGTACATGTCTAAAGGCGCCTTAAAACAAATATAAAATAATAATATTAGCACTATATTTTAACGATTTTTGGTAGTAATGTTGAGTATTTCTATTTATTTTCAAATAATTTTACCATTTAATTATTACCCTTATTGTCATGCATAATTTCAGAAATTGTCGATTTTCCGTAATGATTTCCAAGGAAGTTATAACAAAAAAAAATAATAGCTGTTAAGTTTGGCACCCTTTGTCTAACAAATAAAGAAGTATGATGCAAAATATAATAAGAAAAAATCCTTCTTTTGATCTTTTCTACCACCTAATAAAGTTTGCTATTATTACACCCTGATATTATGTTAAATGTTTGTATGTTATGGTAAAAATTTTAAGATATTTGAAAGTATCATTTTGTCTGAAAAGAACAATTTGTAAAAGTGAGCGCTTTTCAAATATACCTGGTGGGCAAAAAAACCCGACAAAGTGTTTTTCGTTATAACTTTCCAACTATAACACCAATTTTACCAAAGCAAAGAGTAGTTGGCAAGGATTGATTGATCGGACATTTGTGTAAAAGTATATTTTTGTCCACCATCCTGACCCTTGAAAGAGGCTTGTTTATTCTTAAGTTGGAAATGTGTGGAAATTTTGGATATTTTTTTTGTTTGTAGAAAAGCTCTATCTTTGTTAAGCACAACGAGATCTGAATCGTTAAAAACGATTTCAGTCCCTAAAAATTGATTTTTTCTTCAACCATATTGTTTTACAGGTTGTAACGATTGTCTTCTAAATCCTGTCTTCCTCATAAATAAATTTTTGCCGAACCGATTTTAATAAAATATAAAATGCAACAGATTGATTGCTTTTAAAAGATCACTATTAAAATTTGCCGTCATTGTAAAATCCAAAATGGCGGACATAAAAACTTTACTTTTTAAAGAAGCTGTTTATTCTTATATTTTTTGAAAATTTTTTGATTTTTTCGGAAAAGTTTGACAGATTATGCGATTGCCTTGCCATTTCTATGTGCATTCATTTCCTCATAAATTCATTATTACTAAACCGAGAATAAAATAAAAAGCATCATGGCGAAATTCTCCGCCAACTCTAAATATAATATGGCTCACTAAATCGAAATTGACCCTCCATAAATGATAGTTGTTTTTTATATTACGAGAAATTTTTCGACCCTTTTTTGAATATATTTATAAGATCCACCACTCACAACGAGGTACTACTCATATAAAAATAAATCCTCGCAACATACAAAGAAATGATCCTTCCAAGAAGGACAAACTTGACTCTTTTTCAACATCTTGGATTTAAAAATGTAGGAAAATTTCAATAGTTTTGTTCAAAGAGCAATATTTCTTTTTTTGTTATTGAAATCGGTTCAGTGAATTTATATGGAAATTATTGCAGACAGAAGTTAAAGCAACAGTTGGAATAACAATTATTTAAAGAACCACTAAACGAATTTTATAGATTTTATAGAATAAAAGATTAATGAATTTATGAGGAAATGATACTTGATCAAGTATCAAGGAAAATATGTAATTTTTTGAGACCGTGAGGCTGTCGCATGAGCAAAGCGATAGTTACACATTTAAGGGATGAAAAATGCACTGTTTAATAACTGTGTATGAGTTCGATATTAACTTAAATTAATACTGGTAAATTAAATTTGCAAAGCAACTTATTGACAAAAGTAACTTTGCGAAGCAAATTTTATTTTAACACAAATTTATGAACCAATAATAATTTTCCAAATTCTTGGTCTAAAACTTGTAGACAATGATTTTGTTTCCAATCCCTAAAATGTTATTGTACGATATAAATGGAAACACTGTTAAACATATTTTTTATAAATAATTAAACACAAAATCTCGCCGCAGGCGAGATTTAGCGGAAATCAATGCTGCAACAGTTTTAAAAGTGTTGGATGTAAAAAATTTGCAAAGCAAATTATTCTCAACACAAATTTGCGAAGCAAATTTGTTTATAAACTGATTTGTAAAGCAAATTTTTCTCAACACAAATTTGTTTGCGAAGCAAATTTGTTAATAAACTAATTTGCGAAGCAAATATTTTTTAACACAAATTTGCTTCGCAAATTTGTGATACGGATGTTTTCGCGTAGCGAAAATCATCCGTATGTTTATTGATTTTCGCTTGTGGCGAAAATCAATTACTTGAGCCGCCTCGGCCGTAACATTATTTTTTTTTATTATTCCGTCCCTAGCACCCCTAGTGTATTGCGCTCGAATTTTGACGCTTACTCGGGAACGCTTCGACGTAGAAGGATGAAATTTGGCGCACTGATTAAGAACTTACGGGAGACCAAAAATGTCAATTTTGGGTCAAATCGGAAAATTTCAAGTAGGGGAAATAGGGGAAAACCCGTCAAAAAGTGACTTTTTTTGATGTACCTCCGTTGGCACACCATAAGTGTCCAGGGGATTATTCTAGAAACTTGAGATTTTGCACAAGTATACTCTTATGTGTGTTCAGGAAGCCTATTGTTTTTCAGCCAGATCGGAAAAAGTCAAGTGCCCCATTTTGGGGCTCTTCTGAATCCCTGCAGTGACGCATTTTCACTGTACAATAAAATTGGTCACAATTTCACTGTTAATTTGCCCTTTTTTAAAATATATCTGGCCATTACTCCAAAACTATTTAATGCATTTTAACCAAATTTTAAACATTCGCGGACCTAAGGGAGTGTTCGGTAATCGTATAGTTGGTTTTTAAAATTAGTTTTTGGTTTTTGAGTTTTGAGGATTTTTCAAAAACTATGCAAGGTTTTTGCAGTCAAAAATACTGAATCGAGAAACTTTTTTGCCCTTACACTTTTTGACAGTTCTCGAACTGCTATCTTTTTAAGAAAATACCAAAATATTTTTTAAAAAAAGTTCGACTTTTCTAAGTTGTACCGTTTTTGAGTTTGAAAAATAAATACTAAAAAACACGCAAAAATCACAACGGAAATAAGACGGATTAACACGCATTTTTACAAAAATCGCGATATCTTTAAAACAGTAGGTCCGAATTGGACAAAAATTACACTACTCACTTCGCCGAACCTTTCTACATAAAACTTTATTTATAGTTGTAACCTTAATGTAGAGGGCGCTGGTGTAGGACACTTAACATTTATCAAAACGGTCCAAAATTAATAAAAATTTAATAAAATTAAAGGAATTTGCAAATATTTTTTGAAATATAATTCCAATAATAATAGGATTAATTTCATGTTAAAGAAGAGACAAAAATCTATAAAATGACATATGTCATTTTTAAGTTATGACAAATTTTTAGTTTGTAGGTTTATTTTTTGATCAAATACCGCGAAAAATATTTGTAAAACGTCAACGAAATAGAATATTATACACAAATTGGTTGAAATTAACACTTTTTTTGATGCATTGAGTCTGTAGCATGAGAGGAGCCGGAGCTACAATTAGTTTTATTATAAAATAAATTATCTTGGACCGATAGTTTTTGATATTTATCCCAAAATATTTAAAAAGCTCAATAAATTTCATGTATTTTTATTTAAAAAAATTACGATATCTTCAAAACCATACGTCAGATTTTGACGGAAGTTACACCATTCGCTTACTCGAACCTTTTGACAACGTCATTATTTTCTTCTAAAAAAGTTGCCATGAAAAGGTTTTTACAGAATAAAAATATCTCGCAAAATAAGCGAGATAGAAGGGATTATTAAAAATACAATTTTTTCAAAAACTCCCTGTATTAGCGAAACTACGGGGTATAGCAAAAATCTGATTACGCCATTTTTAAGGGCTCAAAAAAAGAGCACGGTAAGGTGCAATCAGAAAATCAATATCTCTAATAATAACCGAGTTTCCCATTTAATCCCATCGAAAATGGGACACGCTGTACAGCTTTCGAGCTGCCTACGGAAAAAATACAAGAGAAACAAAACCTTTTTATACCTGCTTATCCACGAATATTTTTGTTTTTTTTGGTCACGGATTCTTTTTTGTCACGGATCCTAAACTGTAACGTTTTAAATATATTTCGCAAAACAATAATAATGGGATATTACCTTCAAATGCAGTGGATAAAAGTGAATTTGAATTTTTTCTTAAAGAAATAGGTTTTTAGCATGAGCAAGGCCCAAAGGAATGTTAGGTAACTCTCTAATTGAATTTTTAAATTATGAGTTTTGACGATTTTTCAAAAGCTATGTAGCTTTTTGCAGCCACAATACTAAATTGAAATTTTTGCCCTTTCACTTTCTTGCAGTTCCTAAGCCGCTATATTTTTAAGAAAAGACCCCTGTTCAACGATGTATTGGTCGATGAGATTAGGAAAAGCAAGTAGCTCTTCAGTGGCGTCCGTAAAACAGTTTTATTTTAGGTTTTATAAAATTTACTCAAAAATTACACTTTTTTTATTGTAGAAAATATAATTTCCTTTTAAAAGCTTTAATATAATGTGGGGTTTATTTCACAGGTAGGCCTACAGGGGCGTACTTATAAAAATACATTTTCAAAAATACCCAAAATAATCAATTTTTATTACATATTTTGTCTATTTAAAATAATTTTCACCTTATTATATTCTATATCCCTTTATTTTAAAAAAAAATATATAAAAAATTTTTTTGGTAATTTTTGAGAGAAATTTAAATATACGGACATCAAAATCCTTTACGTTTTAAATATATTTCGCAATATATTTCGCAAAATATTTAAGAAAACTCTTACAAACTAGTAAAAACTTTTCATTTTAAAATGTATATTGGAGAACTTATTAAATTATTTTTCTATGGGCATAGTGTATAAAGCATACAGTATTGCAGGCATTATTGTTCATTTCTCTTACCAATATCGAAAGATGAGATTTATATACCATCTCTCTAACTTTACAAAGGTGTTACATTGACCATGCAGTGTTCTAAAGGGTCATTTAAGCACGAAACAGTTAACTGTCAACACTTAATAGGTGGCCATTAGATCTTGGCCCCCGTGGGTGTACAGCTTTCGAGCTGCCAACGGAAAACCACAAGAGGAACAAAACCTTTCTACACCCGATTATCCACGAAAAATTTTTGTTTTCTTTATTCACGGGTACCAAACTTTACGTTTTAAATATATTTCGCAAAACATTTAAAAAAACTTTTCGAAACTAGTAAAAACCTTTAATTTTAAAATGTATATTGGAGAACTTGGCTATACTTTTATCTCAATTATTATATAGATTTCTCTTAGTTTCTGTCAGCCTGTCAAATCTCAGTTCTCTAGCGTTTCTGGAAGTTGGCAATGTAAGTTTTACATAACTTTACATGTACAGGGATGGGGAGACTATATTGTGTATCCATTTAGATACGCAGGCCTTCAGATTGGATACCCAGTAAACAGGAAATGGATACCTACTTTTGGGCCTTGGCGTTTTATAAAATATAATTAAAGGTCCAAAGCAGACAAAAAGTTCAAATAACTTTTTGCCAAGTTATAGCATTTTTTAAGTTTGGAAAGTAGGGAAAAACGATGAATTTTAAAATTTAAATTGAACAACGTTGCTTTTTAATAGGTTAAGGATACAGTGTGGCCAAATAATCTTTGGAATACGTATAAATTTCTCAATTCTTTTAAGAATTAATATTTTTATGAGCTATTAAATTTACACAAAAGAAATTGAAATAGATTTTTGTACGTGTCTAAAGGACCCTTAAAACAAATATAAAATAATAATGTTAGCACTATATTTTAACGATTTTTGGTAATAATTTTAAGTCTATCTATCTATCTATCTATTTAGCTTTCTTTGATCCATCTTTGGACATAGGCCTCCCCCAATATCTTCCACTCTTCTCTGTCTGTCGCCCTGTTCATCAATCTAGTCCCTGCATGTCTCTTCAAATTGTCCGCTATCTCATTTGTGGTCTTCCCCTACTTCTTTTATTTTGCCAAGGTCTCCAGTCTACAATGCATTTGTTCCATCGATTGTCTTTCAGTTTGACATTTTGACCAGCAAATTTCCATTTTAATTTTGCTACCTCTCTTCTGACATCCCTTACTTTTGTTTTATTTCTTATCCATTCATTCCTTTTTCTATCTGTTAGCTTTACATGTA
The DNA here is from genome assembly GCA_963576565.1 of Aspidapion aeneum. NCBI lineage: Eukaryota > Metazoa > Arthropoda > Insecta > Coleoptera > Brentidae > Aspidapion > Aspidapion aeneum. The sequence goes on along the minus strand of OY755040.1, from coordinate 69,803,689 downwards.
ACATTTCTCTTTCCATGGATCTTTGGGCTTTTGTTACCTTATCCATGTTTGATTTTGTAAGCGTCCAGGTCTGGGATCCATATGTGAGCACATGAAGAATACATTGGTTATACACTTTCTGTTTAAGGTACTGAGGATATTTTTTATTTTTTATTATGTAGCTTAATTTACCGAATGCTGCCCAGGCCAATCTTACTCGTCTCTTGATTTCAGCTGTTTGGTTTTCTTTTTTTAGTTTAAAAATTTGTCTCAGATATATATTCATCTACTTGTTCTATTTTTTCTTGATTTATTCTGGTGATATCTTCATCTGTGTTTTTTATGATTTTAGTTTTAGTGTAGTTCATACTCAAGCCTATATTTTTAGCTGCTGTATCCAGTTCTCTCAGCATTTTTATAAGTTCCTCTTTCTTATCTATTATTAAGGCAATATCGTCAGCATATCTTAGGTGGTTCAAGTATTGTCCGCTTACTTTGATGCCTATTTCTTCCCAGTCTAAGTTTTTAAAAACATCTTCTAGGGCCTGGTTAAATAGTTTAGAGGATATTGTGTCATCCTGTCTGACACCTTTTCTTATGCGGATTGGCTTGGTCCCTTCGTGGATTTTGATTGATGTTGTTGCTTCGCTATATATATTGGCTATTAAATCTGTGTATCTGTGATCTATTCGGCTACTAATTAAAGATGCTTTTACTGCCCAGTGCTCAATCCTATCAAAAGCTTTTTCAAAGTCTATAAACGCAATAATTAATTTTTTTTTTATTTTTTATTTAGTCGGTTTAGAACGTTTTTCTACGTTGTCCGACGCCTATTCTCCACCTCCTTCGATCCTGACAATCATCTTCTGGCAGATTTTTTTAACTCATTGATCTTTGGATTGACTGTTGCCACTCTAGTTTAGGACGCCCTCTTTTACTGCGCCCTATTGGTTGCCATTCTAGGACCTGATTTGGTAATCTTTCGTCGTTCATCCGTTGTACATGGCCGTACCATATCAGTTGTCTTTTAGTGATGTCATCCGTTATGCTCCCTTCGATTCCCATTCTTTCGTTTTTGATCTCATTTCTTATGTGATCTGTTCTAGATATTCTCATTGATCTTCTTATTGCATCCATTTCGACACTTTCCATTTTTGTTTTGTATTTTTCTGTTACCCGACAAGTCTCTATTCCATACAACAGCGTGCTTTTCACCATTGTTTCATATATGTTAAATTTTACATTCTTTTTTATCTTTCTGCTCCATAAAATACTGTTAAGACATCCAATAACCTTTTTTGCTTCTACTATTCTTTTTTTCAGTTCTTTACAGTCTGTTCCTGTCTTATCAAATGTGACACCCAAATATACATACTCATTGCATGGAGATATTAGTTGTCCATTGTCTAGTTCTAACTCACTGGATTCGTTTCCAATACATAAGTACTGTGTCTTGTCCACGTTCACTGTTAATCCCCACTTTTGGTATTCTTCCATTAACTTTCTCATCATATACTCCATGTCCTCTTTATCATTAGCTACAATTACTTGGTCGTCAGCAAACTGTAGTGTGTATATGGTAAATCGGTCGTTAAGTTGCACTTTCCGTTTCCAGTTTTTTAGAGCTACTGCGATATATATTTTAAAAAGAGTTGGAGAAATATAACATCGCTCTCTTAAGCCTTTTGTTACCAGGAATTCTTTTGAAAGTCGATCTCCAATTTTAATTTTAGATTTTGACCCTTTGTATTGTTCTTTTATCGCTTTTATGTATGTATGATTGATATTAGTCTGCTCTAGCACTGTCCATAGTTTTTCTACTGGAACGGTATCATATGCTTTTTATAGGTCCACAAAGGTAACATGAGTCTCTATATTTCTGGCGCTCCTTTTCTCAATTACTTGTTTAAGACAAAAAACATTATCACTACAAGATCTGCCTGCACGAAACCCACTTTGCTCTTCTTCTTCTTGTTCATGAAAATCCTTCTCTATTAGAACTCTAGTTACTGAAATTCCTCTGTAATTGTTGCAATCCAGCTTGTTTCCTTTTCTATGTATTGAGGATATGAATGCAATTTTCCAATCATCAGGTACTGGATGTCCGTTTATGCATTGATTGATAATATATGTGAGATTTTCGATTAGTTTCTCTGATCCATATTTGAGCATTTCAGCATATATTCCTCCAGGTCCGCTAGCTTTTCCGGATTTAAGCTTTTTAATACTATTTTTTATCATTTCTTTTTCGATGATTACTTCCTCTCCGTGTACTTCTATGTCTCTCCTCGGAGAGGCTGCCAGATATTCGGGTCTCGTTTCCTGCAGCAGTCCCTTGTAGTGTTCTGTCCATTGTCCATTTTCTTTAATGCTCTCTTTATTTCCGTTTTGCTTATTTCGGGTTGTAATTCTGAGTTTATGTTCTTTATTTTTGTTTGGAGTTTCTTAATGGTTTCTCGCGATGGTTCCTTTTTTGTTTGGTATAATTTTATATAGAATAGCTGTGTGATATTTATAATATAGACATGGGCGCACCCAGCTAGCTTAATATTCGACATCATGAGGCTTCGGGCCCCCCCAAGAGGCCTCGCCCCCCCCAAGACATATTCCTGGGTGCGCCACTGATATAGATAATATAGTCGGACTTAGACATTTCATATTCCTGTTATTTTCTATAACTCTTTCAACTTTTATTTCTTGGCTCTTTCTTTTATTTTGTTTTATCATTTTTCCTATAGTTTTATTTATTTCTGTGTATTCTATCGATGTTCTCTTTCCAGTTTCCGCCTTTTTTCGATGAGTTTCTTTATCTCTTCTGATATAAAATTTTCTCTCTTTTCACCCTTTTGTGCCACATCTTTTCCGACTTGGGTCATAGTTCTTATCAGCGTATCATTTATTTCATCCATATTTTCGTTTTCGCATCTTAAGTTTTGGGTTAGCTGTTCATTTAGCATTTCTTTGTATATGGCTTTATTTTCTGTAAGTTTACTCATGTCAAGTTGTTTATTTTTATTGTTAATTTTCCTTTCTGACCATCCTGTGATCACTGCCTGTTGTAAAGCTATTTAGGACTGTTACATCTCTAACAATGCTTTTTCAGTAGTCAGGCTGAGCCATGTTCACTTTCGTTGCTGTTTCTTCCTATAGAACTAATTAATTGCATACATGTGTCTTTCCTCTAGATAGTTCATTAAGGTTGTGCCCCTGCCATTCCTTTCGCCATATCCAAAATCCCCTATTTTGGATATTAGTTTTGAGTATTTCTATTTATTTTCAAATAATTTTACCATTTAATTATTACCCTTATGTCGATTTTCTGTTATGATTTTTAAGGAAGTTATAACAAAAAATAAAATAATAGCTACTAAGTTTGGCACCCTTTATCTAAAAAACAAAGAAGTATAATGCAAAATATAATAAGAAAAAGTCCTTCTTTTGATCTTTTCTACCACCTATTAAAGTTTGCTATTATTACATCCTGCTATTATGTTAAATGTTTGTATGTTATGATAAGAATTTTAAGATATTTGAAAGTATCAATTTGGTCTGAAAAAAAAACCATTTATAAAAGTGGGCGCTTTTCAAATATACCTGGTGGGCAAAAAATCCCGACAAAATATTTTTCGTTGTAATTCTCCAACTATAACACCAATTTTACCAAAGCAAAGAGTAGTTGGCAGGGATTGATTGATCGAACATTATGTCGGAAATGTTGGATATTTTTTTGTTTGTAAGAAAACTCTATCTTTGTTAAGCACAACGAGATAGGAATCGTTAAAAACCATTTCGGTCCCTAAAAATTGATTTTTGCTTCAACTATATTGTTTTACAGGTTGTAACGATTGTCTTCTAAATCCTGCTGTATTAATTTCCTTATAAATAAATTTTTGCCGAACCGATTTTAATAAAATATAAAGTGGAACAGATTGATTGCTTTTAAAAGATCACTATTAAAATTTGCCGTCATTGTAAAATCCAAAATGGCGGTCATAAAAACTTTTAAAAAGGCTGTTTATTCTTATATTTTTTGAAAATTTTTTGATTTTTTTCGGAAAAGTTTTACAGATTATGCGATTGCCTTGCCATTTCTATGTGCATTCATTTCCTCATAAATTCATTATTACTAAACTGACAATAAAATAAAAAGCATCATGATGAAATACTCCGCCAACTCTAAATATTAACCCTTCATAAAGGATAGTTGTTTCTTATGTTACGATAAATTTTTCGACCCTTTTTTGAATTTATTTATTAGATCCACCACTCACAACGAGGTACTAATCATAAAAAAATAAATCCTCGCAACATACAAAGAAGTGATCCTTTCAAGGAGGACAAATTTGACTTTTTTTCCAACATCTTGGATTTAAAATTGTCGAAAAATTTCGATAGTTTTGTTTAAAGAGCAATACTTCTTTTTTTAATATTGAAATCGGTTCAGTGAATTTATAAGTAAATTATTGCAGACAGAAGTTAAAGCAACAGTTGGAATAACAATTATTATTTAAAGAACCACTAAACGGATTTTATAGATTTTATAGAATAAAAGGTTAATGAATTTATGAGGAAATGAGACTTGATCAAGTATAAAAAAAAATATGTAATTTTTTAAGACCGTGAGTCTGTCGCATAAGCAACACATTTTAGGGATGAAAAATGCACTTTTTATTAACTGTGCATAAGATCGATATTAACTTAAATTAAAACTGGTAAATTAAATTTGCAAAGCGACTTATTGACAAAAGTAACTTTGTGAAGTAAATTTTATTAACACAAATTTATGAACCAATAATAATTCTCCAAATTCTTGGTTTGAAACTTGTAGATAATGATTTTATTTCCAATCCCCCAAATGTTATTGTACAATATCAATAGAAATACTGTTAAACATATTTTTATAAATAATTAAACACAAAATCTCGCCGCAGGCGAGAGGCTTAGCGAAAATCAATGCTGCAACAGTTTTAAAAGTGTTGGGTGTAAAAAATTTGCGAAGCAAATGTGTTAAGGAACTAATTTGCAAAGCAAATTTTTCTCAACACAAATTTGCGAAGCCAATTTGTTAACAAACTAATTTGCGAAGCAAATTTTTCTCAACACAAATTTGCGAAGCAAAATTTTTTCAACACAAATTCGCGAAGCAAATTTCTAAGACGGATGTTTTCGCGTAGCGAAAATCATCCGTATGTTTATTGATTTTCGCTTGTGGCGAAAATCAATTACTTGAGCCGCCTCGGCCGTAACATTATTTTTATTTTTTTTTTTTTATTCCGTCCCTAGCACCCCTAGTGTATCGCGCTCGAATTTTGACTCTTACTCGGGAACGCTTCGAGGTAGAAGGATGAAATTTGGCGCACTGATTAAGAACTTACGGGAGACCAAAAATGTCAATTTTGGCTCAAATCGGAAAATTTTAAGTAGGGGAAATAGGGGAAAAACCGTCAAAAAGTGACTTTTTTTGATGTACCTCCGTTGGCACACCATAAGTGTCCAGGGGATTATTCTAGAAACTTGAGATTTTGCACAAGTATACTCTTATGTGTGGTCAGGAAGCCTATTGTTTTTCAGCCAGATCGGAAAAAGTCAAGTGCTCCATTTTGGGGCTCTTCTGAATCCCTGCAGTGACGCATTTTCACTGTACAATAAAATTGGTCAGAATTTCACTGTTTATTTGCCGTTTTTTAAAATATATCTGGTCATTACTCCAAAACTGTTTAATGGATTTTAACCATATTTTAAACATTTGCGGACATAAAGGAGTGTTCGGTAACCGTATAGTTGGTTTTTAAAATTAGTTTTTGGTTTTTGAGTTTTGAGGATTTTTCAAAAACTATGCAAGGTTTTTGCAGTCAAAAATACTGAATCGAGAAATTTGTTTGCCCTTACACTTTTTGACAGTTCTCGAACTGCTATCTTTTTAAGAAAATACCAAAATATTTTTTAAAAGAAGTTCGACTTTTCTAAGTTGTACCGTTTTTGAGTTTGCAAAATAAATACTAAAAAACACGCAAAAATCACAACGGAAATAACACGCATTAACACGCATTTTTACAAAAATCGCGATATCTTTAAAACAGTAGGTCCGAATTGGACAAAAATTACACTACTCACTTCGCCGAACCTTTCTCCATAAAACTTTATTTATAGTTTTAACCTTAATGTAGAGGGCGCTGGTGTAGGGCACTTAACATTTATCAAAACGGTCCAAAATTAATAAAAATCTTATAAAATTAAAGGAATTTGTAAATATTTTTTGAAATATAATTCCAATAATAATAGGATTAATTTCATGTTAAAGAAGAGACAAAAATCTATAAAATGACATATGTCATTTTTAAGGTATGACAAAATTTTAGTTTCTAGGTATATTTTTTGATCAAATACCGCGAAAAATATTTGTAAAACGTCAACCAAATAGAATCTTATACACAAATTGGTTGAAATTAAAACTTTTTTTGATGCATTGAGTCTGTAGCATGAAAGGAGCCGGAGCTACAATTCGTTTCATTATAAAATAAATTAGCTTGGACCGATAGTTTCTGATATTTATCCCAAAATATTTGAAAAGCTCAATAAATTTCATGTATTTTTATTTAAAAAATTACGATCTCTTCAAAACCATACGTCAGATTTTGACGGAAGTTACACCATTCGCTTATTCGAACCTTTTTACATAGTAATCAGTCAACAGTTTTATCATTTTTATAGAGCGCGCTTAACAAAGTAACCAAAATTAAAAATTGTCGGTTCATAGATAAGAAATTCGCAAATGCCACATTTAACTATAGTATAGTATACTTTCATTTTAAAAAGCAGAATAAAATTTGCAAAATAGCAGATGTCATTTTTAAGTCAGTGTCTATTTAATTCTTCCTAGGTTAATTCTTTGGATTATATATTAGGCAGAATGTTTGGCAAAAACTAATATTAGTATTTTACACGCCAAATTCAAAGGATAAAAGTGACATTAATATTTTTTTAAAGCAATAAGTTTTTAGCATGAGGGGAGCGAGAGCTATATACTTTAGCGATAAAAAGGCACTTTAATTAAATTACATTATTATTAAAGTCCAGTGATAATATCATCAGTTGTAAGGGGTTGGCAAATGCAAATAATGAGTAGTTATTAAATGAATTACACTTAGTTGACTAATTAACATTTTATTTTTGAAACAGTGTCCAATTCCAAGGCTAAATATTTAAAAAAAAACAAACATTTTTCGTGGCTTAACGTATATAAAAAGGTTTTGTTTCTCTTGTATTATTCCATGAGCATAGTTTCTTTTGTATTCGGTAGATGTCGCCACTTGTGCTTAAAGCATACCGTATTGTAGGCATTATTTTTCATTTCTCTTATCAATATCGTAAGATGAAATTTATATACCGTCTCTCCAACTTTACAAAGGTGTTACATTGACCATGCACGGTTCTGAAGGGTTCCTTAAGCACGAAACAGTTAACTGTCAACACTTAATGGGTGGCCATTAGATCATGAATCCCCGTGGGTGTACAGCATTCGAGCTGGCCACGGAAAAACACAAGAGGAACAAAACCTTTTTACACCCGATTATCCACGAAAAAATTTTGTTTTCTTTATTCACGGGTACCAAACTTTACGTTTTAAATATATTTCGCAAAACATTTAAAAAAACTTTTCGAAACTAGTAAAAACCTTTAATTTTAAAATGTATATTGGAGAACTTGGCTATACTTTTATCTCAATTATTCTATAGATTTCTCTTAGTTTCTGTCAGTCTGTCAAATCACAGCTCTCTAGCGTTTCTGGAAGTTGGTAATGTTACTTTTACATAACTTTACATGTATAGGGAAGGGGAGTAAATTATAATTTCGGGTTTTTTATTTTTTCCTATAGTTTTGTCATAGCTCCTATCAGTCTGCAAGGCATCTTTTTAGACTATATTGTGTACCCATTGGGATACGCAGTCCTTCAGATTGGATACCCAGTAAACAGGAAATGGATACCTACTTTTGGACCTTGGCCTTTTATAAAATATAATTAAAATATGATACCTAAAATACAGGGTGTAATTTAAATGATGAACCAATCTTTAAGAGATGGTGCGGAAGGTCCAAAGCAGACAAAAAGTTCAAATAACTTTTTGCCAAGTTATAGCATTTTTTATGTTGGTAGGGAAAAACGATGAATTTTAAAATATCAAATTGAACAACGCTGCTTTTTTTTGTACATGTCTAAAGGACACTTAAAACAAATATAAAATAATAATATTAGCACTATATTTTAACGATTTTTGGTAATAATTTTAAGTCTATCTATCTATCTATCTATCTATTTAGCTTTCTTCGATCCATCTTTGGACATAGGCCTCCCCCAATATCTTCCACTCTTCTTTGTCTGTCGCCCTGTTCATCCATCTAGTCCCTGCATGTCTCTTCAAATTGTCCGCTATCTTATTTGGGGTCTTCCCCTACTTCTTTTATTTTGCCAAGGTCTCCAGTCTACAATGCATTTGTTCCATCGATTGTCTTTCAGTTTGATATTTTGACCAGCAAATTTCCATTTTAATTTTGCTACCTCTCCTCTGACATCCCTTACTTTTGTTTTATTTCTTATCCATTCATTCCTTTTTCTATCTGTTAGCTTTACATGTAACATTTGTCTTTCCATGAATCTTTGGGCTTTTATTACCTTATCCATGTTTGATTTTGTAAGCGTCCAGATCTGGGATCCATATGTGAGCACAGGAAGAATACATTGGTTATACACTTTCGTTTTAAGGTACTGAGGATATTTTTTATTTTTTATTATGTAGCTTAATTTACCGAATGCTGCCCAGACCAATCTTACTCGTCTCTTGATTTCAGCTGTTTGGTTTTCTTTTTTTAGTTTAATAATTTGTCTCAGATATATATTCATCTACTTGTTCTATTTTTTCTTGGTTTATTCTGGTGATATCTTCATCTGTGTTTGTTATGATTTTAGTTTTAGTGTAGTTCATACTCAAGCCTATATTTTTAGCTGCTGTATCCAGTTCTCCCTGCATTTTTATAAGTTCCTATTTCTTATCTGTTATTAAGGCAATATCGTCAGCATATCTTAGGTGGTTCAATTATTGTCCGCTTACTTTGATGCCTATTTCTTCCCAGTCTAAGTTTTTAAAAACATCTTCTAGGGCCTGGTTAAATAGTTTAGGGGATATTGTGTCATCCTGTCTGACACCTTTTCTTATGCGGATTGGCTTGGTCCTTTCGTGGATTTGGATTGATGATGTTGCTTTGCTATATATATTGGCTATTAAATCTGTGTATCTGTGATCTATTCGGCTACTAATTAAAGATGCTTTTACTGCCCAGTGCTCAATACTATCAAAAGCTTTTTCAAATTTAAAACGCAATATAGAGTGGAATGTTGTATTCGTTGGCTCGCTCTATTAGAATTTTCGTGGTTAGCAGGTGGTCAACTGTATTGAAACCCTTCCTGAAGCCTGCTTGTTCTTTTGATTGATATCCGTCAATTTTTGTTGTTAGTCTATCTTTTAATATTTTCGTGAAAAGATAATAAATTACATTGGGGAGTGTTATAGGTCGATAGTTTTTTAGGTCTGCCCTATCGCCTTTCTTGTGTAGAATAATGGTTACTGATTCTTTCCAGTTGTTTGGGATTATTTTTTCTTTTAGAATTTTATTGAGGAGAATATGGAGGTTAACAACTACAGTTTTACCACCGTACTTTAGCATTTCTGCCGTTACTCCGTCTTTTCCAGGTGATTTGTTATTTTTCATTTTCTTTAATGCTCTCTTGATTTCCGTTTTGCTTATTTCGGGTTGTAATTCTGAGTTTATGTTCTTTATTTTTGTTTGGAGTTTCTTTATGGTTTCTCGCGATGGTTCCCTTTTTGTTTGGTATAATTTTGTATAGAATAGCTGTGTGATATTTATAATATAGACATGGGCGCACCCAGCTAGCTTAATATTCGACATCATGAGGCTTCGCCCCCCCCCCAGAGTGCCACATCTTTTCCGACTTGGTTCATAGTTCTATCAGCGTATCATTTGTTTCATCTATATTTTCGTTTTCGCATCTTAAGTTTTGGGTTAGCTGTTCATTTAGCATTTCTTTGTATATGGCTTTATTTTCTGTAAGTTTACTCATGTCAAGTTGTTTATTTTTATTGTTAATTTTCCTTTCTGAACATCTCTAACAATGCTTTTTCAGTAGTCAGGCTGAGCCATGTCCACTTTCGTTGCGGTTTCTTCCTATAGAACTAATTAATTGCATACATGTGTCTTTCCTCTAGATAGTTTATTAAGGTTGTGCCCCTGTCGTTCCTTTCGCCATATCCAAAATCCCCTATTTTGGATATTAATTTTGAGTATTTCTATTTATTTTCAAATAATTTTACCATTTAATTATTACACTTATTGTCATGCATAATTTCAGAAAATGTCGATTTTCTGTTATGATTTTTAAGGAAGTTATAACAAAAAATAAAATAATAGCTGTTAAGTTTGGCACCCTTTATCTAAAAAACAAAGAAGTATAATGCAAAATATAATTTGATCAATGAGCATAGTTTCTTTTGCATTCGGGAGATGTCGCCACTTGTGCTTAAAACATACCGTATTGCAGGCATTATTTTATACCGTCTCTCCAACTTTACAAAGGTGTTACATTGACCATGCACGGTTCTGAAGGGTTCCTTAAGCAAGGAACAGTTAACTGTCAACACTTAATGGGTGGCCATTAGATCTTGAACCCCCGTGGGTGTACAGCATTCGAGCTGCCCACGGAAAAACACAAGAGAAACAAAACCTTTCTACACCCGATTATCCACGAAAAATTTTTGGTTTCTTTATTCACGGGTACTAAACTTTACGTTTTAAATATATTTCGCAAAATATTTTAGAAAACTTTTCCAAACTAGTAAAAACTTTTCATTTTAAAATGTATATTAGAAAACTTATTAAAGTATGTTTCCATGGGCATAATTTCTTTTGTATTCGGTACTTGTCTATAATGCATACAGTATCGCAGGCATTATTTTTCATTTCGCTTACCAATATCGTAAGATGAGGTTTATATTGACCATGCAGTGTTCTGAAGAGTCCCTTAAGCACGAAACAGTTAACTGTCAACACTTAATAGGTGGCCATTATATCTAGGACCCCCATGGGTGTACAGCTTTCAAGGTGCCCACGGAAAACCACAAGAGAAACAAAACCTTTCTACACCCGATTATCCACGAAAAATTTTTGTTTTCATTATTTACGGGTACTAAACTTTACGTTTTAAATATATTTCGCAAAACATTTAAGAAAACTTTTCCAAACTAGTAAAAACCTTTAATTTTAAAATGCATATAGGAGAACTTGGCTATACTTTTATCTCAATTATTTTAACGGAATACCATTTTCGCGTACTTGGCTTTTTTTCACATGAAATATTTTTGTTATGATTACACTCCTTTTTTAATAGAAATCAAAACATGCAGAATACGGTCAATACATTTGCGATGCTTTTACCTTTTTTAATTTTTCTTTTGAGTTGAATAAATTTCATTTCTATCATATCTGTGAGTTTGCCAAATCCCAGCTTTGTATAATTTCTGAAATCGGGTAATAATAGTTTTACATAACTTAAGATGTACAGGGGAGTGAAGCAAATAAAAGTTTTGATGTTTTTAAATTTTTTCCTATAGTTTTGTCATAGTTCCTAACAGTCCGCCAAAGCTCAGCTCTCGAGTTTATAGAAGTGGGCAATGTTAGTTTTAAACAATTTTACATGTATAGGGAAGGGAAGTAAATTAAAATGTTGGAGTTTTCGATTTTTTTCCTATAGATTTCTTTTAGTTTCTGTCAGTCTGTCAAAACCTAGTCCTCTAGCGTTTTGAGAAGTTGGCTTTGTTACTTTTACATAACTTTACATGTATTAATTACATAAATTTAAATGTATAGGGGAGGGGAGTAAATAAAAATGTTGGGACTAATTTATCGCAATTGATGAAAATTGTTTTAAATATCGAAATGATATGGAACACATCTAATCACAGAAATGTCGGTAAATATACAATTAACGCTAAATTAATGCTTCTGAAATAGAAAAATGACGAATTGTCGAAAATATGCACTAATTTATCGCAATTGATGAAAATTGTTTTAAATATCGAAATGATATGGAACACACTGAAATTGCTTGTTTGTTTTGATTGCTTCTCGATTTTTGTTTATACTGAATGACCACGCGGTAGACCCTGCGTTACCATAGCAGCGGACCGAAAACAGGTGAATTGCGCCGGACAACCGAAGGTCGAGCAAAATTCTCGCTCGGTTCAATACAATTGGCAAAATTCAAGGCCGTATGATCTCGGCGTGAAAATGGCCGACTTATTAATATGGAGTAAAATTTAAATAATTCAGGTCGAAGGAACACTTATGTTTGCCCGCAGTTAGAAAAACGATAACTGCATTGGACTGTAGATATTTTAATTAATGAAAGCGCGAACAAACATAAATATATTGATATGAAATCACGAAATAATTAAGGTCCATAGGTTAATTGTTGGTACCACACAACCGAAATCAGAAACAAAGCACTCACCAGTTTGCAGCCAATTTCTCCACGTTCCAAGGGGCCCCTGTCTTGATCTAATGATGGCAATACGTAGCTGAAGGGCTGAAGTTTCTAGTTCTATCCTTCAGTACACCAAAATCGAGCACTTTCAAGTGTAGAAATATGAAATAGTTGGAGAACGTAAATTAACACGCCACTTTCTCGAGGCGGTAGAAAGGATCTCACTGATTGTTGGTGCGCATGTCCAAATGCGCGAAAAATGTACTCTGTCCGTCATCCAATTGTGTGGTTTTAAAATTTACAAACAACCGCGAAATTTAGCGGGAGCTAACATATGGGGTATCAGGCAACGAGAAGGCGCGAATTCGCACGGGTCGGAGCAGAAACCGCCTATGTAGGCCCAGAACAACTTTTGGGCGTGATAAAAAGACAAATGCAAAGCGAACTCAACAAATGGGCCGAGGACGCACTGTCAAATTCCTGGGAAGCACGAACGAGTTGCAGACAGATCAGACAATTCGTAGACCGACCAAAAGCAACCAACTTAGATGGTTGTTGGGAAGGACACGAAAAGATCTCGGACTGCTGATAGGTGTACATAACTGGTTGAGGAAGCACATGACACGTATCGGAGTTAAAAACGACCCTACTTGTTCAGCCTGTTGACAGAAAGAAGACACATCAAGACATTTAGTGGCAGAATGTAAGGCCTAAATTGCCATTATATCAAGCTTTTATCGCACTTGACCAAATACAAGTAAGAATTTAATGAGCAAAATAGGGATGAAAATAGAATTTCGGTTTGGTGAGTCCGGAAACATGCAACATCGCAAAAATATTCTATTTGCTTGTCTTGGATAAAAAAGGGCAGTGGCGGCGCAAAATAAAAATTTTGAATTCCACTAGAATTTTTTTTTCAACAATTTTCTGTTTCAATAATAAATAATTCTTGAATACTTACTTGTGTGTGTTTACAAAATTCTCTTCAGTTAAAAAAAAGAGTAAAAAGAATTTCTAAGCATGCTAAGTGCAGTGGATGTATTAAAATTATTGTTTTCATCTTAGAACTTTACAAATGTTGTACCTTCCAGGTAAAATATTTTCTTTCTTTGAACAAGGGTCTTCTTCAACTCTTCTTTTTTTGGGTGGACTACAAGTTATGCTCGAGTCAGATGAAATTTCGGAACTAAAAATTTCAATTCGAAATGGGACAACCGGGCGCCGGGCCAACTCGGCGCCACCAACAGGGCGCCACGCCGGGCCTAATGGGCGCCGGGCCAACTCAGCGCCGGACTATTTTTTTTTCGATAAAATGTGCAGATAAAAACAAAACAAATATGTTATTTATACAAAACTTTCAACATCTATTAAGTCGAGTGTTGAAATTTGGTAGGTGTAGTGTTCTGCGACTTGAAACACCGCCAAGTTCCATATTCGATACATATCGATGCATAAATAAGAAAGTCCGCCATTTTGGATCCGCCACAATAATTTTTTTAAGGTTGTTTTTCATCTGCACATTTTATCAAGAAAAAATATTTTAGTCCGGCGCCCAGTTGGCTCGGCGTCAAGTTGGCCCGGCGCCCAGTTGGCCTGCCGCCCAGTTGGTGGCGCCGAGTTGGCGGCGCCCAGTTGTCCTAGACATTTCAGGGGTCTGGTACGTTTTACCACCTTTCTTAAAACTACGAAGTTTTTTGAAAAATGATAATTTTAGACCATTTTATAGTGATTTATAAAAAAAAAATTGCGGACTATCGTTGATTTTGTTAAAAAAATTGAAATTGAAACATTCTTAAAACCCCATTAAAACCCATACAAATTGCTACAAAAGAAGCATTTTCTCATTTCAAACTGAAACAAAACGGTCCCTGACGTCTATCAGCTGTCAACAAAAACTTGAAATAACTAAGGTCACTGATCCAAATCGGGTCAGTTTTTTTGGTCCTTTTATGAAAATGCACAATTTTTAAAAAAGCATGAAATTCAAAACAAAATCAAGAAAACTATGATTCCTACATTTTTACAAATAAAAATTAGTTTAATTGAACATTATATCAATTTTTATTCCTTAAAACACTAAAAATTAATAATTATTTACTTTTTTAAAATTTATCGAAGGTCTAACTGAACAAAAGCAAACTGAACCCATCCGTATCGAAATGAACCAAATCAAACCGAATCTAACGGTTCGGTTTGGTTCGGTTCGATTTGCTTAAACTGAACCGAACCTAACCGAATATAGCTAAACCTAACCTAAACAATCCTAGCGGAACCTAACCGAACATACTCAAACTGAACCAACCTAACCCAACCTAACACAACCTAACCCAACCTAACCCAACCTAACCCAACCTAACCCAACCTAACCCAACCTAACCCAACCTAACCCAACCTAACCCAACCTAACCCAACCTAACCCAACCTAACACAACCTAACCCAACCTAACCCAACCTAACCCAACCTAACCCAACCTAACCCAACCTAACCCAACCTAACCCAACCTAACCCAACCTAACCCAACCTAACCCAACCTAACCCAACCTAACCCAACCTAACCCAACCTAACCCAACCTAACCCAACCTAACCCAACCTAACCCAACCTAACCCAACCTAACCCAACCTAACCCAACCTAACCCAACCTAACCCAACCTAACCCAACCTAACCCAACCTAACCCAACCTAACCCAACCTAACCCAACCTAACCCAACCTAACCCAACCTAACCCAACCTAACCCAACCTAACCCAACCTAACCCAACCTAACCCAACCTAACCCAACCTAACCCAACCTAACCCAACCTAACCCAACCTAACCCAACCTAACCCAACCTAACCCAACCTAACCCAACCTAACCCAACCTAACCCAACCTAACCCAACCTAACCCAACCTAACCCAACCTAACCCAACCTAACCCAACCTAACCCAACCTAACCCAACCTAACCCAACCTAACCCAACCTAACCCAACCTAACCCAACCTAACCCAACCTAACCCAACCTAACCCAACCTAACCCAACCTAACCCAACCTAACCCAACCTAACCCAACCTAACCCAACCTAACCCAACCTAACCCAACCTAACCCAACCTAACCCAACCTAACCCAACCTAACCCAACCTAACCCAACCTAACCCAACCTAACCCAACCTAACCCAACCTAACCCAACCTAACCCAACCTAACCCAACCCAGCCCAACCTAACCCAACCTAACCCAACCTAACCCAACCTAACCCAACCTAACCAAACCTAACCTACCTATTGTTAATAAATATAGTAAAAGTTGTTAGGTTTATGTCCAGGGGGTAACCATTGTCCATAATCGTCGGAAATCGAGTTAGGATTAGTGTATGCGACCATAAACATTGAGTGGCGAGTGAGTGTTTGGTCTTCAATTTTTTTAGGGAAATTTTTCCAAATCTTTTTTTGCGCACTCTGGGCACCCTAATAAACCGTAATCTGGTCACCCTAATCCATCGCAATCAAAGAAAATGGGTAATCGAAGTGTCACAAATTTTTTGTTGGTTTCTATTCTTCTTTTATATTATGTAGGACAAAATTATTAATTAAACTAAGTGACCTTATTAAGTTTGACAGCATGATAGTCAAATGACATTAGAAGGACATAAACATATGATACCGGCCTGTAGACCGGTCGCGGTGGTCATATAATAATAAATATATACTTTCGCGATGAAAGACCAAAATTTAACTTAAAATTACTGTAAAGTCCGCAAAAAACATTAAATTTATCGAAATTTATAAAAACATAGATCAGTGTGTGTAACAATTCATCAAGATGTATGAAACTCGACCGTGACATGTCAAAAGTTTGGTTCGAAAAAACAAAAACAACTGGATAAAAATCGGTATGTAAGAATTTAAAAAGAAATCATTTTTAAGAAAATCAAATACTTTTTGTTAATTTTCATGCAATGCAAAAAAAAGTGCGGGGAAGTGACACTTTCTGAATCAAAATGTGTGAGGGTAAAATCGCACGGTCGCAGAAAAAACTATCTATCGTGACGCTACTGAACTTTCTCGTGTTTTAGGAAAAACTATCTGTCAAGACGACTTACCCATGAAATGTTGTTTTTTTATGGATTTTTTTTCTTCTTTTGCACAAAAAACAATTTTGGACCATGTTTAAACTCAAATAGTTACTTCTAAACTTGTTTTTAAACGTTTTAAGATTTCTTTTTGTAATATTCCCGCACAAAATTCAAAAAAAATTATTTCCGTACTTAGACAACATTGTCTATCAGTTTTCCCTGTATACACGGACTAACAGGTAGAATCACTCAAAATACGGCAGGTGGATTAAAGGTAGCCAGCTGCTTTTCTGTCGCACTTATGCCGTCAGTGTGAAAGAGATAAAAGTACCCTTATATTATCTAGGGTATTATTAGCATGCAAAATCACCCTATCTTTGTCCGTTTCACATGTTCAATAATGTCTATCTCTGTTTTTATTGTAAAAGAAATACCCGACCATAGGAACCAAATTGGATAGGGTCAATAAAAAATGCCTTGTCTTTCCGTTTCTAACGCCCTTTTAGGGCGTTATACAACTCAATGGGCCTACGCAAGGATGAGACAACAGGCACTTGGGGCATCAACCCTGACCGGGGAAGAGCCTGTACTTGCTCAAATGGGCCGACATACGGGAATAATAAGGCCCAGTGAGCTACCGAGACATCGAACGGAAGTGCAGATAGTGAGTTAAGGGACAGATCTGAGGCATGGCAAAATGACGTACCCTGGCGTACTTCTCGGCCTTGCGGGTCACCTCTTCACCAGGGCCATCGTAATGGGCGAAGCAGAGAAACAGCCGCATTCAGAGGAGGCTAAAGACAGCCTTCTACTTTGGAATTAATAATAATAGTAATTTTCCAGCGGCTGCCACACTTTCGAATTAATATGTGTTTTAAGATCAGACAGAAAGACGATCGATGGAACAAAATTTGTTTATTTTACTTATGTTTTATTGGGTATAGGGATAGGCAGAAAAAACAATTTTTCTTTGGCAACGTTTCGATTTATATTAAATCTTTTTCAAGCCCTACGGAGAACAAAAAAAAAATAATTGTATTTTTTATTATAAAAAGGGAGAAAAACAAAAATAAATATAATAATTTCTTAGCACGATAAAACATTGTAAGGTTACTTACTCAGAAAGCCAGTCTCAAGCCATCGGAGAAAACATCACCACCAACCAAATCTGATCGCATTATAAGAATGCTTTTAATTTTTCCTCTCATTAAATATAGAGTGAAAATGTTTATTATTATTTTTTTTTTGTTATTTTTTTTTGTTAAAAATATATAAAAATAAATAAAAAAAAATTTACTCTATATTTAATAAGAGGAAAAATTAAAAGCATTCTTATAATGCGATCAGATTTGGTTGGTGGTGATGTTTTCTCCGATGGCTTGAGACTGGCTTTCTGAGTAAGTAACCTTACAATGTTTTATCGTGCTAAGAAATTATTATATTTATTTTTGTTTTTCTCCCTTTTTATAATAAAAAATACAATTATTTTTTTTTCTGTTCTCCGTAGGGCTTGAAAATGATTTAATATAAATCGAAACGTTGCCAAAGAAAAATTGTTTTTTCTGCCTATCCCTATACCCAATAAAACATAAGTAAAATGACATTCCAAGGGAACGAATCCAACATAAAATTTGTTTATTTTCCCAAGGTCTCCAGGTTACAATACATTTGATGTATTGTAATCTGGAGACCTTGGGAAAATAAAAGAAGTAGGGGAAGAGCCCAAATGAGATGGGCGGACGATTTGAAGGGACATGCAGGAGCTAGATGGATGAAGACGGGGACCGACAGAGAAAATGGAAGATATTGGGAGAGGCCTATGTCCAAAGTTGGATCGAATAATGCTAGATAGATAGATTGATGTATTGTAACCTGGAGACCTTGGGAAAATAAAAAAAGTAGGGGAAGACCCCAAATGAGATGGGCGGAC
The DNA here is from genome assembly GCA_963576565.1 of Aspidapion aeneum. NCBI lineage: Eukaryota > Metazoa > Arthropoda > Insecta > Coleoptera > Brentidae > Aspidapion > Aspidapion aeneum. Next base: position 69,785,172 of record OY755040.1, on the reverse strand, counting down.
GATTTGAAAGGACATGCAGGAGCTAGATGGATGAAGACGGGGACCGACAGAGAAAATGGAAGATATTGGGAGAGGCCTATGTCCAAAGATGGATCGAAGAATGCTAGATAGATAGATGTATTTTAAGGTCGTTAAGTTACCTTATTTTGAGACGTAATATCTCTAAAACTCTTTTTTCTTATTTTCGTAGTATTATTTAAATAACTTGTAAGAATAGATAAAGATAAATAAACGTTGACAAATTTAAGATAATGAAAAACATGAAAATACTTGGTAATTTTTGACATGAGAAAAAATAGTTTTGTGCCTAAAGAATATTTTCGGTTTCGGTTTGTTTAAAATTGTTCAAGCTTAAAATAAATGCTCCAGATGTGTCTGCAGGTATAAATGATCGCACTGTTCACTCGTCCACTTTTTTAATGTCACCTTTTTTTTCTACACTTGTAGAATATTAATAAACTGGGCAACACCGCGTAATAATAAATGAGAACATTTGTTCAAGTGTCAAGCTCTTCACCACTTTTTGCCAAATTTTGATGGTTTTTTTTTCGAGGGTTTTTATCCAGCACTAACAACTAATGAACCGAATTTAATTCTTCCTTTTACTATTGGTAGCTTGACGAGGTTTACCAAATTAGTTAGATCTTACTGGTTTTGCTTTTTCATGTCTCTATTTCGAGATATAAAGTAAAAATTAAAAAAAACATTTTTTAGACAACTTAAGTTTGAGAAAAAGCGGCAGGGTCGATTTTAAAAAAATTGTTGACTTTTTTATGCTGACATCACTCTTTTTACAAGTATTAGGTACTTTCTTTTGCTGTAAATCACTTTTTCGGATCTCTCCTGGCACCACTTATGCAAATAAATAGCACAAAAACTTGCAGTGGTAGAAAAAAGCGGAGAAGGGCGGCATATTCGCTTGCTCCAGGCGGCTACTAGTCTAGCGGCGGCTCTGCGTTCGCTACTACTACTACTACTAAAACTGTCTCTGTCAATTCATTACTTAGGTAGCAGGTACAATTATAAGTCGGTTTAATCATCGCTAGCTTGTTTAAATAGTTAACATATAAAATATAGCCGACAGCTGACACTTACTTACTCCGTTTGTGTTGGACCTCGTTTACAGGTTTAAATATTTTTAAACCAAATTTTATTTACTTTTAAGTTTTGTGTGGTTATAATGTCATTACAACCATGGACAGAAGGAAACTTAGTTTTTGCTAAAACGAAAAAAGATGGCCTATATTGCAACGTTTATAAACAAATGATACAATAAATATTAAAAACTATTGCATCCAAGCGAAAAGATTCACGTTCAACCAAATTCTAGACTTTTAGATCGAGAACTTTAGAACAGAACTTTAGTAAATACTGGTATAAATGTCTTTAGATAAATGCACCAGGTACAGAAATGCAAATGGAAGAAACCGCTTTCCAAAGAAGCTACCTCCTAGAAAGATACAGAATGATTTTTCAGCAAAAATCTGTGCTACAAAGCCTTGGTTTATGAAAGTTCCTCCGCAATTTTAAAAACTTTACGCACTGGATGGAATAAAGGGTGCCATATGGGTTATTCCAGGCGACGAGAAAATCTCTAAATAATAGCCAATAAAGTCTGGTCTTAACAACGACGCTTAAAGAGCTACAACCGGACTAGATGTGCATTTATATAAAAATTATAAAGTAAAGTGTGTAGATTCAACGTTAATTTTTTTTCAGGTATGGTCTTCCTTAATTCATTAGGCGTCGGAAAATACATGGCGGTTGGTCCTCAGGAATCCTTGTACCTGCCTGCTCCACTTTTGGTTAAAGGCGACAACCACATACATATATTTGAATCTTTTTATGCTCCTGAAGATGGACAAGTTAACTTTGTTGATACTTTAATGTTTAAGGCTGTGTCAAAATATCAATTGAATTGAATAAAAATATTCTAGTTGATTATATTTTTGTTACTTGATATTTTTTGTCACCCTGTCCTAAGGCATAATCTGTATCTGTATATCTTTTTAAATTTGTAAATGTTTATTAGCCTAACAAGTGCGGAAAGTGGTACTTTACCGCACGCGACGGAAGTTGATCGAACGACGAGCAGCGGAGTTTGCTCAAGACGTCAAGGGCGGTAAAGGCACTTTACGCAAGAGTTAGATATCATATGTTACCTATTAGCATATAAAACTTCAAGAATACGTCTTAAAACTCTAAAAATTACTATGTATTAGGTAGGAACACACTAAAATTTAAGGTAAACTATATCAGTTATGCAAAATCTTACTTTACTGCTCATTGTTTGGATTCCTCTGTTCAATGGTAATGAAATTTTTAGGAAGTATATAATGTTTACTTATCGTACGAGTCATACATAATATTCCGAAAAGTCATAAATAAAGTTTTCAAAAGTAGATGAAGATGAAAATTGATCATAAAATTTTATTCATATTGCTTACAACAAATAATATATTATCTACCTTAACTCCTGTAAACATAAAACTGTTTTATGTGTTTTATTTTTAAGGCTACAGTGAAAGCAAAAAGGTAAAAAAGCTCTTAAAAGGACATAAAACAGACCCTTCAATAATTTCCTGACCTTTAACCTAATTGTAGTTATTTGAGAATTACAGGGCATAAAGAAAAACAAACTATTTTATTTTTAATTTTTGGTGCCTTTATAGACCACTAGAGAACTGAGCCCTGAAGGGGAGAAAAACTAGAGATATCCCAAAAAAATAACCCCAAAGTTAAATTCGCCCCGCCTGGGAAAACAGAGTCTATTAAACTAAAAACAAAGGAAAAAATCGGCAACACGCTAGAAGCTTACCTTCTGTAATTCTGTAGCAACCCCAAAATTTCACTGGCGGCTCCAGCCCTCCTTGCGACCGGAATTTCGGTTTTCAACCCGAAAACACGTGCGACTTCTTTTCGTTCTTTTTGGCGGAAGTGGTTTCTTCATTCTCCTGTCACACACACGGTGGCGCTTCAAACTTCCAGCGTGAGCAAAAACCGCGCATGATCGTACCAAAATGATCAGGTGATCAAAAAGAAAATAACTTTCAACAAAGGGAGAAATTATCACCTGATCGGAATTTTTCCCAAACAGGACTTTCTTTTTTGAAGGTTTTTGCAGAAAGCCCAAAATATCAAAACAAACTTTAAGGTTAGGTTTTCCAAAAAATTTAAAAAAAAGAAAAATAACTGGCAGCATTAAACATTCCGCCCACCATAAAAATTCCCAATTTTTATAGAAAAACCCAAAAAAAAAACAAAAAAAAATCAAAAAAAAAAAAAGGTTATTCAATTACCCAAAAGGTCTAAACAATAAATTAGCATTTTTGCAACAAAAATTTTATCGCAATAACTATGGACGTCATACTTAAGGCCAGCATCACAATCTACGGAAATTTTGGAACAGCCAAAAAATTAACGGAGGGATAAAGAGATTCCCCTGGCTTGGTTGCCTATAATAGTTTTTGTCCTTTACCGACTTTAATATTTGTCTCTCTCAAATATTCCCCCATCAATTTTGTCAGTTTTTGTTCGATGGGCGCCATCTAGAGACCAAATTTCGACTCATACTGTGGCCAACGAAAAAAAATAATACGTTTTGTTGGCCTTGTTTGATTAGACAGGTTATGTCAATTTTTTAAAAAATTTTGATCTTTTTAAACATTTTTGAAAATTTCGATAAATATTTGTGAGAAATAGTGTTTTTGGTGAACTTTATAAGTCACTGTTTTGATTTGTGCGCCGTGAACTTGAGCCTGGGAGCAAAATGATCCCTGGCAGTCCACAAAATTGGGGTACAAAGAAGTTTCGGAGTTTGGAACGTTATAACAGAAGAAGTCGGAAGTTACAAAACGAGTAAGTGCTAAATCTACTAGTCTATAAAACAAGGCGCTAGCCCTACCAAGTCCACTTCCAATCCCTGACTTCGCATGCATAGATCTACCAATATTATTTACCTCATGTATTAGAATAGATGTACAGGGTGATTTTCACTTGAATGATTCTAACCACATGAAAATAGAAAGTTTCAAAGACCTAACCTAACGAAACCTAATCAGATCTAACTGAACCGAACCAAAGCAAACTAAACCAATATTTTTTTTCAAAAAAAAAACGTTCCTGACTTCCTAGCCGGGATCCTAGAGGATGTGAATCCGAACTGGACCGTACCGAACTGAACCTATCCAAACCTAACCCTACCCAACTAAACCTAATTAGCAGTATGTGTTGTAGTTTAGTTTGGTTAGGTTTGGTTCAGTTTAGTTAGGTTCTGTTTGGTTTGGTTCAGATTCACATCCTCTAGGATCCCGGGCAGGAAGTCAGGAAAGTTATTTTTTTTTTAAATTATTGGTTCAGTTTGCTTTGGTTCGGTTCGGTTAGATTTGGTTAGGTTTTGTTGGATTAGGTTTTTGAAACTTTCTATTTTCATGTGGTTAGAATCATTCAAGTGAAAATCACCCTGTATTCATCTATTCTAATACATGAGGTAAATAATATTGGTAGATCTGCACATGCAAAGTCAGGGATTGAAAGTGGACTTGGTAGCGCTAGTGTCTTGTGTCTATAAACACCAGTATTTAGTTGAATGAGAGAGAAATAAGAACTACAAGGATGGTCAAATGAGATAAAATATGCAACAAGTTAAAAAATGTCAAAAATGCAAAAAAAAATTCTTTACATATTTTTTGTTCAAATTGTATGTACAGGGTGTTTCATTATATTTCTTCCCATGGAAAAATTCCATAATTTTCGTCCTAAAGGAACAATTTAAAAAGCGTTTAAATCAGAAAATGTTTTCCTTTTTGGTTACGGTTTGACATTTATTTTAAAATTTACCATATGCGGGGGCAGATAAAAGTGATGTGTTTTTAAAGGAAACACCCTATATATTTTTACAGGTATGAATAAGGCTTAAAATCTTCTTTATAAATCTATAACATACTTTATATGAGATATAACCATTTAAAATTTTTCCAATTATTAAAATAATATAGTAGCACTCCTAGTATAATTTCACATTCACAAAAAGGAAAAAATTGTTTTGATTGTCTCACAACCTGTCACATATAACTTAAAAGAGTGGTATATACCAGGGGTGCTGAGTGGTACGTTTTTTTATCATTAAAAAAAAGTGCTTATATCTCATAAACTATTGTTCACAGCTATAAAGTATGTTATTATTTTAGAAAGAAGATTTTAAGGCCTATTCATAATATGAATGTAAAAATATATAGGGTGTTTCCTTTAAAAAAAAGTTACTTTTACCTGCCACTTGTATATGGAAACTGCCAAAATAAATATCATACCGTAAACAAAAAGGAAAAAATTTGCAGATTTAAACTCTTTTTAATTTTTTCCTTTAGGACAAAAATTCTGGAAAAGTTGGATAGTAGAAATATAATGAAACACCCTGTACAGGGTGTCTCAAATTCGATGTTTTTGGGGGGTTTCGGGTATTTCTAGGGGGGATAGAAAAAAACTGACCCCCTCTTTACGACACTCAAATTTCAAGAGAAGCTGAAAACCATATTTTAATATAGTAAGCCATAAGTCTGCATTTTGGGAGGGGGTCTATAACTTCTTTATTTATGATAATTTTGTTTTTCTGTAAATTTAGTTTTTTTGTTTTTGAGGTATTTTTTGATATATGTGAGAAAATAGTTTAGAAAAAAACCCCTGTAGCTTCGGATAAAATAAATTTTTTTAAATGTAAAACCAGACAGTTTTCACTGAAAACTACACATTTTATCTAATTTCACAAACCTTGATTTGGAATATACAGGGTGGAGACTTTAAATGGAATACTGTTTCTAGCAGGTTAATAATAATTTAAAAAAAAAAACGAAAACATGTCAATTGAGTTTTTTCATAGGCTTTCTTCCTGACAGAAAAGGGAAGGGGTCTAACCACATATATATTTTTTTTTTTCAGATGGAATGACCCCATTTGTGGTACTTTGTTCAAAAGTATATAAAAAATAATGGAATAATTTTTTTGACATATAGCTACAATGTCAAAAGTTACATATGAAGAGCCAGGGAGAAAAAAGATAAGGGTCCATTGGAAGTTATATTAAGATAATTGAAATTTTCCATACACCCTCTATGTTATATTTTGTAAATAATTTAATGGCAAAACTAAACTAAACCTAAGCCCTTTCTGGAAGTCTGACCAAATTTTTTTGACTCAGGAAAAAAGGTCTGTAAAAAAACTCAATTGATGTTTTTGTTTTCAAAAAACCAAACATGCTAGAGGCAATATCTCATTTATAGTTGCCACTCTTTATACAAGTTAGCAAGATTTTATGCTAGAAATGCATGGTCTGATGAAAGCTGCTGCCCCTAAATACACTGATTGTCATAAAGTCTAATAAATAACAAAAAAGTGGAGAATAAGATAAGGCACTAAATTAAAAAAAGTTCTATTTCAGCGGGTCACTCACTGTGTTGTTTTTTAAAAACACACTTTGATATTTTTGAAAACCTATTTCAAATTACATTTTTTCAAAATTAGTGTTATTTTCATCATTGTCAATTTATCCTAAACATATTCTAACCTATCCATTGGGGCCATTTTTTTGTGTGGAAAAATGTCACTGTGTATATCAAAGTAGATTAGGATATGTTGGCGATCAATTGACAAAGGTTAGGATAACACCAATTTTGACATTCCAAAAGGAGAACTGCATCTTGAGAGACCAGCGTTAGTCTTCCAGAATGCAGTGACACTAGGAAAAAAATGTCATTAAAAAAAAAAAAAATCAAAAAAAAATCTTTAAAAAAACAATTTGGAAATTTCATTCCAAATTTAGGTTTTTAATTAAACTGTCTTTCAATGAAGTGTTTTCAAAAAGATGTTGTAGCATGGAAACATTTTGTATAACAGTGTCTGAAATAAAAGTAATTGGTGGCTTATGGGGTGTTCAGATTATACATAGTAAGACATGTAATTTTGGCGGTAAGGTAGAAAATCATTATAAATTTGTAAGGTGGGGTATGATATGCCCCATTAAGTTTTTAAAAGCATTCAACCATATAAAATCAACCAAAAAAAGAAGATATTTATAATTTTTGACACAGTTATTATTATCTAAAAACTAAAAACCCAAAATTTCAGATATTTTTGGCCAAAAGTTTTTTTTTATTAATTTTTTAAAATTGAAGTTTTTTCCGGACATTTACTAAAATAAATGGATCCATGATAGATCTGATACCTTCCTAGCTCATTAGTAAAACAAACAGCCTTAAAAACGGTTTTTTGTAAATATCTTAGAAACTAAAGCTCCTAAGAAGTTTTTGGTTATTAGACAAATTATTAAGCAAAACGTGTTCTACTGTATTCCAAAAACCGCATATTGATTCGATGCTCCGTTAAATAGTTAATATTTTTAAAATTTTTAAACTGTCACTAGCGTTATTGGATTTTGAACAAACTACAGTGTTGAACACTATTTTATCATGAAAATCGGTTTAGCGGTTTAGGAGCTACTGTGGGCCGAAAACACACACATGGACAGACGTCACAATAAAATTGCTAAGATAGGTCCAAATACACCTAAATAATACCTTTTCGGCGTTATATTTTAAAATTTTTTTATCAAAAACAATATCTTCCCTGCCATTGCTGTATGGGCTATAAAGGTAAAAACTAAAATAACTTAAAAACTGCTTACACTCGAAACATGATTTATGGCTTGTTAGAAATACATTTTAAAGACACTTAGAAGGATGTGTCACATGATATACTTTTTATAAAAAACTTTTTAAAAATTTTTGTAATTTTTTTTTTATTTCTCAAAACCATTTTTTATATTTTCAAATTTTTTTTTTATTTCATTGATTGAATGCTAAGATATTTCAAAGATTTCAAGATGGAGAAATGATGGGTAGGTATAGTACAAACAAAAATGTGTATGTTGTTATACACTAATACTACCATGCCAAGGCAAAAGATGGATTTTTTTAACCTTAATTTCATTTTTGATAATTGTTTTTTAAATTTTGATAAGAGCCTTATTTATTTTTAAAGATATTAAAATATTAAAAATTAATATTTATGCAGAGAAGAAAGGATAATTTAAAAAGCGAAGAAACTAGGTAATTTTTTAAAAAATTGGGAGTACACTCTTTTGCTTTGGCTCGGTAGAATACTGTACTATATTCACATGGGTTAGGTTAGGTTATGTTCCATATTCATTTAAAATTCAGTAGGTATCGAAAATTCTAAAAAAGTTTTTTATAAAAAGTGTATCATGTGGTATATCCTTTAAAGCGTCTTTAATTCTAGTGCTTACTTTTTGAGATATTTTTTTTTGTCAGGTCAAACTTGCAATTCAAAAAAATATTTAAAAGAACTACTTGTCAAAAAAATCTGAAATTTTTGATTTTTCAGTTTATTAATGGTTAGTATAACTGTACCAAAAATCATTAAAATCGGAGTTGATCAATACTGGAGGCTAGTTAATTTGGTATGAAATGACCTGTTATTTATAAATCCAAAGCATACATATCTTTTGATGTGACCTTTTAATAAGTTTTAGAAACAAAAATATATTTAAAGCTATTAAGAATAAAAAAACCTGTAAATTAAAACAATAGCTATCAAACTAAAAACTAGAAACCATCGTAAGTTGCATAAAAATGTAGTAAAATTATTATGTTTTCTTATTTTAGGAAAAATCCAGTTGGGGATGAACATTGCTATGTTACATTGGTTTTCATCTTTATACTGAAGGAACAAAGAGAGTAGACAAAAATAAGGGAAGCTGGAATGATAATTTTGCTTTGTCATTCAACAAAAAGACCTTTTCAAAATTTTTACATGGTTGTAGAGATATTCAAACGACCTTCAAAACAAGGTATCATTAGACCCACTTTTCATATCCAAAATATATTAGTAAAGCATACCCCTCAGAGGGAATGCATGATAGCCAAGACGGGTCCCCTTGCAAACAAAATCCACGTGTTTGTGGAATTTTGAAGTGCCCCAAAAGGCCTCTGTTAAGTTTTTGTTGAAACGGCCTGTATATTAAAAGATACATTTTTTTTTTATTGCTTTAAGCAAATTACTGTACTAACCGAAATTGCTAAACATATATCGAAATATAGATTATAAATAAAAAACCCCTAATCTACGTGAAAATATTTTTGTGTAGCGAAATTCATCTGTATTGCAGTGAAATACATCTGTATTATTATTACTATCTTGGGGATTTTTTCTCTACAATTTAATGAATTGCTTTGCAAAAAGTGCCAGTTTTATAATTTCGTGTATAATGTGCTTTTTATGTTCATGATACATTTCTTTTTTCAGAAATAATGATGGTGGTTGACTATTAGGATTTACTAAGTGCAATACAAGTTCACACTCCATAAGAAATCAGGTACTCAAAATCAACAGTTTAAAATTTCCACAACAAATTACAGGAGCTACTAGTACATCGTCGTTGGTTCGATGAAACCTGATATGTGACATTTGTTTCAAAATTAAGTTTTTTGCATAATCAATTAGCCCTAGTTATAATGGATATCCTATATAAAATTATTTGCAAAAAAAATGTAATAATAACGTTAATTGAAGCAAGGATAAAAAAAGGATCCAGACAGCTTATAAATGGCATCATAGACCTTTTTTGTCTTTTCTGTAAAATTTTATTTTGAACACAAAACAGTTTTCAGTAAACCAACGACCATATATTATATTATTATGTTTGAACCTTTTGTAAGAAAATTTGTTTTGAATGTTACTTATATTATTGAAAATTAGTTTTCTATAAAGAATAGGTTTTTTTTCAGAAAACATTTGTTTTTTATAATATAAAAAATTTAACCTAACCTAACTGTTTGTGTGTGTATGCTCTATATACTCCAATTCAAAAAAATTGAGACAACATTTACTAACAGTTTGACGAGTCTGACATTTAAAGATTATTAATAATGCCACATCTGTCAAACAGTCAATAAAAAGTGTCTCAATTATTTTGAATTTGATTATAGAACTATTTTAGAGTTTATTTATAAGAATATAGAATGTAAATTTATAATAATAATAACTGAGTAGGCTGTAAATTTAAATGTTAGAAAATAGTTTTGCTAAATAAAAAATAATTGGTTGTTTTTTAAAACTGTAGTAGAGTGTATTTTCAGATATTTTCTAATAATTTTTTTTCAAGCTCCTGTTAAGAAGTTTTCTATTTTTATTACTATGCTGTAATTTAATTAAAGAAAATAAAACAATAAATCGGCAGCAATATATTTGTTATTTGTAGCAATAGAATAATAAATATTTTTAAACAATAAATAAATGTAAAAGTAATTTTTCTGAGCTTCATTTATAGTGCACCTATGTCAAATTATGTACTACTATAAAGTTTCTAAAATTTGTTTGAAGGAGGGGAAGGAAATTGTCCCAAAATATTTTCTTCAATTAGAAATTGTTTAAAAACTTTTTTTAATTAAAAAAAAATTTGACATTTTCTTAAAAAAATATAAGCTTCCTGGTTTTCTTTTAGAAAGTGTTTTTGTTAAAAGATAATATTTTTGAACAAATCTATGTTCCAAGAAAACATAAATATGCAGTAGGTAAGAATATGGTTTTCTCTCGGGTTTTCTTTTTTTAATAAAAATGTTTTTATTGGTTGTTGATACTGTTCTGAGAGAAACACAAAACTCCACGGCAAACAATAAAATCTGTTTTTGCCTTGTTTAAAAAAAAAACAAATTGAAGGGTGAGTTTTATCAGATCGGGATGGTTATTCTCTACTTTCTGTGAGGTGAGGTGAGTGAAAAGTTCACTTTCACGGGTGAACTTGAAATGATTTCACCACCTTATTACACGAGGAAATGAATCCACAAGGTGAGCACTCACCTCACGGTACAGACAATCAAGAATAAACACCCTAATCCAAACTTGATCTAAATTAACCTAAAATGTGGTTTGAACTGAAATATCCTACCTGATAACTTTTAACATGCTTTGTCAAAAACGATCTATAAATGTAGAACAGGTTGTTTTAAAAAATGTTCAATGAACACACCAAGAAAGTTCTCATAGGTACATAAAACTCCAATGCAAAATAATTGAGACACTTTTTATTGACAAATGTAACATTACAATTAACATTTAAATGTCGGACTCATCAAACTGTCAGTAAATTTTGTCTCAATTTTTTTGAACTGGAGTTTACATCTACCCATTATATTTTTAGTTGGAAAGACAGAGATAATAAGGACATTTTAAAACTCTAAAAATTTTGACAACTGTTATTGTTATAGTTATTTTGAAGGTTTCACAACCTGACTAATTTGGCTTTGTTTTCCTGGCGATTTTTGCACTTACTATTGGTAGAATCCTCCTCAATTAAAAAATAATACTTTTAAGCTTATTTTTATTAAAAAAACTACCAAACTTTACACACTTTGAGGTCAGTTGTTAGACATAAATGTGATGAAAAAGTAAATAACTACTAAGTCAGTAACGCACCCCGGAATATGTCTTGGGGGGGCCCGAGGCCTCATAATGTCGTATTTCATGCTATTTTTTGTGTTTATTCATGAAATATGTGGAAAATATATACAAAAATCACAGGTTGGGTGCGCCCATGACTAAGTAACAATAAAATCCCAATAATTATAAAGTGCTTATTAACCACAGTCAAGTTTGTGCATTTTGGTATTTTCTTAAAGAAACATTAGTTTAAAAGTATTATTCTTTAATTAAAGAAGATTCTACTAAAAGTAAGTGCAAAAATAGTCAGGCAAATAAAGTAATTCAACCTAAGTTGTGATACCTAGACAACAACTATAACGATAACAATTGTCAAAGTGTTTCAAAATGTCCCTAATAGGTATAGTAGAATTTTTATGAATATAGAGTTACATCATTTCCTGGTATCTTTGTTTATTATATGGGGGCATTGTTTATTGATCTAAGAGCTGGCTACCAAGGGATAGGAGTCACTGGGTAAAGTAGATTTTTTAATACATGTTTTAAGTTATAGTTTTTTTTATTTTGTTTCTTATATGTTGTCTCCAATAATAGCATAAAAAAGAAGATTCTTATTGAAGGCAGTAAACATACAATTGGTCAAAACTTTACCTTATCGTTTACAAAAATGCATGTCCCCACATCTCTATTATGCTTGCACCCTGACTTTTTTATTTTCTTTCTTATATTGTCTCTGGTAATACTACAAATTGTCTTATTTAAAAAACAAATTTTCGCCAGGAGGCATGTACAGCTATCCATAGGAAAAGACCTAGTCATTCTGGGTGTTGAGGTAAATTTATTTTTGTTGAAAATGAAATTTTCAATTTATTTGTGAAAACAACTAGCTGCTGTCGCTTTTGAGGTATATGTACTATGTTATTTTCTCAAAAATTGTGACAAACTTTGATACTACTTCGGGAATGTACTTTCTCAATCTAAATTTGAAAACCGCGTTTTGCCAGCTATATTGTGGTTCGTAGAATTTTTTATTCACAGGTACCAGTATTTGCGTTTGTAAAAAAGAAAGCAGCCTGTACTTTTCGTTTAAATGTTTAAATCAATTTTTATTTAGTGTTTTATTTTTCTTGGGTTAGAAATATTTGTTTTTATTGGAAAAGTCAAAAACAGCTGTCCTGTGTAACAGCGCCGCTGTGCAATTGATGTCAAAACTAAATTAAGAATTAAGAAAAAATTACAGATTTCTATCAGAAAGTACCGCTGGCATGCAAAGCAAAAACCTAGTAACTCGACTTACTCAAAAATGAGATTTTGATATCATTGAAATAACCGTAAAAAACGGCACCAGAGAGTTTTTCTAGAATGTGGCTATCTTAGAAAACAAGGAAGTTGAATGTAGTTACTATGTAGTTAAATAAACTATGGTTAGTATGTAGTTAAATAAACTTCAAACTCTATTTCCCAAAACACTAGTTTTTGACTTACTAGGTTTCTGCTTTGCACGACAGACCACGTCATCTTCCTTTTTCGCAGTTCGGGAATCGACGATCACGTGATCAAAATAAATTTACAAAAAAACCCATGCAATTTCAAAATTTGGGCGATCAAGCCATATGATAGAAACCAATTATAACTTATTTTTTTGTTGTGTTAGATAAACAAAAGAATTTCGGGGTGCTGACTTTTTTCCGATTTTGAAAATATGGTTTAAAACGATGGCAAAATGCGAAAAACCCATAGAAAAATGTGCATATTTTAGAATAAAGCTGTGGAGGAGAAAATAGGGGAGTACAAACACGCATCGTTGCCAAATTTCAAAAAAATTAATTTCTAAAATGTTTGATAAAACCCAAAATAAGGCAAATTTCAAAAAAAGAAAAAAAGTCAGCACCCCCAAATTCGATGAAGAATTTACTAGAAAAAACAAAAATTCCTCTAATGCTACCAGTCTCTCCCTGGATGACCTGGTTGAAAAAGCATCATATGGATAATTTCCAACACTGCAATTGTGTAATTTATCTCAAAAATAGGGATGAGACGGGCACCTTAAGTTAATTCAAATAAGCATGATTCACGCTACACAAGGCTTTGAAGGTTGGTTACTGGCTGGGTAACGGACATACCTTCACCAAACTACGGTCAAGTAATCCTTTCGCGGTTTTTACTTGCACGACACGGGGGATTCTATCTGGACTCGAGTAAATTTTTTCAATTCTACCGAGTGACCACTTCAATGGGGGTAGGTTTTCGTCTTTCAACGCTACTAATGTTCCAACTTTTGGAGGGTTATCGGGGGTATTCCATCTTTCGCGTTGTTGCAACGACTGTAAATACTCCATATGCCAGCGGCGCCAAAAATGCTGCTGGATCTGCTGAACAAGCTGCCAGCGATGGAGACGGTTTAACTTAACATTGGTTAGATCTTCATCGGGAGGGGCTGCCAAGGGTTCCAAAGTGAGGAAATGTCCAGGAGTAAGACTTTGAAAGTCATGAGGATCAGGGCTTATACTACACAATGGTCGACTATTTAAAATAGCCTCAATCTGAACCAATATAGTCATCAACTCTTCAAAGGTTAGGATTTGATCCCCCACAATTCTCTTCAGATGAGTTTTTGTGGAATTTACCCCAGACTCATGGAGTCCACCAAAATGCGGACTGGCGGGTGGATTAAAACACCACTTAATCGCTAAAGTCTCAGCAGCTTGCTGACAATAGGACACAAGGACGTTATTTGCCCCAACAAAATTAGTGCCCTGGTCACTGTAGAGGGCAGCACATCTGCCACGTCTACCAACAAATCGGCGGAGGGCAACCAAAAATGCATCAGTGGACAAATGAGAAACAGCCTCCAGGTGAATGGCCTTTGTTGGGACACAAACAAAAATACACCCATAAGCCTTTTGACTTTTTACACCACGACGCTTGGTTAACGTGATGGAGAATGGACCCATAAAATCTACACTAACATGGGAAAAGGGCTTCACCTGGGACACTCTAAATTTAGGAAGGTCACCCATGAATGGGTGCAATGGTTTGGGATTTACCCTGGCACAACAAAAACACTTGGAAACAACACTGTGAATGGCACTTTTCACCGACAAAATCCAAAACTGTTGATTTAGGAGGTACTCCAATAAGCGAGGACCTGGATGTCCATGCTCATTATGGAATTTTTCAATATTCAAAGTGGTAAGCCAATGACTACGAGGCAACAACATGGGGTGTTTCACCTCATATGCTAAATCAGTGTGACGTAATCTACCGCCCACCCTGAGAACACCATGGGAGAAAGAAAAGGAGCTAACTTTCGAAGAGGCTTAGCACAACTCTCACCCTTACGTATCCTTTTCAAATCTTAAAAAAAAAACTTCTTGTTGTACAACTCGCACAACAACTAAAGTAGCATAATAAAGATCTGCCTCATTGAGGGCTTTAGTAGGAAAAGATAAAGAAGGATCTTTTTTTACTCGAAAAGGTCTCAAACAAAAGGCAACAATGCCCAAGATTTTACGTAAAGAGGAGTACTTAGTGAGTAACAGCTGTACTTCATCAAGGGGTATGTCTGTCACAAAAACAAAACGATTTTCCTCAGGGGGTAGATCAGCATCAAACGCATCAATTTTGTGGTTCATAGGCCATGTTTCACTAGACTGGGCCAACCAGGATGGTCCAGTAAACCAAAGAGGATGGTCTATCAATTGACCAGGAAGTAAGCTCCGGGATAAGCAATCAGCTGGGTTCTCCTTACCATTTACATGGTACCAACAGCTGGGGGGAACTTTCTCTTGAATAGTCGATACACGATTGGCTACAAAAACCTTTCGTTTTGATGGACACGATTTTATCCAAGCCCGGGTAACGCTGGAGTCGGACCAAGCAAAAATCTTATCAATCGGGACGCAATCAAGATGATTGCCAACAAACTCCAAGAGCTCTGCCAACAATACAGCAGCACACAATTCTAAGCGTCGAATAGAAATACTTTTCAAAGGGCACACTCTACTTTCCCACACAAAAGGGAGATAGAAATATTTCCATCCAACTCAATTTGTCGAATATATACTGCACCACCATATGCACACATTGAGGCGTCACAAAAGCCATGCAATTCAGTGGTGACAGCATTTTGCTTCACAACATAACGAGGTCTTGATATCGAAGATAATAATGGTAGTTGCGACACAAAGTTGCCACTGTGCAACAATATCACAGAGGGGGTATCATCCCATGAAAGACCCTGGACCCACAAACGTTGCATTAAACATTTAGCAACCAAAACAACTGGGGCTAGGAACCCGAGTGGATCATATATCCTTGCAATCTCAGAAAGAATGTTTCTCTTGGTACAAGGTCTTTCCATGGGCATCACATCATAACAAAACGAATCCAATTTTGGACATCACTTTAGTCCAAGGATTTTTAAACCAGCAGATCATCATCAAAGGAAATTGGTTGCTGATGACTAGCTGGAACCGATTCTAGTAACTCAGGAGTGTTGCTAGTCCACTTACGAAGTTCAAAACAACCCAACTTTAACAACGCCACTACCATGATCTTTAACGAGCTGGTGAAGAGTACGAATAGCTAGGTATGGGCTCGAATTCACACCATAAGTTACTGTTTGAAGAGAGTACTCTTGAATCTCCTCGGTTGGGTCGAACCGCCACAATATCTGTTGATAACACACATCAGCCTGATGCATATCAATCTGCCTGAACATTTGACGTATGTCACTAGAATATACAACACTTCCGAACCGAACCGGACCGAACCGAAAAGTAAGCAATATTGACACAATATCTCTTTGGAGTTTAGGTCCTACCAATAAAATAGAATTTAAGCTACGACTATTTGAGGTCTTGGCAGATGCATCAAAAACAATTCGAATTTTTGACAAGTCACCATCTGCCTTCACAACTGGGTGGTGTGGAATAAAATATGAATGGAAGTCAGGGCTAGAATTGGCCAATTTCATATGCCCCTGGTCTAGGTAATCTTGAACAAAGTCTTTGTACGCACTATACAAAGCAGGATTTTTCAACAATCGGTTTTCCATCATATTAAATCTACGCAATGCTTGACCTTTAGAGTTACCAAGTTCTTGTCGAGGCTCTCTGAAAGGCAAGCGAACAACATATCTGCCGGACTCAGTTCTTGAATGAGTGGTAGCAAATATTTTTTCACACATATCCTCATCAGAGGAAAGAGGAATTTTTTGAGGGGTCGATTCAAGTTCCCAAAACTTTTGTAAGGTACTATCCAATCGAGATTCTATAGGGGAAGACACTGAGGTCAACAAACTAATGGGTTTTTGAGTTTTACGAGGACCATCAATACCACCAAGGAGTATCCAACCAAATATTGAATTAATGGCACAAGGTCCTCCATTTTCTCCCTTTTTAAAGCCAGGCACAAGCATTTGACCAAACAAATCAACACCAATTAAAAGGTCTACACTACTAGGTTGTCCAAAATTAGGATCAGCAAAATCTAAATTTTTTAGGTATAGCCACTGAATAGAATCATATTCTACAACAGTCACAGGTATGGTTCCACAAATTTTAGGAATAAGAATGGCATCACAGGAAAACAAACTGTCGGGAAACTTGGACGAGCTTATCTGCAATGTTACATTGCCATCTGATGTACTAGAAATCATGCCATTTATTCCTTCAATAGGAGTTTTATTCGGAACTACTTTAAGTCCTAACCTCTCAGCCAAAGAGACGGTTCCAAAGGATGCTTCACTAGCGGAATCTAAAATTGCCCGACAAGACACAAACTTTTTGTTGGCATCTACCACTAAAACTTCAGCAGTTGCAAAAAGCACATGTCTCCTCTTACGAGGTTCAAAATGGTTGCTACTGGGTGTAGCGGTACACAATGCCTGTTGGGCACCTTCACTATTAAGTATACGGGGGGTCTCCCCTGGACGATCAACTTGGGGGCTCGGAGAGCTTTTCACAAAGTGCAACAGGGAATGGTGAAGACCCTGGCACTGACGACACGTGGCATTTGTAGGGCATTCAGATACACCATGTTTGCCAAAGCAGTTAAAACACAATCGTTTACGCTTAACAAATTGATGGCGCTGACCTACTTCTAATTCCAGAAATCTGGTACACTTCACAAGGGGATGGTAGGGCTGTTGCTGGCAATAAACACATCCTTTATTACCAGACTGGCCTGCTCCAGTCAATAACACAGGATAGGGTGGTTTGCCACCCTTCCTAGGGGGTAGAGGAGGTGAGACCTCCTTCGGCTTATTCAAAATAGAACTATTTTCCAAAGCCCGACAAGTTTTCTCTAAGAATTTAAACAAATCTTTATAGGATGGGATTTCCTTATCACTATACTCAATCTCAAACTGAGTTTTCAATGGGGTATCAACTTTTTGCAAAAGAAGAATCATTTCAGCAAAAACTAAAAGGTCTACATCATTATAATTTGACAATGCTTCCAAATTTTCCCGGAAAGTGGACGACAATAACCTCAAATCATGTGGGTTGCTCGATTTTGCAGAAGGGGCTTGACAAATAGACGTCCAATAATTTGTTACCAAAAGTCTTTTATTATTAAAGCGTCTAATCATCGCATCGAAGGCTAATCGATAATTATCAGCTATCAGAAATTTAGCTATTTCACTCATGTCAGCTTTATCGTGGACAAGTGACTTAAACATATCAAAAAAGGTGGGCGATTTTTTAAGATTACCGTCAAAATGGGGTACCTCTATTCTTTTAATTTCAAGACTCCTGTCCACATTTACCAGGGAATGGTTCAAAATTGTCTGTGAGGCATCTTGGTATTCCTCCAGATAGAGCTCACGACAAATCGATCTAATTGTGTATTTTATTTCATCAAATTCCTGCACTAAAGTTTCCTGACTTTCTTGTATCTGATCACTACTATCCAAGCTTATAATTTCAAAATGCAATGCATCGAAGTGACTTACGAGAGAAGGCACATCTTCCCATCTGGGTTTTAACTTTTTTGCCTTCTCTGCATTGCCCTGGGCTTCGACGGCTCTATTATAAGTTGTTTTTAATTTATTAAAAACGCTATTTTGTTGTTTTTTCAAAAATTTTATGTCAGACATGACAAAGCGGTTTTTATCAGATACAAAAAAGTAGGTTTTTTCGCTATCAACACCCGGGTACGGTTCGCTAAGAACGCGGCAACAATCTCGCGCTTAACGAAAGCAAAAAACGAAGGTAAATTTCGACGGATTTCACACAAACAAATTCGAAACCCGACGAATAATCACAATTTTCCAGCTCGGAGGTAAACAAAACAACACGTGAAGTTGTGAGGTTAGAACACACAAACGTCAATGAAATGTCAGCCAGCAAGAAAAAAAACGGGCGCCCGGGTCGCTGCCAAATGTCAAACGGGGGTTTTTTTTTATCGCCGCACGAGGTCATAAACCAAACCCAGGGCAACCAACCTTCAAAACCGGTACAAAAACAACAATGTCCGAATCTGGCAAAAAAAACGATAAAATATGGTTGCTGCAAAAAAACTATAAAATATCAATTTTTTAACAAAAAAAAACTGTAAAATCCAAAGGGCTTTTTCAAAACATAAGGGTCTGAAGGACCAAATAGAGAACTGAGCCCTGAAGGGGAGAAAAACTAGAGATATCCCAAAAAAATAACCCCAAAGTTAAATTCGCCCCGCCTGGGAAAACAGAGTCTATTAAACTAAAAACAAAGGAAGAAATCGGCAACACGCTAGAAGCTTACCTTCTGTAATTCTGTAGCAACCCCAAAATTTCACTGGCGGCGCCGCCCCTCCTTGCAACTGGAATTTCGGTCTTCAACCCGAAAACAGGTGCGACTTCTTTTCGTTTTTTATGGCGGAAGTGGTTTCTTCATTCTCCTGTCACACACACGGTGGCGCTTCAAACTTCCAGCGTGAGCAAAAACCGCGCATGATCGTACCAAAATGATCAGGTGATCAAAAAGAAAATAACTTTCATCAAAGGGAGAAATTATCACCTGATCGGAATTTTTCCCAAACAGGACTTTCTTTTTTGAAGGTTTTTGCAGAAAGCCCAAAATATCAAAACAAACTTTAAGGTTAGGTTTTCCAAAAAATTTTAAAAAAAGAAAAATAACTGGCAGCATTAAACAACCACTTTCACTTTTGTAAGCTTCAAAGCATATTTGACATCATTTTAACTATCTCGAATCATTTTAAAGGTATCTCTACAAAATCCCTTTCTAAAGATTTAACATATTCAAAAGTAACCCACATAGCAAAAAATCACAGCAACGTTTAATTAACGTAAACAAAAGTAATAAAGTTATTTTTTACTAGAAAGCAACCTCATACCATGAGTTAAAAACAACGAGTCAAAACGTCAAGACATTGCTGTTTTGATTTGATAATGACGTTATTACAACGCCGCTTTTAGCAAGTTATTTTTTATAACGGTAATGATATGAATGACCTATATGACCTATTAAGCTTGTTTTCATATATGAAATAAACGTTTTTTCTAGCCGTTTTTAAAATTAACGTTTTTTTTCTCACGTGTTTTTTACGTGTTAAACACGTAATTGTGCTATGTGGGAAGTTCCAAATATTAAAAAATTATAGGGACCTTTTGCATGTCCCATTATTTACATTACACTCAGATACACAGGTACCTGTGCTAAGTTTATTATTATTACGTTATGCTGAAATGTAATCCAAATTTAAATTATTTTTGACACTAGTAATTTATTTCAAGAGCTACGAATGCGTGGAAATCGGCAGATTTCATTTTATGCCCATTCCTGAAACTCACTTTTGTTTAAAAACTTTTAGATATGTGTTGTTTGGCAAAAGTGTTTTCCAACCAACCAAAAGATGCTTCTTATGACATGGCGATTAAGTCCAATCAGACCCAAAACAACTTTTAATACTTCTTCTATTTTATTCAATAACAGTCAAAAACTAGATTAAGTTATAAAAACTAAAATTAAAAATGGGACTAAAAAAATTACGCAAATAAAAAGTTGTGTCTGCTAAAGGTAAAAATTGAACCTCCAAATTTCATCGCATTAATAGAGGATAAAGTAAGCTAACGGAAGGCGTCCAAAATGTCCCTAATTAAGATACAAAATTACCACAGTATTTTCATTACTCGAATGTCATATGTTAAAACTGGCTAAATTATAAACAAATTAGTATTAAAATAATTTTAATATAATGTTTTTGGGCTTACTTTTTGTATTTTGTACATACCTATTTAAAACTAACTTTTGTTATACCTTTATAATTATTTTCTTAATTACTAAAGCTTAAGTGCCTTAAAATCTATCTTTTTCATCAATGTTGTTGGTAAAAAGGTCAAATTCTGGATTGTCCTCTACCCCAATAAGGTCGGATTCACCACTGTGGATGCTTAAAATAAAAAACAATCAAGAAATATTCATATTATTTAAAAATACCTTGATCAGTATTTGAAACGTATTCCCGAGCATTTGTCGAGAGCTGTTAAATTCTAGACAGGTACCCCAAAATATTTTGATTTCTGTTAATAACTTAATATTTTTAATTTCTTAAAAAGGAATATCCTAAATACAAATCAATAAACGTTTGAAAAATTACAGCAATGTAAAAGAAACAAAGAAACCTGAATTTCAATAAAGCCAATTCTTCTCTGTATAAAATTAAGGATCAAAATCTGTATAGGGGTTAATAGATCAAAATATCTGAAGACCAGAAGAAAGTGTCCCTGTCAAAAATTAAATTGGCGTACCTTTTCCAAATTTTCAGCAGTTTTGGACAACCTAGGTGGTACGTTTTAAATGAAAAACGATGTATATCTGGTGATTTATTTACCTTGTCTTATCATATTCAAAATCTCTATCCTTCATACCATTTATATTAAAAATGGGGTTTGATCCTTCAACAGCGTGCACGTTTGTATTAGGTGCATTAATTCCATTAATACCTTTTCTATTTAAGTCGGATTCATCTGATCCAAACTTAGGCTCAGTTAATTTCTTTAGTCTTCTATTTAACCTATAAAAATTTTAATAATGCTAAACTTTAAATTAATGGATTCACATAACTTATCTGGCAATAGCTTGACTATACATAATTCTTTGTTTATTTATGCCTTTGATTAAAATCTTGCGACAGCTTTTTCAACTATCCGTTAGGACACAGATTTTGTATTCGATCGGCGTAAAGAGCTCCAGTATTGATGGAATTCGTAACACGATAGCTCCTAAACCGATGAACCGACTTTAATGAAATTTTCAAGTAAAATACAGCTCAACCCTGCAACGAACTGATTAGATTTTGGTTAAAATTCATAAATGCTAGTGTTTTGACAGTTAAAATTTTTTTAAATTGTTAACTTTTAACCGGAGCGTCGCATCAATAAGCGGTTTTTGGAATGTAGTAGCCCACATTTTTTTCATTCATTCATTCACCATTTGGGTTATGACCAAAAACTTTGTAGGATCGTTCGTTTCGGACATATTTACTAAAAACTGTTTTCAAGGTTGATATAGCATGGAGTTTACTGGGAGTGTGCAAATGGGCTAGGAAGGTATCAGATCCATCATGGATCCATTAAGTTTTTATTTTGACGCCACATATGTGTTACTGTAAAGTGGTATGATGTTTCAAATATAATCTTTAAAAATTTTAAGGCTTATTTCTACCCTTGGCCGTAAATGGGTTAATGATAACTTTTTAACGAAGCATCGTATCTATGTGTTTCCGGAATATAGTAGACTACATTTTGCTCAATAATTTGTGTTATAACCAAAAACTTCGTAAAATCTTTAGTTTTTGAGATATTTACAATAAACTGTTTTCAAGGCTTGAATTGTGCTAATAGACTAGCTAGGAAGGTATCAGATCCGTCATGGATCCATTTATTTTATATTATTTTTTATTTTATTTTCTTTATGTATTTTATTTATTTTTTTACTTTTTTTATATTTTTATTAAATATTCCTTCTTCGAACCTAACTTAATTTACAAAAATAGACCTCAACTTGAAAAAAAACACTCAATTATAAGACTATAATGTTATGCATCAATGTAAAACTACACCAATCAATTTTAACATCTTTGATATATTATTCTATTATTTCCTATAAAAAATATTTATTCACATTATAGTCTATGAACAAACTGCGTCTTCCTGCTTTCTTCTAGCTCGTGCACAAATATATACACACACACCTACACACACACACACACAAACACACACATAGACAGACATCACGACGATATTGCTAAGACAAAATACCCCCAAATAAAACATTTTCGGCGTTATCTCAAAAAAAAATGTCGTCGAAAATAATACCTTCTCTAGCCATTGCCACGCGGGCTAGAAAGGTAAAAATGTATGTATGTAATGTATTTACATGAGTATATATCCCATATTTTCACTCTCACGCTTAGTATAACTGAATTTCTAAAATCCAGACTGAGCAATAAAAGCATGCTGGATTTGTAAAAACCGACACTACAAGCTACAAAAAGTAATCTCCTAGATATTGCCAATATAACTTTTTGAAATTTTTTTGAGAAAAATAACTTAGTATTCCAAAAATTTTCGCGCATTTCCTATGTCTGTCAATTTTTATTTCAGACCTAAGACTTAATAAAAACAACATGAAAAAGATATATTCTGGTTTTGCTTCCTCCTTGGCCCCTCCGTCTTGCACGAGGACAAAAAAGCTAATTTTCTTATTCTGATTTCCGGATTAATAAAGCAAACAAAAGGGTTAAAAAACTGTTGTTTTCCGTCAACTTACTCTCGAATTTTCAAGAAGAACGTGATGCCCAAAATCATACAGCCGGCTCCCAAAAGTACTGAGACCGCAATTAGAGCTGCTTTTAGTGTTTCTTCCAAGTTCGCTGGATCTGAATCCGTTGTGAATGGCAATAACCATACTGAGCAGTTGTTCATTAAAGTGGATCTTAGGTTTTGAAATGTTTGGTAGTTCGCCAGTTTCCTTAAAAAAGTAGCATTTGTAGATTAGTTAATCTACTTAGTGGAAGTCTGGAAGGACTGAAAGTGTGTACGCTGCTTGTTCTAGAATGGAGTAATATTAGTAGGCAGATTACGGCTCAGGGGTGGATGGGGAACTGTAAACGGACCCGGGAAAAATAGGCGACCGGCAAAACAATTACAACGCTAATAAATGTTTTATGGAATATTCACAAGAAATAAAGTAATAATTCATTTTTGGGTCCGGTTGATTTCCACCTTTTTTTGTTTTCCGCCAGACCAATTTCATGATAGCTATAATAAAGGTTAAGGCACTAAATACATTGTTTACCGAGGTGCGTCAGATAAGCTGAATTTGAGATATGTTGAAGGCCAAACCTTCTGATATTTCTTTCAAAAAAATTACGGGGGTCATAGGATTCGTTTTCGAGCTACTTATTTAAATGCGCGCCACTGAAATATGGAAAAATGAACCTTTTTGTAGTTTTCTTCACAATATTCCTTTCATTTTTTCTCCGGGCTTGAGAGATTTACTGAGACTGATTATACCTGTCTCCGTAGTGACGTCAAATTTCGCCTCAAACCTGAGGCTACCCAGACTGATATTGCATTTCGGCAGTTGGTCTGTTTTCAGTAAAGTGTTTGTCTACATTTCATATTTCCTTTTCAGATATCATCATCTCCATTAACCGTCCCTTAACACTTGTTACGCTTGTACGGAGGAGGTCCAACAAGACTGAAACTAGTATACGAGCTACTGAAGTCCCCGTTTTGCGGAATTGCCCGCAAGATTTGTTGTTTTTTCGTTAAGAATGTCCTCACAATATTTCTTTCAATTTTTCTCCGGGCTTGATTGATGAAATTAACAGAATACTACACTTATGGTACCAATAAACACGTAAGGTTAAATCATTTATAAAATCTTTTTGCTAAAAAAAAAAAAATTTAACTACATTAATTTTAAATTATAAAAGGACATTACTTAATATTTAACAAACTAAACATATATATCAGAGTAGGTCAACACTATATTACAACATAAGCAATAGTAAGTAGAAACAATTTAGGAACTAGGTGTTTAAAGCTTGATTCCTGTACTTGTTCAATATATTCCTATAAATTGCACTTAATCCATCAGCATCCGTCTTGATGTTAACCGTGTCATGGATATTGATTTGAATCATCTCACTTAATTTTCTTTTATAGGATTGAGTTTCCATGTCTAGAATTTTGACTTCTTCAAACTGAAATTGATGACCTGTCTTAAAGTGATGTTTTGAGAGTGCAGTTTATTGGTACCATAAGTGTAGTATTTTGTTTATTTTTATGTTTTCTTAGATTCGACAGGTTAAAGATCATTGTCGTTTCGATGGTAGTAAATTTTAACCTCATATTTTTATAATAATAACAATTCATTTGTTTATAAAATTTTAAAGTAAAATGTTCTTCGATTAACACTCACCCCTGTTCGCTGTACTTATGCACCCAAGAAACATTTCTATCTGAGTAAGTTCACTTTGGACTATAGATAGATAATGGAGAATAATCCTAGGTTGAACATATAAACATAAAAAAAAATTCAAGACAAAAAAATGTTATTAGATTTTGTTACATTTCTTTTCCATACCAAAGGTACCTTAGTTTCTTTTTGGTCTGTCCTCTACCCACGAATACCTACCTATTTCTCTTATTTTTTGATTTGTAACTCTTTCTCTTTTTGATTTCCCTGCTGCTCTTCTCCAATAATCCATCTCCGTAGCGGAAAGCATTTTTTCTGTTCTATCTTTGACTGGCCATACTTCTGATTCGTATGTAATAATACTTTTTACAAAGGTGTTATATATAAGCTTTTTGTTATGTTTTGATATACTTTGGTCCCAAATTATTCCATTTTCTTTTCTTCCTTATACGTTTCTATCTTTTATAGCTTTGTCTAGTGTTCCGTCCGCTGTAATTTTTAGACCTAAGTATTTATACTTATGACAAGACTGAATTCGCTGCCCAGTATTTAAGATTAGATCCTGTTTCGTTCCTCCGATAAACATATACTCTGTCTTATTGATATTAACCTCTAGTCCCCACTCTTCGGTTTTTTATGTCATATATTCGAGGTCGTCATAATCCTGAGCCACTGTTATGCCGCGTTTAGAAAAACGATAAATGCAATGGACTGTATAAATTAATTATTGATAGCGCGAGCAAACATAAATATATTGATATGAATTACGAAATAATCAAACATCCATAGGTAAAATATTTGTGCCACACAACGGTAATCAGAGACAAATGCACTCACCAATTTGCAGCCACTTTCTCCACGTTCCAAGGGGCCCCTGAATGGATCTAATGATGTCACCACGTAGCTGAAGGGCTGAAGTTTCTAGTTCTATGCTTCAGTACACAAAATTCAAGCACTTTCAGGTGTAGATATTTGAAATAGTTGGAGAACGAAATAACACGCAATTTTCTCGAGGTCGACAAGGATCTCCCTGGTTGTTGGTGCGCATGTCCAAATACGCGAAATGCGCTTTGTCCTTCATACAATTGTGTGGTTTTAAAAATATATATAAACAACCGCGAAATTTAGCGGGAGCTAACAAGCCATATTCAATAAGTTCAGCTGGGGTATTTCCGGGTCCGGCAGACTTACCGCTTTTTAAGGTTGTGCACACGTTTTTGACCTCAGAGATTGTGAGGGGTACTGGAGATCCCATCGTTCTAATGATATTGTCTCTTCCGTCTTCCTTGTTTTCATGTGAGTGGTTTTAACGATTCTTAAGTGATTTTTGCATAATGGGTTATGTGATAAATTTACGGGGTACTTCAAAAAGTGTGTTTACCGGGATGCGTCAAGTGAAGTGAATTTATGATATGTTAGGACCCAAAGCGTCATGATACTTGTCTCAAAAAAAAAGATTGAGGGGGTCATCGGTTTCGTTTCGAGTCATGCGTTACTGAAATATAGAAAAATGTGAGTTTTTAGTTTTTTTTTCTATAGCTTTTCGTCGAATAGAAATAAAAAACCAATATTAATTTTATTTAGTTGAAAAAAAGAATATTATTAAGTATGTTCTCAATTTTTTTATAGTTTTCATCAAATATCTACAGAGTGGTTCAAGATATAAATAATAAAAATACAGGAACAATAACTGGGATTTATTATATATATATATATATATATATATATATATATATATATATATATAAATATATATCTAAAGGGATGAAATTAAAAATGCATAGTCAAAATCCTTGTAACTATTATAAAGTAATATTTACATACATAATGGTTTATGTAGTAAAATTACATAGTATATCAAATATTTTTTAGATTAAACAAATAATAGGCTTATAACTGTCGAGCGGAAGAGTGTGTTTACCGAGATGAGATATGTTAGTGTTTAAAAAAAAGGAGGAGGGGTCATCGGTTTCGTTTCAAGCTATAATTTATGGATTTTTGCTACAACTTCTATCGCGTTATAGAGATAAAAATTCGATATTGTTTTGCCAATTATTTTTTTTACAAGCTTCTTTTCTGATGCAAAAAAATTTTTGTGGAACCCCCGGACACACTCAACTTTTCTTTTCATTTTGCTTATGTAAGTAAACCTCTTTTCGGGGACACATTTCCTATATTCCAGCATTTAAATTAGTATAAGTATATTACGACGGCTTTGTCTTTAACATATCTCAAATTCACCGCATCTGACACATCCCAGTAAACAAACAATTCCAAAAAAAAATTTGTGAAATCAATAGAAACAACTACTCCGAGGGAAAATACCCCTACCGTCATTGAATTATACTGATGGCTTCATATTTTCGTTGAGAACTTGTTAAAACTGTTTGGTTTTTACTATCTCCAACGTCGATCACAAGGATACGCATGATCCCCGTAGAAACCGGTCGTGGATTGGCATGGATCACTTGTTCCTGATTGTCAGGACGTATTCCAAAAAATGTTTGAAATACCCTTTAATTTTATTATTATTCCTGTATGTCTATTACTAATAATTTGAGCCACTCTGTTATCTATATGATAAACACTATATTTTAAAATTGGGAACATACATAAAAAGACTCTTTTTTCAAACAAAATAAAATTAATATTGGTTTTTTATTTCTATTTGACGAGAAGTTATACCAAAAAAACTACAAAAAGTCACATTTTTCAATAATCCAGTGGCGCGCATTTAAATAATTATAGCTCGAAAATGAAACCGATGACCCTACCAATATTTTTGTGTAAGTATCAGGACGGTTCGGGCTCTAACATATCTTAAATTCAGCTTATTTGACGAATCCCGGTAAACACACTATTCCGTAGACAATTAGTAAACAGGTCATGCGTTGAATTAAAAATGTTTGAAATACCCTGTAAGTTTATCGCACAACCTACTTCTACTACTATCACTTTAGAATAGTTAAAACGACTCACATTAAAGCAAGTGAAGTTTATTTTGCCCATGTATTTTTTGTTTCCTCTCTTTATATTTAATAAATCTGAGGTATTTTTCCTGTATTTTTTTTATAACTATTTTGAGCCACTGTGTAGGTATGTGATGCACACTATATGTCAAAAATTGATAAAATTTTTAAATGACTCTTTTTTCAATAAAATACGACTGATAACGGTTTTTTAATTTTTACTTGACGATAAGTTATTACAAAAAAACTACAAAAAGTCAGGTTTCTCCATATTTTAGTGGCGCGCATTTAAATAAGTACAGCTCGAAAAGGAATCCTATTACCCCCCCCCACCCTTTTTATTTTTTTTTGAAAAAATATCAAGATAACTTCGCCTTCAACATATCTGAAATTCAGCTCATCTGACGCATCCCGGTAAACAATGTATTTAGTGCCTGCTCCTTTGTTTGATTTTTAAGGCCTTATTGTATTATTTTGAAACTGTTATAGTCCAGTTAACGAGAGGGTTGTAGAGTACAGGGAGAGGAGAGAATTTTCCCCTCTGGGAATACTTTTAGGGTAGTTAGGAAATTAACATATCAAAAGTCCCCACCCTTAGCCATGCCACTGCAGTGACGGGGGTTAAAAAGGTGTAATTTTTCGGTTTTTTGCCTATAACTCGATTACGGCTCGTACAAAAAAAGTTAGAATAAAAATTAAACATTCTACAAAATGGGTATGCTAACCTGGCGTTTAAGTTCAACAGATTTTGAGATAGTGGCAACCATAACCGTTAATTTTTGAACAACATATTTTTGCCCCATATTTTTTATTAGACTTGTTCATCTAACACTTTTGTTTTTAAATGTAGACAAAAATCGTAAAAAACGTACATTCAATTTTAAAAAAGAAATTCATTTATCTTTTAATATGTGATTATAAATTAAAACGCCTTTAGCGTTTTAATTTTAAGCTGATATATCTGATCATCATTTCTGATTTAAGGGCACTTTATTGAGCCAGCTAAACAATTGGATAATTAGTCATTGATAGTCAAGTTTTTATAAGTCACGTATAATAAAAACAATTTTTGGATTGATTTATATCAATTAGCCTTCTATAAAGTATTCTTACTATATTGCATTGACTATGCCTACAAATTTTAAATGCATATTGCATATGAAATTTTAAAAAAAAGTATACATCTGTAGATACAAAACCTGCAATGCAATTTTGTACGTAGTAATGTACGTATTAATATTTGGATAGAGGTGATGTAAAAATGTTTATAATTAATATTATTCTATTTTGTTTGTCTTGCTTTTTTAAATTTCGGGCTCGGGCTTTTTCTTCACTCGATTGATTAAAATGCAGACACCCTTTAAAAATTTTCTCTGATAATTATGGCATAAATGGATCAATTTAATGAACATCTTTTTGCAGCTAAATTAGTGTTGCTGTAGTCAGTTACGCATCTACAAATCTGAATCTATCTAATTTGCTAACCAAATCTGTAGGTACTTTAGATTAATGTTGTTTTATTCTAACCAAACATGGGACATGAGATATTAGATAATGCGGAGAAATTATATCTTTTTAAAACTCATTACTGAGTGCCCTGCACTCATCCTGGGTAACGAAATCTTGCGGGTGCCGGGTTTACCGGGCTGAAACAGTGGAAAATCAAGTACTTACAGCGGATATAAAAAGATAGCCTCAGTGCATGGGATATTCTGTCTTTGACTTATATTTAAGTTCAACTAAGTACTAATTTATGATCTAAGGAAAAATAAAAGTAATACCGACATACATAAATGTTTTTAAGAGTAATTAAACGTTTTTAAAAAGATGATTAAAAGACCAATTATTGTTTAAAATAAAAATGTAAGTGCACACTTTTATTTTACTTACTTTAAAACATCATCCGTGGTAATAGGCGAATTAACTTCAATACAATAAATGTTGGCAATGGTCTGATTGTCGAGATCCTGGCCATTTTGAGTATCTTTGTCTATTAAAGCGGAATAACAATCTGCTTCTAAATTTTCGCTAACTATCTTTAGCAACTAAAAGTATTTAAAAATATATATGCACCAAATTATTAAACGGGTTTGCATTTATAACTATTTTCCACAGTAACAGATCAAGTAAACACTTGTAAACATCCGTTAACCATTGAGCATTGGCAGTTCGCCTTAATTTTATGTAAACTTTAAGGGTGTATCAATTCAATTTTTTCTCCAAGAGATTCTAAACTACGAACCTCGCTAAACTTAGCAATACCACTCAAGAATTGGATATTCGCCAAATATGTATTAATTGTCTTAAATTAGTTGTGAAACAAAAGAATTTGTCGCGCCACCCGTTTTCGTAGTTTTTTTTTATTTAGGACTTAAACGTTATAATTGAACGTGTACTTAAGAACGATTCTAAAGAGGATGACTTAACATTACAATGATTTGAGTTTATATAAAGAAAAGATATGATAAAGCAATGGAATAATTCCTTAATATTCTAGACTTAAACTAAAGTGCAATTCGGCAGGAATGCACGTGTTGTTTATTCCATGAGAGACGCAAGTCAGCAGAATGGTCTTCTTATCTTGAAAGGTTCTGAGAAATAAAGTGCTGATTCGGCTTGAATGCACGTGTTGTTTATTTCATGGGAAACGCAAGTCAGCAGAATAAGCTTCTTATCTGGAAGGTTCTCGGGCTTCATAAAAGGTTCTGGTTTCTTCTAAGTGTAGGCAAGATATTTTCATATAACAGCTCCCCTCTTTTTGAAAAAGTTGGCGTTATACGGCAACTTTTATTAAGATGATTGATCATTAATTTTGCATTGGGTTCGATTTCTCCTTCGATTTGATCTTCGATGTGTATGCTTGGTCTTCTTCTTGGTAAGATATTCGATAAATTCCTAATTCTTTGTAGATTAGGTTTTGGAAATGGTGGAAAGTCATTACCATTATCATTATCGTTTTTGGTATTATTACCATTTCTTGTTCTTCGGCGTCTTCGACATTTGTTAATAATGTAAAGAATTACTGGTAGTACTATCAATGTTATTGTAATAATAGTAAACCAATCAATGTGTTTTTGAATGAATGGTTGTTTGATAATTTTATCTAATTCTTCCGAATATTGGTTAAGATTATGTTGTGCAATATTCAGATCTTCGACGTTTATTTTGCTTAACTTTAGTGGTTTTAGGCCTTGAATTTTGGGGATTTTAGGCATATCTTTACAACAAGTATATGGAATATTGATTATTGGTGAATTTATTTCTTCGAAGGTAATTTCTTGTAGTATGGTTTCAGAATGAATTATCATACTTCCAATAAAAGCATTGCATGTTGATTTGAAACGAATTATACTATTGGTTTCAATTAATTTCGTAATGATTTCTTGATTCTTACATTTAATATTGGTAGTACTGGTTCCGATGTAGTAGCTAGCCATTGATTTTCTTCTAGTGGTTGAATATTGTGGCCTTGTGCATAGAAGATGGTTGTTTGACATGTTTTCGGCAGCTGAGTTTGTTGCTTCAATAGTTGAGCTTACGGTACGGAAGTACTTTTGAACAGAGCTTCGTTCTTCTTTCGATGATCTTGCAGTGGTCCACGTTGTGGAAGGTGACGAAAAACATTGAATCATCGTCACGCGCAATAAATTTATTGATTGTTGATATAGTATGGTGAAGACCTGTTCGATTATCTAATATTGGTATTGGGTAAAGTCTGTATAAAGTGTAAGTCGAAGGGTCTATAAGAGGTATTTTAAGAACAAATACTATTTTGGATTCAGTTTGAAAAGCACTAAGTTCAATTAAATTAATGTATTGGGCTACCGTTGAGATTGATATTGGTAAAGGCAAATTATTTTTTTGTAATGAATGAGAAATCTTTTTCAATGAATCTACCAAATCCGATGGTTTTATTACTGAACCATGCAATATTTTTAAACGTGCAAAAGTTACTGCGTTTAACGCGTCATTTAATGAATCTTTAATAAAGGTGTAACTTTCCATAAGCGATTCACATAAATCTAATGATTTTATTTGTGCTTCTGCATAGGCAGCGTTATCAGAAATCGAAGTAACTGAATATTGAATTAATTTAATATCATGATTAAACGTTTCTTCATCAATTTGTAATTTTTGTAAAGTCGTATTAAAACTTTTAATAACAGAGGTTGTTACTGAAATTTGTTTTTGCAATAATCTTTCAATATTTTTCTCATCAGTCGATACTTTATTAATACAATCATTAAAGTATTCTCCGTCTGATGCATCTAAATTTCCTGTAATAGATTTCCAAATAGTTCCGATGCCATTAAATATTCCACGTTTTTGCCTATATGATTTTTCTTTTGTATCCGAGATAAGTTCTTCGTATTTTATATTAACGTAATTGGAAATTTGTTTTAAAAGGCTAACATGCGTTTTAATTTGCGATTTGAAATTTGCAATTTGATTATTATTGATTGAAAAGTGATCCATAAAGGTATCTAAAATTTTGTCATTATGCTCAATTGCTTTCTTAAAGGGTAAAAGATCTTTGTAAACAACAAGTGTCCATTCATTATTAGAAATTCTGATAAGGGATTCCTCATGATAAAATAGTCCTAGTGCATTATTTATTGGTAATATTGAATATTGACTGGAAACGATTGAGATTATTATTATTGATTGAAAAGTGATCCATAAAGGTATCTAAAATTTTGTCATTATGCTCAATTGCTTTCTTAAAGGGTAAAAGATCTTTGTAAACAACAAGTGTCCATTCATTATTAGAAATTCTGATAAGGGATTCTTCATGATAAAATAGTGCATTATTTATTGGTAATATTGAATATTGACTGGAAACGATTGAGATTATTCCCATTAATCTAAAATAAAAGATTTTTATTTTATTCAAAGCACGGTTTTAACCTATCAAAATTAACTTTGGTTAATTGATTTGTTTGTGGGTTCTTAAGTGTTGCAGAATTACGATGTATTTCTAAAATTTCAAAAGGTCCATTAAATAAATTTTCTGATTTTGATTTGATTTGTGATTCTTTAAGCCAAACTTTGTCTCCTACATTAAATTCAGGGAGATTCTTTCGTACGTGTTCGTCAAATCGTTCTTTCGATTTTTGTTTCGATTGATCAGTTCTATTTCTAACTAATTTGTAAAAATAGTCCATTTTATTATTTAAATCGCGTAAATATTTAGATATCAATTGTTCTTGATTATAAAGCTTTTCGGGGGGTCTACTTGATGTATGTCCGAAAACGAGTTCGTAAGGGGTAAATCCGTGTGTTTTGTTTTTTGTATTATTATAGCAAATTACTGCGTATGGAAGAACGCTAAAACAATGATCTTCAGGGTTTTCTTCTTTATTGATTCTAATCATTCGCAAAGGGTTGCGTGAAATCGTTCTAGTGAACCGTTTGACTGTGGATGTGCTACGCTAGAAAATGTTAAATTAACGTCGTATAGGGTACATAAATCTTTTAAAAGGGTATTATCGAATTCTTTGCCATAATCGCAATGTATTCGTAAGGGTACACCGAAATGTTGAAAAAATAGTAAAATAGTACTAACTTCGTGCTTGTGTAAATCTTGTTAATTCATCCCGTACTGTTAACGCGTAATTTCTAGTGGGGTATTCGAAAATATCGATATTAATTCGTTCAAAAGAAGTACGTGGTGTTTCTGTTACAACGAAGGGTCTGCTTAGATTTTTACGAACAATTTTTACTTTTTGACAAGTTTCACATTTTTTTATGAAATCTTCTACGTTTTTTGTTAAACCACGCCAATTATATTTTTCTCTAATGCGTCTAACTGTTTCATTTATTCCACGGCGTAGGTTGCTTTTTTCTAAGTGATAATTTTCTAAAATTATTGGGATTTCATCTTCGTCGGGGGTTTTTATTATATTTTGGCAAATTTTTAAATTTATGTCTTTATCAGAAAAAATGTAAGATAGCATCTCTAAAGTTGGTAAATCTAGAATGTTTTCAATGCAGTATGTTTTGTTAATTTCAAATTCATTTTGGTCTTTAAAAAGGCAATAAAATAAGTGTTGTGAATGAATGGTAGGGCAATAATAAAATCTTTACGTTCTTTAACTGTTTTGCTAGAAACAATATTAATTTTTAATTCTTCAAGGTGGAACTCTTCTTCAAAAATATAAATGTAAATCTTCCATTTTATTTTGTTGGAAAAAGGTTACTATTAATTTATTTGATTTATCTAATAATTGATCATTCGAGGTTTCGATTTTAGAATAATCAATTAGGGATCGCGTCTTGTAAAGTTCAACAAATCTGTTAAATTCATCTGTGATTTGTTGATCGTCTTCTTCGTTAAAAACTGGTTCTTGATCGTTATTTTCGTTATTTGCAAAAATTTTGATGTTTGATTTAAAGTCTATACAGTCTTTGAAATGATCCGCGATAAAGCGTCTGCATTTTTATTGATTTTACCGGGTTTGTGAATGATTTTAAAACTATATTCTTCTAATTTTAATCGCCAACGTGCTAATCTGCTACCGGGGTCTTTAATTATAAGTAGCCAGGTTAGAGGTCTGTGATCAGTGACTATAGTGAATTTTCTACCAATAAGGTAAGGTCGAAAGTGTTTTACGGACCATACTATTGCTAATAGTTCTCTTTCAATAGTGGAATATTTAGTTTCTGCACTACAAAGGGTTCTCGATGCAAAAGCTATCGGAAGGTCTTTCCCAATTGGACCTTGTGAAAGTACGGCTCCTATGGCAAATGCGCTCGCGTCTGTAGTTAAAATGAACGGTTCTTCGAAATTTGGATAAATTAATATTGGATCAGAAATTAATGCATATTTAAGAGTTTCGAAAGCTTCTTTACATTCTTTAGAAAAAATAAATTTTGTATCTTTTTGAAGAAGTTTTGTTAAGGGTTTTGAGATTTTCGCGAAGTTCGGTATGAATCTTCGATAATATCCGGCAAGTCCGAGAAATGATTTTACGTCACGAGGATTTTTTAATTCTGGAAAGTTTTGAATACATTTTACTTTATCAGGGTTTGGTTTTACTCCATTTTCGGTAATTAAATGTCCGAGGTATGCTACTTCTTTTCGTAAAAACTCGCATTTGTCAGGTTGAATTTTTAAATTTGATTTTCGTAATCTTTGGAAAACTTCGGAAAGACGTGAAATGTGTTCATGAATTGTTGGTGAATAAACAATAATGTCGTCCATATAAACTAAACAACGTTCATTTAGAATGCCTAATAGAATGTTATCCATCACACGTTGAAATGTGGAGGGTGCATTTTTTAAACCAAATGGCATACGAACAAATTCGTAGTGTCCATTTTCGACAGCAAAGGCTCTTTTTTGAATATCTTTTTGATCAATTTGATTTTGGTGAAAAACGTTGTAAAATATTGACATTTACCTAACTGATCTAATAAATCTGAAATATTTGGAAGTGGATATTTATCGTCAACTGTTACTTCATTCAGTTTTCTATAATCGATTACTACTCTCCATTTTTGTTTGTTAGAGGCGTCAAGTTTTTTTGGGACTACCCAAACAGGTGATGACCACGGGGAAATTGATGGGCGGTTCGGTTTTTATTATTTTTTGATCGAGCATTTTATTAATTTGTGTTTTTACTTCCTCTTTGTGTATTTGAGGGTACCGATATGATTTAGTAAAAATTGGATGAGCATTGTTGGTTTCAATTGTATGTTTGATTTCATTAGTGAAAGTTAATTGATCTCCTTTGATATAGAAAATGTCAGAAAATTTAAAACAAAGATTTGAAATTAGTTCTTTTTCTTCGTAATTTAAATGTTCTAGTCTTAATTGATTTTTAATAAGGTCGATTCTATCAATGAATTGGTCTTCATTGGTATTAAAATTTAAAATATCGTGAACACTTGGTATGGGTTCGAAAGACAAGTTATTAAAATTTATTGTTTTAGGAACAGCATTGGGATTTATTACTGATGTATAAAATTCACCGTTTTCGTTAATGTGGTAATCTTACTTTTTCTATTTCTTGACCAATTAAAATTGCATCTGTGTTTTTTAAATTACATTTTAATTTGAAAACTTGTTCGGTTCGCGGTTCTAGAGATATTTGGTTTTGAAAATTATTTGGATTTAAATTTATTTGCGGTTTTGGTATTGGTGGCGTTTTTTGATTTTGAATTAATCTTGGTTTCGGTATTGGTGGTATGTTTTGATTTTGAATTACTCTTGGTTTAGGTATTTGTAGTGTTTTTTGATTTATTTGATTTTGATTAATTTGGGAATTTTGTTCAAAAGTTTTTCCTGTTACTTGAATTAAAGGTATTGTTATAAAATTGGTGCATAGCTGTTTCGAATTTAAATCAATTACGCACTTGTAATGTTCAAGAAAATCGAGTCCTAATATTCCGTCAAATTCTATGTCTAAATTACAAATATAGACTTTTAGTGGATTGTCTTTAGTGAAAGGGATTAAAACTGATTGGGTGATTGGAATTTTTTCATCGGTTATTCCTTGTACTATTACATTTTCTGCAAATCGATTATTATAATTTTGGTCTGTTTTTTCTTTAAATACTGAAATTCCTGCGCTGGTGTCAATTAAAAGTTTAAATTTATTTGTTGCGTCATTAATATAAAAAAGATTTTTGGAGTTTAAATTATGTAGATTGGTATTTAGGCGAATATTTTTTCTAGGGTTTGATTGATTACATTGGATCTTCGCAATAGTTTGTTCCAATTGGGTATCTGTTTCTTAAATCGATTGGGGTGGATGGTTTTAATTGGAAGTAATTTGAAAATTTTGGGTCTTTGGTGGCAAAATTTGATTTTGGTTTTCAAAATTTTGATATGTTCTGGGTTGATTAAAATTATATTGACTTATGTCATTTAAATATTGTTCATTAAAATTATTCGAAAATTCTTTTGAATAAGGATAATCATAAGCTGGTTGATAAATTTAATTTTCGTAATGAAACTGATTTTCATACTGAAAATGTTCAAAATTTGGATCATAAGGATCATAATTGTCAAAATTGTTAAAATTTTCAAAATTTGGATCATAAGGATCGTAGTTGTCAAAATTATTAAAATGTTCATCAGAATAGTTCACTACATGTGCTCTATCTTGTGGAATTGTAATTTGGATTTCTTTGAATTACTGATGGTCGAAAGTTGGTTTTGTGGTACAAAATTTCTAGAGGTGCTTGGTTGATTTTGGGCAAAATTGGGTCTTTGAAAATTTTGGTTAAATTGTTGATTTTGATTTTGGGCAAAATTGGATCTTTGAAAATTTTGTTTAAATTGTTGATTTTGATTTGTGTAGACCGGGGGTCTCTGTACAAAAGTACGGCATTCACTTGCGTGATGACCTAAACAATTACATTTAAAATATTTTTGTGGTTGAGAGGGTTTACTTCGCAATTGAAAATTATTTTGTCGATTTTGTATGGGATTATTTGAAACATTGGGTCGGTTTGCAGTTTCTTGTGTTTCAAAATATGAAAGTTGTAGTTCGCGCCTTATTCTTACTTGTGCTTCAAGTAAATCTTTAGGATTGCTAGCACGGACAATATAACCTATGCGCGATTCTAATCCTGTTAAAAGCGTATTTAATGCCATAGAATCTACAATTTGGATTTGTGCATCTTTTTGAAGCATATTTAAATTTGATTTTTGAATACAAGCGTGAATTTCTGAATTCATAACTTGTAATCTATTGAAAAACATTAAAGGTGGTTCGTTTGTTTGTTGTTTGAGTCTTTGTAGATCTTGAATTAATGAAGAAAGGTCTCGCGTATCTCCATAATATGTTGTTAATAATTGTTTAATTTGAATCCAAGAAAGAGGATTTCGAGTTACCTATTGTGCGGCTTTTCCTTTTAATTTATTTTTAATGTGTATGACCAATAAATCGCGTTGATCTACGACGGCCATGTTATAAGCACAATCGCAAGCATTGATAAAAGTTCCTAAAAATATTTGATCTCCATCGTATTCAGGGATTATTGAGAGAATTTCCGATAAACGATAAGGTTCAACCTCAACTATAGGTTGGTTTGCTGGTACGTTTGCTGGTTGGTTATTATGAGGTTCAGTCATTTTTAATGGTTTTTGTTTTCTTGTGTTTTAAAACTTAAATTAAAACTTTTTTTAGGTTTTGTTTCTTAAAACTATTTTTTTTTTATTTTTGACTTCTTTTTAAATTGAAAAAAATTTTCTTAAAAATTCAAAATTGTAAAAGTCAGGGTTAGAAAACCGAACAGATTTTTCAAAATATCAACTTATTTGAAAAAAAATAAAACGTGATGATTCAATTGGCTTCACTAGGTGTTCCTTCCGTATCCGTTGGTTGCGAGGACGCTTGATTCGTTGCTGTCTAGCTTCTTTGTTGCTTATGTAACTTCTTAGTTGCTATGTAGCTTCTTAGTTGCTATGTAACTTCTTGGTTGCTGTAGATTCTTGATAGCTTAAAGCTTCACCACTCGCGAATTAGAATACTCGTGTTTTCGCGTGTGTTAAACTATCCGTACGACTGCGCCAAATGTTATACTTTAAAGTTTACTTTTAACTTTTTAAAAAACTTTTTTTTGATTAAATACAATATAGGACTTAAACGTTATAATTGAACGTGTACTTAAGAACGATTCTAAAGAGAATGACTTAACATTACAATGATTTGAGTTTATATAAAGAAAAGGTGCTGATTAAGCAATGGAATAATTCCTTAATATTCTAGACTTAAACTAAAGTGCAATTCGGCAAGAATGCACGTGTTGTTTATTCCATGAGAAACGCAAATCAGCAGAATGGACTTCTTATCTTGAAAGGTTCTGAGAAATAAAGTGCTGATTCGGCTTGAATGCACGTGTTGTTTATTTCATGGGAAACGCAAGTCAGCAGAATAAGCTTCTTAACTGGAAGGTTCTTGGGTTTCATAGAAGGTTCTGGTTTCTTCTAAGTGTAGGCAGGATATTTTCATATAACATATATAAGGATTACAGTGCTTTATGATTTTAGTTTTATTTAGACGAAATCAACCACCAACATGATGCTCCTTACTAGGTATTGTTTTCATAGAAAATTGATATAACTCCAAAATTTTATTATTTCCCAGGTAGCAAGGTTACGTTTTTTAAACGTCAAAAAATTGTCATTTTCAATGACCATTGACGTCCCTAACCTGACGTGTAAATGACCCAAAATGACTTAATCTTTAGACGTTTTAAAGACGTCAGCAATATGACGTATTTGGGACCAAAACAGAGCATCGGTTCGGTTCGGTGACTTTTTAAACGCGTCTGAATATATTAAATATTCCCTGCAGTTAGTGATGCCTGGTTCATCTCATATTTTTCAAACAAATTTTATCGCATAATCTCATGCTTTTCAGCTTACAGAGGCAAAAATAAATTATACTTAAAAATTAATTATAGAGGTAACTATGAACAACAAATAACAAAGTAATCATAAGAGAATTAGGCTTACGTCACAAAGAAGTGTTGCGAAAAATTTTCCGCCCGGCATTTGGCATCGTTGGATCGTGTTTCATAATCGCAAATTGCAACCTCGCGCCTGGTTGAGAGTATGACGTACCAAAGCGCGGTTCGCTTATTCGAGTATTCCCCGAAAACGATATTCGATTATTCTGTAACACAGAAGAGCCACACAGAAGCGATAAAGCGCCCTGCTTCCAAAATCGAGTGGTGGTGATGGACAACATATCACACTGACAGAAAGTGCGTGCGAGGTGTTAAGTACACTAAAAAAAACAGCGTAAATCTGCTTATGTGGGAAAAAGTGGTTTACATTTTTATTTAAATGATGAACATGGGCAAATAAATAAATGTACTAATGTAAACTTTTGCACGCATATATGAAGAAAATAATGTTCTTTTAAGGTGCAAAATTCCCGTATGTAAGCAGCAAAATGTTTTTATTGAATTTGACAGATTAAATCATAGAGAATATTATTAAATGCAACAATAAAAGTTTTCGGAGAGGGCGAGGCTGTACTTAAGCATTTTTATTGGAGACAAAATTGTTTCGAGCCAATAAAAACGCTCCATTTTGAAAAGTGCACCATGACCATCATATAATGACGTTATTAAAACTCCGCGATGTCCACGAGTTGTTCTAGTCGTTAACATCTGTTAAGCGCATATTTTGGCAGTTTTAAACTTGTGAGTTTTTGTTACCTTTGTGCTTTATTAGACATGGACATGGACGCACCTGATGTATAAGACAGCTTTTATATAGACGGTGTCTCTACTTTTAAGGTTTAGCAAACATTTTTATTACTATTTTACTTTTTTTTTCAAATAAAGCTCGCCATGGTTTAACACACTGTATTATACAACAAATAATATTTTTTATTTCTTCGGATATACGGTGTCTGCCAAAAAATATTCATTTTTCGCTGCAGTAAAGTATAGCTTTATTTTTAAGAGAACCTGTATGTACTTTTCTGAGAAACCTCTTATTAAAATTTTTCTTGATAACGATTTTCTAAAATTAAGGTAACAGTGTACTTTTCATTGGTCCGACCAAAATACTCTTCTTTTTTTACTGGCAGTTACGAGACGCACCTTTTATACCTTCTACTTGGGTTATAACGTACCATATTTTACTAATTCCGTTATAATATTCCGGTTGTAACGTACGGGTGTACGTTAAAACCGGAATATTACCGGTAATTCCCCGACAAATACGGGAATTTTTCAATAATCGATTCCGCGGTTTTCTCATTCGAATGCGAGTTGCAGGCGGCTTTCTGTCAGTTTCGACTTTATTCTTATATGTAAAAATGGTCTAGTACGATCCCAGCAAACATCGACCTGCTGGTACTTTACTAATATTGTACTTTAACTTCTGGCAACTGCTGGCATCGGCAACGATGTGCATTATTTTTATAATTTTTTTTTATTGTCTAATTTGCATATTATTTAAAAGTGCAAAAAATGCACCATTTTAGTACTTTATTTTTAACACAACGAAAACTTATACTTTATTTTTGAAGAATGCCAAGTGCAGCCAGCGTTAATGGCAAAAAAACATTTTAAAATTATATTTAAACAGTTGCCTTTCAAGAACTTTATTTTAGTCCAATACATTTGAATAACATTTTGAAGAAGGTACTCTTAAAGTACATCTAATTTATTATTAAAAGTTTAAAAACAGTGAAAAAACATTTTAAAAGTATTTTTAAACAGTTGCTTTTAAAGCATTTTATTTTAGTACAAAAATATTAAATGTTTTACTGTGAAAATAAAATATTTATAAAAAAAACTGACAAGTTGATGTTTGCCGTCCTTGCCACTAGATGGCAAACACTAGTCAACATTTTACAGGTACACTAAGGAATGTCAAGCTTAAGAATGTGAATGATTTTATTTATTTTTAAATTGATGTGGAATGTTCCATAATCCTTGGAAATATCCTCATCTGATATGAAAAGGAAAATATTAAAGATCCTTATATAATGATCAAATATTTCATTCAGTAAATATGAGACGTAAGTGAAGTAATAAAATACAATGCTTTAAAAGTACAGGTTTTTTAAAAAATGTATAAAAATTGACTATTTTTTGTATTTACTAAAAATACGAAGAAAACACATTGCTTGAAAACTACATGCTTTTGTGTACAAAGAATTTAAAAACAATGCATTACTTTAAAAGTACAGTATTTTTTGTACTAAAATATATACTTGCTGGCCTGATGCAGGCCGTTGTTCCAAATCAATACGAATTAAGTACTTTCTACTTAGTACTTTGCCGTTATGGGCAGCAGTGAAAGCCAGCACTTGTGGTTAAAATGGAGAATTGCCGGCGCAAATGTATAACTGTAAAATAAAAGATAGAGATTATTAAAAGTAGTGAGAGAGGCATCAGTAAAGGGGAAGTTGGTGGGCAAAAAAACTTGTCAAAAAAAACCATTTTATCCCAAATAAAAAATGTACGTTCTAACGTAACTTTTTAATTGTGTTGTTTTTTATAACGTTCGTCCGCTTATAAAGTACACATTTTCTGATCCTTAAGGGTACGGAGTACACTGTATATACAATTTAAAACAATTAATATTTGTTGATTACATTTTGAGTTTTAGGCCATTTTTTTAATTACTTTTTAAAAAGTAAGAATAAAAATAATAATAGCTACAACTTAATAGTAGACACCCTGTATATTTTTACTGCTGATTAATTTCAAATATTTTCAATTTATTGCTCAAATTTGTAACATCTTAACATTATTTCTGTGAATTATCCAAATTATGGCTTTTTGAAATTTGAATCATGAACCAGTTTTGCATTTTCATTTTCCAAATATTAGTTCTGGTTAAATTGACAAATATAAATAGGGCTGTAGTAACATAATTTACGTTTTGATAGATCGGATAATAAGATAAATTGGCAAAAATTTTTTTTAAGTCACAAGCTTTTATAAAATGCACTAAAAATTTTCTAACATTCTAATATTATCATAATAATAAAAGCGATGGCCGACTGATTGAAATTTTGATGATGTTAGCACGATAAGATATCCGTATCAATTAAATATCACTATTTGCAAGAATCAATCCAGCAGAAAAATGCAGAGGTACCAAACCCACCCAACCCGACCTTAGATACCCCAGCATTTCTCTGACATGGATGTCATAACATTGCGGCACATCAAACATATCTTTGATGACCTGCTATGTTGAATATTCCTTAAGTATTTAGATCACAACTTTAGATTAACTTATACTTTGATTTGCGGCCATCGCTTTTATTATTATGATAATATTAGAATGTTAGAAAATAATTTTTTAATTTTTAGTG
Source organism: Aspidapion aeneum (assembly GCA_963576565.1). Taxonomy (NCBI): domain Eukaryota; kingdom Metazoa; phylum Arthropoda; class Insecta; order Coleoptera; family Brentidae; genus Aspidapion; species Aspidapion aeneum. The sequence continues at coordinate 69,742,518 of OY755040.1, read as the reverse complement.
CATTTTATAAAAGCTTGTGACTTAAATTTTTTTTTTTTACCAATTTATTTTATTTATAAGTTAATTGTATGTTTTGTGGGTTTTGGGAAGTTGAAGAAAAACAACCATATATTTTATGGCGACGTTTCGTGTTTAGACTAACACTTTTTCAAGCCTCAAATCACAGTTTGGTCTTCGGCAGCAAAGCCAGTGAGTATTGGTTTATTGACAACAGCATATTATACATTTTTTTATGGAAGTTAAAATATTTATTTTTAAAATTTTTGTCTTTTATTTATAATTTTAGTTAGGCTATATTATAACTAAAATTATAAATAAAAGACAAAAATTTTAAAAATAAATATTTTAACTTCCATAAAAAAATGTGTAATATGCTGTTGTCAATAAACCAATACTCACTGACTTTGCTGCCGAAGACCAAACTGTGATTTGAGGCTTGAAAAAGTGTTAGTCTAAACACGAAACGTCGCCATAAAATCAATGGTTGTTTTTCTTCAACTTCCCAAAACCCACAAAATATACAATTAATTCATTACTAGGGAAACGAAATGCCTAATTTATTTATAAGGACATTTTTTCGTTATTGTTGTATTGTCATCGGACCACTATATGTATACCAAATTTCATCCAAATCGGATAATGGGAAGGTTGTCAAAAACGCATTTTCCATGGAAGGGGGTGGGGGTAGGGGTGAGAGGATATATTTTTTTTAATGTTGTATTGTCATCGGACCACTATGTGAATACCAAATTTCATCCAGATCGGATAATGGGAAGTGTATCAAAAACGCTTCACACGATTTGATAGTTAGTTAGTTAGACAGAACATCTGAAGGTAAATAAAAGCTTGTAAAAAAATTAACAATGGATTTCCCTGTCCTAAATTGTGTGTGTAAAAAGTGTGTCAAAAACTAATTTTTCTATGAAAGGGGGTAGGGGTAGGGGTGGGAGGATATTTTTTTCTTAATATTGTATTGTCATCGGATCGCTCTATATGTATACCAAATTTTATCCAAATCGGATAACGGGATGTGTATCAAAAACAAATTTTTCTATGGAAGGGGTGGGGGTAGGAGTGGGAGGATATTTTTTTCTTATTGTTGTATTATCATCGGACCACTATGTGTATACCAAATTTTATCCAAATCGGATAACGGGAAGTGTGTCAAAAACACATTTTTCTATAGAAGGGGTGGGGGTAGGGGTGGTAGGATATTTTTTTCTCAATGTTGTATTGTCATGGGACCACTATGTGTGTACCAAATTTCATCCAGATCGGATTATGGGAAGTGTATCAAAAACGCTTCACACGATTTGATAGTTAGTTAGTTAGACAGAACATCTGAAGGTAAATAAAAGCTTGTAAAAAAATTAACAATGGATTTCTCTGTCCTAAATTTAGCTTCTGACCTTTTTGATTTGGCTCATTAGTAGTGGCTTTATGGGGGTTCTGGCTCACTTTGGGGGGGCCAGGGCCTTATTCGACGACCCCTAAAATCAGTCAATTTTACGAAAAACGAGCGAACCGTAGCAAAAATTGGATGAAAAAATCGAGTGAACCGAAGCAAACGAGCGAACGTGAGCAAAAATTGAATGAAAAAATCGAGCAAACCGTAGCTGTCGCGCTATTCGGCGACCTCTAAAATCAGTCAAATTTATTAAAAACGAGCGAACCGTAGCAAAAATTGAACAAAAAAATCGAGTGAACCGAAGCAATCGATCTCAAAAATCAGTCAAATTTACTAAAAACGAAAGAACTGAAGCAAAAATTGAAGAAAAAAATCGAGCAAACCGAAGCTGTCGCGCTATTCGACGACCTCTAAAATCAGTTAATTTTACGGAAATCGAGCAAACCGAAGGAAAAATTTATTGAAAATGTGTAACTATAGTCAGAATAATAAAAATTCCAGAAATCCAAGCCCAAGTAAACTCTTGTGTTTTTTAGACGATATTGAGAAAAATCAACGAACCGCGTGTTACCCTTGCATCAAATTGAGCTAACCGCGTGCTACTATAGTTGAAATTATAAAAAAGCATAAAAAAGCATAACAAAATTATCCCAAAGTTTAGATGAAATTGTGAAAAAAGCGACTAACCGCGTGTTAGCTTAAATATCAATTTAGAAATGTGACTAACCACGTAGTCAAAATTATAAAAAAAGTTAAACAAAATAAAAAAAGAAATTTGTTCTTTGAAAAAAGGAGGGGAAAAAATGAAGCAAACAAAATCTTAAATATTTAATTTTTTTAAAAGTAAGTACATAAAAATCTTAATCTATTTTTCTAAATTCTAAAGATGGAATTTGTCCAAACGACGTATTCACATGGCCTTCATAAATCAGGATGTATTTGTTCGTTTTAAATTCTTCTCTGTAGGGTTCTACTTCAAGCGATATGCGTGTCGGTAGGTAAACATCAAAGCTACAGTTCTCCAAAACAGCAATAATGGAGCGGCCGAACGCAACTTTGATGGATCTCATATGATTTATAATGTATTCTTTACCAATTTCCAACTCTGATATGCGTTTTGTTTGCCGCAGTTCAAATTTAGCTACAGCGTTTAATTTGGCTAAATCCATTTCGAAATGTATAATGTGGACTTGGAGCAAACCTCTCACCTTATATAGGGGCCAAACAAACCTAAAGTATATCTCTTTTCAAAATCCATGAGTTGTGTGACTTGTCCATTCCAAGCCATTTAACATAAACCTTTTCACCTTTTCGTCTTAATACCTTTTCAACGCGGTAAACATCGTGATAATTGGTCAGTTGTAATTCTTCAGTATAAAATCCACCCCTAATTTCGGAATTCTGTTGGTCTTCAAGCAGGTATGTAATGGGATTCGTCTGTACTATTTTTCTAATTCGAAAAACCTCATTGGACCAGTTGGGTGTATAACCCTTTGTAAAGGCCTGTCTCTCTTTGCTGATACGGACATGATCTCCAACTTTAAATTTTATTGATTTTGGATCTGGAAATTTTATTGATGGGTTCTTAAAATATATTTCTCATTTTTGCTAGACACTTTGCTGGGGGCCACACCCGTTGTCGAATGCACAGTGGTGTTGTACTTGTTTACAATTTCATCCAAAATATTTATCCAGTTGTAGTTGCCATGCACACTAAATTTTTTCCACATTAAATTCTTTAGCGTGCGATTTACCCATTCAACAATTGAGGCTTTCATATTGGAAAAAGTGTGATAATGGTTGATATTATAATCTTTTATGAGTTTTTGAAAATCTTTATTAAAAAATTCCTTGCCCCTATCCATATGTAAGTTTTTTGGTGTTGATGGCGCTTCTTCCAAAATGGATTTCATCGCCCGAAATACATCTGCAGAGGTTTTACTTTTCAAAGGACGTGCCCATACAAACTTGGAAAATGCATTTATTACAATTAAAATAAATCTATTTGTTCGTTCATATGGAATCATGGAAATCAAATCAGCCTCCCATAAATCATTCAATCCCTTGATGTTAACTTTTCGAAGAAAATATTTTTTTCGAGCTGTTTTATGCAGTTCATTTACCACAATTTCTTTCAAAGACATCTTGAAGGCAAGTGAAGAAATTATGATTGTATTGGATATTTAAGTAGTATAGTAGCACTAAAATCAGTGGATGAAGTTGCTGCTTCTCTCTCAAACGAAATTTTATCATTTTGTTTCAATTTTATATCTTCCACATTTGTTGAATCATAATATTTTACATTTTCGAGCTCCTCTTCAACGACCATAATAGTGGTTTTGGAGTGAAATTTTGCAAACTCAATTTGTGCTTCTCTCAAGGGCATGGTATTATAATAAACACTTTTTAACGAAAATATAAAAAATTTATTTTCTTGCTCCATATGTTTTCCCACAAAATCTAGCGGTAAATATCCATAAAATGTTTTATTCTCTTGCTTCAAAATTAGATATTTTTTGTTCCATATTTTGTACTTTAAATGCAATGTCATCTTTAAAGTTTTTTATACTTTATGTGAGTTGGATCTCTTTTGACGATACACTATTTTGTAAATTTTCTTGTAGTTTAGTAATTTTTTCATCTTGATTGTTGACAATTATTTCAAACTCGGAAAGTTTTTTGATTGTTTGTTTATTACTATCTTTACAAGCAGTTTTCAATTGCGAATGTTTATCTCTAATCTCATCTGTGCTTACGGTCAAAAGTGATTTTACACGTTTTAAATTATCTTGAAATGTTTTTAACTTTTCACTTAAAGCGCTAACATCTTGATCTATTTTATACTTTGCAATTTCCAGTTTTTCATCAAAGTTGCCATCATATAATTTAAGACTCGCCCTCCATAATGTATCATACTGTATCTCCAAGTTTTTAACTTGTTCGATTTAGCCACTAATCGATTTATTTAATTTTGTTATTGTTTCGTTGTTGTGTGCAATCTGATCTTTAATTTTACGTTCGAGATAATCGATTGTTGGAAATTTTTCATGAAAATTTTTCTCAAGTTGATCTTGTTGTGCTTTTAATTTTATTTTAACAGTCTCTAAAAATTTAGAATTTAAAGACTCCTCATCAATTTTTGGTATATTTTTAAGCTGGGTTTTTAAGATGGAAAGATCTCGTTCTAATTCATCATATTTTTTTGCACATCCGGACTTGTTACTGAAACGTTTCTAATTGAAATTTCATTTACTTTTTGACTTAGTTTATTAACATTTTCCATTAAACCTGAGCTTGTTTCAAGACATTTTTTAATTAGTTGATTAAAACTTTCAATATGTAATTGATTTTGATCGTTAATAATTTCTTTAAACTGTTTTTTAATACTGGTTTCTAAATTTTTTAGGGCATCAGTTGAAATTTTGTCGAGATCTGAAAGCTGTGTAGCTAGTTCGGTTTCGAATTGATTTATTTTATCCTTTTCCAAATCATCGTTTAATAAAACCTGCTTGCATTTCAAACCAAGTTCATCCACAGCTTGTTGTAAATTAGAATTTGTTTGCAAAATTTTTTTAACTTTGTCATCTAGCTCTTTAAATTCCAAATGCTTCGTGTTGTTGGTAGTTACAATTTGTTGAATATCACCATTAATTTTGTCTTGAAAATGTTTAAAACTACTTTTAAGAGTATTAAATTTTGAAAGGAAAACTGTAAAATTTTGTCCGTAAATCTCTAAATCTGTTTTGTTTCCATTTTGAAAATTTTTAAGCTCACTTTCAAGAACATTTATTTCTCTTTTTAATAAAGTTATATTACTAGTAACATTATTTTGTTGACCAACAAGGTTTTGAAGGGATACTATTTTTTCAAAGTTCACATTAATTCGATTTTTGAAATCATCCACAATTTTATACTGGTCTTTAAAAGTAGTATTTAGTATATCTGCTTTAAGCTTTTTCTCCCTTTCCAACAAGTTGTCTTCTTTAACACAATTTTGTTGCACATTGCCCAACTTTTCATCGGTTAATTTAATTTTTTTTCGAATTTCTCACATTTCATAGTCGTTTGACACCATTTGTCTCTTTAACTTCAAAGTCAGAGCTTTGCGGTTGAAGTGTTTTCGAAACATTTGACAAAACTCTATTTTCCAAATCGCTCTGACTAATGTTGTATTGAATATTTTTACCTTTTCTCGAAACATGTCTCCAGAACTTGTCCACCGTCATGGTTGTAAAAAACTAAATAAACTTATCTACCTGTATACATCTCTATTTATACTAAAATTTTACGCTCTCTAAGCTCTTCCAATATTGATTGTATTTCATTTGAGTGACCATCATTCCCGGCTGTTTGTGACGCTATCAAAAGTTTCAATCTTTTCACAATTTCATTTGGATCATCATAATATACATAGTCTATTTTATTGTTCGACAAGAGCATAGATCCACCTTTTTTCTGTAAAGTACTTGAAGTAGATTGTGCTCTAGGTCTTAAATTTCTCCGAGGAAGTGGTTAATTAAAAGAAGCAAGTCTTTCCCGATTTTGTGGGGGAAGAATTTTCTTATTAAACAAATATGGTCTAATTATTTGATTCCATTTCGAAACTTTTGTACCTTGAATCTGATCCTGGGGGTCATAATTTCTACGGTAGGCATTGGATCTTGATAAAATATCCATATATTGATCTAAATCATCTTTCCTATAAGCCGCTGGCTCTTTTTTAAACAACAACTCATATAAACCAACAGTACCGGGGTAGGTTAAACCATTGACTGAAACATTTTTACCTTTAAAGTTTAGCTCAGATTTACCAATAAGAAACTTTTCATTATCAACATCGTGATAGATTCCATAGGTATAATCGTGAACATCTTTAGTATCTCTCATTTGTTCGTCAATATACTTTCTGGGCAGCGGATCAAAATCTTTCAAGTATTCATCGTAAACAGGCTGTCTTGTTAAGTTTAATCTACTTTCATTTATTTCGTTAAGTGTTCTATCAATTTCTTCACTGGTATCACCATTATTTTGAGCATCATTATCGTCGCTAACAAAAGTATCTTCTAAAAAACTGGGCATTGTAGGTGTCAACATTGGTTGAAATTTATACAAATTACTTCGAGCGGTAGAATTTAAGTCAATTGGACGATATGAGGAAAAGTTTAAATTTGTTTTGCTGGGTGTAGAGGAATCTCGAGTTGGGGTTTTTGGTTCCGATTTAATTGACATTTCATTTTTTACTTTCGATAAAAATTCTTCAAGAGGTTTAGTTATTGGTTTCAACTGCTTCTCTCGTTTAAACTCTGATTCAACGAGATCGAATTTTAAGGCTTGAAGTTTCTTTTTTATTGCCTTGCGAGTTTTAACAAGCTCCAAATCTTTTCGTCTGTCCATCTTTGTTTTTAAATCAGTAATGATCAAAAGTTTGCAACTAGACCTCTTATATATAAATAAACTTGTCAAAGCCCTGTCGGTATCGACCGTTTTTAATATCGCTATCTTTGTCAACAACTAAAAAGCTATATTTGTCCTTCCAACACAACGATCAAAGTTCTTTAAATGTTTGAAAAGACAAGTCTGTGCTCACATGGTCCTGATAAATGTGCTTTAAATTGGTAAGGTCTTGTGGAAAGATAACTAGTAAGCTTAGATTATCTCTGATAAGCTGCTTTGGTATACTGGAGTAAGTCTGAGTTAAATAAAAGCAGTCTGTATTTTTATGTCTCGAGAAGCAAAAATAATCGCGAATAATTCTTTGGCCACCACATACCATATCATCGAAAATAACTACAGAATTATCCTTAATTTTGTTTGGTGGAATAATGTTGTCTTCACTGTCATTCTCAAAATATCCAATTCCTTTAATGGGTTTTAAAAGATTTCTTAAATACTCATACTTGGGTTGATTTAAGGTTTTATATATTTATAAACATTTTCAAACCTTAATCCATTTAAATCTTCAAGTAAACTTATCATTACAGTTGTTTTTCCCCCACCATTTGGTGCTAGAATGACACAGCGTTTACAGCTACCTGGGAATAGTCTACCATGTTTTCGAAATTCCTCACTCGTATTATCGTAATTTTTCACTGGTAGAGTAAATTTTTGTTTTACAATCCGCATTGCGCAACCTTTTAAAAGCAACTAAATAATTTAGCATAAAGTATGCTTATATAAGAATTTTAGAACCAAATGCCCACAGTTGTAGGAGTTCCTTCCAAATTGGTGTTGTGTATTTTGTTTAAACTACCATCACTTTTGAAATACTTTTCAACTTCCAAGGGTGGTCTTAGGTTACCGTATGAATCAAAGTAGTAAATATCTGTTTTATTTTTATAAAATCCAACCCAATGACTACCTGCATTCTTCTTGCTATCCAAATTGATTATAGCGCTTCATGTCCTTTAATTTCCTTTGGTAATTCATCGCGCATGGAAGTATGGAATGTGTTTTCCAAATTTTTCTAAATCAATGTTGGCCAAAGGTCTGTGAGGTAGTTTCTTTAGCAGTTTTTTGAATACGGTTTTAGATACAAACCACAACCAGTCTTGTAAGGTTTCAAGTACAGACCTTTTCCGATAGCTACTTCTTCCATGGCTCTATTATGTCTTTTCTCCTCTTCCAATTTTTCTTTTGCTGCTTTGGCGTCATTGACAGCTTTCGCGATTCCTGCAGCACCACCGCTTAAAGCACCAAGAGCTGAGAGACTGGCAAATAGAGGATTAGTCCTTTGCTTCGGTAAAACAACTTTTTTCCGTTTAGCGAACGCAAAGCACTTTTAGCAGCTGTTTGTAAATTTTTAAATCTTTTTCCAATAATACTTTTGCGAGCTTGTTTTATCGCGTTGCTCAACGAGATTCCTTTACCACCAATTCGTGGAGCTTTCTTTTTCTTGATCTTTTTGTTTTGTTGTCGATTTCTCTTTAAACCCATTCCAAACTTACTTTTGACTTTCATAATTCCTGTAACTCCTGCAGCAGCCAATTTTTCACCAAAACTAGCGTCGGATGCTGTTATGTTGTGCTGCTTTTGATGCAAGAACCTTATCAGCCTGGTGTCTGCTTGGTAGATCTGACTTTTGTGAGTAGGCAATGTCATGTTCTTTGCACGCCTCGTCCAAAGGATTAATACCCTTATCTTTACGTGCCAATCTTTTCTTTAGCTTTGTTCCAGGACCACAGTAATTATATTTTGGTAAATGCACTTCAACAGGTAGTTTATTAACTAAGATATTTACCAAACCACGACCACCCTTCTTTTGTGTTTTACGTTTTTTCCCAGCTGAGACACCACGACGACGACGATCTTTCTTGTCACAAGTCATTGTTAATACTAAAGTCGTTATCGTTGGTTTGAACTTATATATATATATACTCAGCCGCGACACGCTTACAATCAGTCTTTAGACATGTCTTTTACAATAACTTTGTCTGGGAATTCACCCACTTTAAAAGCCAATTTTAATCCTCCACTAGATTTGCATGATGCTGAGTACGAAGTAAGTCTTATTAATTTTGAAACGTTTAACGCTATTCCAAACATTGATAAGAGAAACAACAAATTTATTGTTGGAAAGCAAACAATAGAAATTCCTTCTGGAGGATATCAACTGCCGGATATCGAAGAATATTTAAAGACACAACTGCAACAGCATGGGATTACTTTATCTCTAATACCAAATGTCAACACTTTGCGTTGTCATATGAATTGCAGTGAAAATATCGAATTTACCAGTGAAACAATTGGTAGTATTTTAGGATTTGAAGATGGATCGTAAGGCAATAAATTGCATACTTCGCAAAATACTACAGAGATTATTAGAGTTAATTCAATATTGATAAATTGTAATATTGCAAATGGATCATATTTCAATGGAGAGCCCACTCATACAATATATGTATTTTTCCCTTTAGCACCAGTCGGATATAAAATTGTTGAAGCACCCCAGAATCTCATCTACTTCCCAGTCAACATAAAAGCGTTAAGTAACATAACCGTATGGGTTAGGGACCAAAAAAATGAATTGATCAATTTTAGTGGAGAGACTATCACCCTCAGATTGCATATAAAAAGGCAGTGGACGCCATTATAAAATCATTATTTAAACTGTCGCGTAATAGAAAGCATGGTGCTAAAGTATTTAAGTCAAAACAGTTTTAACTCCCACCAACATACCCACGCAAAAAAATCGTATAAAAGAAAGAAAAAAACCAATTCATTAGTTAGTCTTACACCGGCTTCAAAACAGTTAACAAAGACCAACCGCGCTTTCCTGACATCTCTTGGTTTAAAACTAAGGAGACAATGAATTTTTTAAATGTGACAGATAAAATTATTGAGGATAACTCGGTCATAAGATACGAGACCTATTCCTACGATCCATTTTCACCCAACAAATTAAACAACAATGACGAAATTAAAATTGTTATACCAGATGTTGAAGCCTACACTTTGCCATGTGAGAGTTATCTATACATTGAAGGACAGCTAACCAATGATGGAAAATTTTCGGAAAACATGAAATTCAGCAACAACCCAATTGCGTTTATGTTTAGAGAAATAAGATACGACTTGAATGATGTCACTGTCGATTTTGTAAGAGATGTGGGTACTACCACCTTGCTTAAAGGATATTGTTCGCTAAGCAACGGCGAAAGCAAAAAACTGCGAAATGCAGGTTGGTTCCCAAACATTAAATTCAATGAAGCCAGCATACTGTGTGACAAGAAAGGCAATTTTAATGCTATTTATCCATTGAGAAATTTGCTTGGATTTTTTGAAGATTATAGAAAAATTATCTTAAATTCAAAGCAACAGTTAACTTTAATACGATCCAATTCAGATAACAATTGTATAAAAAATGATATTGCTGGTGAGAAAGTAAAAATTTTACTAACAACCATGCGATGGATGATGCCAACAACAACATGTAGCAACAAATATCCCCACCGAACTGACATTATCAAAGATTGTAAACAAAGGTACAGAGATCCCAATTAATTTTCGACGATGGGAACTGGTAGAGTATCCCGAACTTATGCAAACAACTCGAAACAATTGGCAAATAAAAACATCTGTAAAGGCAGAAGCTGCCCGATACGTAATAATTGGATTTCAAACTAATAGAGAAGATCAACCAGGAGCTGACAGAGCAAGATTTGATCACATCAATTTAAGAAATATTCATGTTTACTTGAATGGAGAGAGATATCCCTATAACGAGATCTTTTTGGATATTGATAAAAACCAGTTTGCATCGGCGTATGAAATGTATTCAAAATTTCAAAGTTCCTACTACGGAGTCCCTATCACTGATCCGCTATTTTCACCTTTAGAATACAAGGAGCTGGCGCCATTGCTGTATATTGATACAACCTTTCAGAGGGATACTGTGCAATCTTCCAACATTACCATGAGAGTAACCTTTGAAACTCACAAAGACGTTCCAGCAAAAACAACCGCATTCTGCCTCGTGATATATGATAAAATGTTTTCCTACAACCCACTGACAAAAACTGTCAGACAGGTATAATTTTTTATATATAAGAGCAACAGTCGCAACAGTTTTTAGTGTTTACAATGCCATCACATAGTGTACGGCAAAAGTTGCAACAAGAGAGATATCATCGTCGTTTGGAAAAGCACTTAAACAATTTGCAAGAGTTAAAAAAGATTTTGGAAGTGTATGAAATTAAGCAGCAAGTTTTTAAAAAGTTTAATCTGTTAAAGCTAACAAAGGAATTTACAGACTTTGCAGACAAAAAACAAAAATTATAAATAAAATATATATATATTTTTTTAATAAGCAAACTTTAATAGCGTCTGCGCACTGAATCACGCCCTCATTTTTATGACCTATATAAGGAGGAATCACTCCACGCCAGATTCATAATTAACCAGTAACAGTGAATAAGAGGATGTATTACAGTGACTCCAGTTGTACCAGTTTTAATAGTGATTACTCTTCCGGATACCATTCCGGACCTGGTTTTGAAAATGGTGTTGACAACAATACTTGGAACGCCCCCCAACTAATTTGTGAAAGCATACTTCGGTTGAATGATGGGTATAATATGCTTAGTACTGGACTACACGTTTCGCTGCTAGAAGAATTTACTCCAATTATTAAACTCGAGAATAGTGTTGATAACAAATGGGTGTGTATAAACCCGCAAGAGTTGCCCGAGTTGATCAAAATTTTAAGAGATATTTACGAAAACTACTTTTTAAAAGGTCAACAACGCACACAATCTGAATGGAAATTTATTATATTTTCCATATTATCTGATATTTTGGGAGAAGTGAAAGTTGTTAAATTTGCAAGAAATAATAAAAACATCATCTTGTTTCAAAATGACTTGGAAGAATTTTTATATTTGGAATCTTTTTTGCAGGACAAAATCCAAACACTTGTTAGAATAAACTTTAATGGTTTTTATAACCGATTTGTTAAAGTTGCGAGTACTCTGTGTTTTGATGAACAGTATTCACATGTTTTCTTTGTTTTAAATAGTTTAGCAAAGTTAGTTGATAGTTTAGAAATATGTATTATAAAAGAGCTTTTATTTATTAACTCATTCGAAGCATTAATAAACATTTGCAATAAAAACAATGTTTTTTTTATTTAATATTTCCTTAATTATAGGTTTAAAATAAAACATTACATTCTGTACAATTCCTTCCTTTAAACACTACATCCTTTAAATAACACAAATTAAAATAAACAAATAAAAAATGAGATACCCTACACCACTAAAATTTATACATTTTTAGTTATAAGTTTTTAAGAAGAACACATAAAAAATAGTACAATTCAATTTTTTTTTTACAAACTAAAAAAAAATACATTAATTTAATCACTGATCAATGTCATAGTGTCCCCAAGGTAGCGTGCATGTCGTGTTCGGTATTAGGAATCTTTTATTATCGTGATGTGACAGGACGACTTTATTAATAATCTCTGTATAAACGACATGCATATCAGATCTAAAAGTGTTCATCTTACGAAATATCATACCTTGTCTCTCTCTCACAACATTTAGGTAATCCAGTTCTGTTAGGTTCTTGTTAATGACATATTTCTTAACACCTTTTGACTTTTTGGTTTCTTTCGAAAGAGATTTCACGTAATATGCCTTAGCACCGGTTCCTAGGAACGTTTGAATTGGATCTCCAGCAAATTCATCCTTCATTCGCCCCAATATAGAGAGATTTTTCGTTATATTATATTGGTTATTCTCATTATAGTTGGATGTATCAAAGTTTTGGGGATTTTCTTTGATAAATTTATAAAAATCGTCAGTAAAAACCTTAATTGTTTGAGAATCTGTGTCGCAGTACATCATTGTCGCATTCGATCCAAATTCCTTCTTTATAACGTTATTGAAAAACTCATACATCACCGTTTTAGAAAGATCTAGAATACAGAAACCCAAATATATATGGGTTTGTTATAGCAAATTTTTAATTTTTCCATCTGGATAGCAACAAGGTTTTCGGTAAAGATTGAGGAACTTTTATAATTTGGTCTACTCAATAGGGATCTTGCACCTTCCCTTCTTAAATAACTGTTCCAACTTGTTACAAGTTTGATGTCATTATATTTGTCTACATTTTCCATTGTTTTTCCAAAGACGGCATTGTTGAATAATTTGTATAAATCACGTTCAAAATTGCTTTTACTTTTATTTCGTAAGTCGGTATTTGTATCGATGTATTCTTTCAACCACTCTGATTGTTGAAACTCGATTATTCTGTAAATTTTGGTAATCTTTAGACCATTTTGAACCGCCTGTTTTAAATTCCTGTAATGTATGATGTATTTGTTTTTATCATATAGATTTGGAATTAGTTTGGGAATTTTGGATTTTGATCCAGGTGGTATTATGTTCTCAGCTAAAAAGGGAAAATCGGCATGTTTGTCATGCAATTCTCTGGGATAGCATATATCCACTTCCAGAACATAACCTAATTCGTTGTTATTTGGTATATCGAGCACATTAAAACTTGAAGTTTCTTGTCTTTTAACCATCTAAATCCTCCTGTTGGAAGAGTTTGAGACATGCTATGCCCGTATAGATTCGTTGCATCAAGATACATTATGTAGGAGGAGGGTTTATTTGGATCATATTCGGGTAGGTATTTGTTATTTGCATAGTGTAATCTCTCACTACACTGACTAATTCCACCCCTTATTCCTTTTTTAAAGAAATGGAGCATGTCGATGTCTGTAAGCAGCTAAAATTCGACATTAGTCATTTTCAATATGCAGTCAAATGATAGGGATGGAAGAGTAAAGTATTGAGCAGGATCAAGCCTGTATGTATTTATCGATTTGCTCCTAAATTCTTCAAAAACATCGGTTAGTAACAAACAATCATTTAATAAATATAAGTCGGCATATTCACCCAAATTCTGACAGTTAAACACCTCCCACGCTTTCTTTGCTCGCTCGTAATCGTCATCAGATATATGTTCTTCTCTTAGATGATCATAAAATTGATCTTTTGTTGGCAGGTTTTTGTCCTCCAATTTATATAGTAGTAGTAGTAGTGGGGGGGGGTTGACCCGCAGGTCTGACAAGTAGGCCAGAGTAGGCCCTTTTTGCCATGCCCCAAGTCTGTCCCTTAACCCACTCTCTGCACTTCCCTTTGATGGTCGTGTAACTCATTGGGCCTTCCTGTTCTCTTTACAAAGTCCAGTAAGTCTGCCCATTTGAGCATGTGCAGTTCTTCCTCGCTCAGAGTTGGCGCTCCGAGTGCCTGTTGTCTCATCCTTGCGTAGGCCTCGCATTCTGCCACGAGGTGTCTTGATATCTCTTCTTGCTGTCCACAGGCTGGGCAGGTAGGGTCATTCTCGACTCCTATACGTGTCATGTGCTTCCTCAACCGGTTATGTCCGGTTAGAGTACCTATCAGAGTCCGAGGTCTTTTCGTGTCCGTCCCAGCATCCATCTAATTCTGGTCGCTTTTGGACGGTCTACGAATTCTCTGGTCTGTCTGCAACCCGTTCCTGTTTCCCAGGATCCAATTTATTTAAGTCTGTTAAATAACTGTAGGGAAAGACACCCTTTTGCCGCATTAAATCAAATTTTTCTTGGGTGTCAAAGTGTTTTCGTGTCTCCAAAAACATATTAGTATCCAATCCCTTGCTAAGAGTATCCAGCGAGCCTGCCAAAAATTTAAAGCTGTCTAGAAATCGCATTTTTTTAAATATTTGTTTACCATCTTTCCCTCTGAGTCTTTATAGCTGTCTACATAGAGTGATTTGGTGAATGAAATGTAATTTTCCTTGTTTTTTCGCTATCACATCAATATATGTCTTCGTGGCAACACAGCTCCTTGATAAACATGTGACAGTCATAACCGCTTAGATTATGGAAAAATATTGGTACGAATGATGGTATCTTATGTTGTAAGTTGCATATTGAGTGTGTGGCAAGATAGCGCTATTTCCCTGTTATGTGACAATGATCAGTCACAATTTTTTCTTCTGTTGTAAAAGGTTCATCGCAAATGCCACACGTTTTTGCTGATTGTTTTAAAAACCTTTCTTGTGTGGTCAAAGGTGTCATTGGAGTGATTTCTTTTAAGTGATTATTATACAGCTCTCTTAGGTCACACTCGAGCCTTTTTATAAATTCTTGGGCGGCATCTGGTCCACGATATAGCTCAAATTTTGAAAGTGAATCGTCAAATGAACACTTTATTATATATGCAAATGTATATGGTTTATGTATAATAGTTTTAGTTGTATATGATCTGATGGGATCTGGTTCACAAACTTCCATTAGTTGCAAAGTTGTCTCACAGTCTGCGTTGACCAGGTATTTTTAATTGTTTTTCATAGCTATTAAACTTTAAAATATTTTCCTTACTCAATCTACCATATTTATCATTCTTCCATTCAGTGGAAGGTGTTTTAACATAAACCTGGCCACAATCCTGTTGCTGATGACGTAGCAAATGTTGTGGAGTAAAAAAGTGAATCAAACAACCATCACAAATATAAAGTTTTGTATTGTGTGATGTAATCTGACTTCTTACCAAACGTGAAAGGTCTTTTATCCAACAGTAGTGGGTTTTAACACCTTCAAATAGTAACAGCAAGTTGATATGCTTCTGAAGTCGGCGTCCAGAATGAAGTGGTCCCACAACTTCATATTTATTATTTTCCGATTGTTGCTCCAATCCATATACATTTATCGATATATGATTTAAAGTTTCAAATTTAGATATATCTTTTACTTGAACCGGCATTTCGATACCTGTAAAGTCCAGAACTGATGAATAATGGGGATATGATGTGGTTCTATTGGAGTTTTTCTGAACTGGATACAATGCTGATGTGACTGCCCATGCAAAGCAAGCATTATCGCTATTTTGAATTATCACTACAGCCTTTTTCTTTTCTATACTTTTCGGTAACTTGATATATGAGTTACCTTTGAGAGGTGTATAGCTATTTATGTTGACTTCCAGGTGAAAAATCCTGTGCAAGGCCTAACCCGATCCACTCTCCTGGAATTCTGTACTTTGAGCCAGCATTTGATCCACAAAGTTTTCATAAACAACAGACAGGTCGGAGCCTTCACATACTATCAGATTGGAAGTATTGAATGATTTTATTGAGCATATTTCTTTGATTGGATGCAAAAACTCTGCAAATAACTCCCGATTAACCTTTAAAGCACAATGTTCGTCGATTGACTTTTGTAATAACTGCAACACTTGGTTCTTCATCTCAGCAAAACATCTTTTATAGTCCATTTCGGAATTCCGACAAAGTAATCTATAACTTGCCAACCTTGACTTAAAAGCAGTTTGTAAAATAAATACCTCATCAGACAATTGTTTACATGATTTATTCCGGTGTGCTTCACTGCGTTGATGTACCATCAAATATCGTTTCTGGATATCGACATCACAGATTGTGCATAGCTCCATTTCAATATTAGAGCTCTTTTTTGATGTTGAAGGTAAATCAACACGAATTTTTAACTTACATTCCTTTTCCTGGTGTCGTCTTAAATGTTCTTGACGGGAAAAATTCTTTTCACATCTTTCACATCGATTTTCTATTTTTTGTTTCTTCGAAGGGCTATGGTCGGCGGTGGCTTCAACCTTACAATTATCTCGTTGATGACGTCTTAAACCTTTAAGATATGCAAAACATTTGTTGCAAACAGTGCACAAATGCATTTTTATATACTGAATATAAAAAAACTTTCACTGATCGTTTACCACTTTTAACAGTTTTAATTATGATGCAATTTGCACTGACTTTCGTTTAACCTACTTTAGTTTATATATAGTTATGTGTACAAGCAACTGTTCGCGGTCTGCCAATGAAGGTTCTCGAATACTTTCGAGCCCAAGCGCGCTGCAGTAGAACCGCAAGTCCGAATGACCTACGTAAAAATCAGGCCTCAGCCGGACATACAACCAAAACCTTAAAATTTTTTAAGTTAATTATTCATTATTTTACAATCAGCTATTTAATCACATTTAAGTATGTCTTTAAAATCGTTTGTTAACAGTTATTTATTTTACAATAGAACCAGTGCATATAAGTATTAGGATTGCATCATAACGCAAAACAGTTGAAATGAAAATCCATTATGTATTGTAACCTTTTGATAGATTCTTCTGAATAAAGAAATTTTGAGCTTTAAACTACTAACATAGAATATCAAGATTTCTAACTTAATCACACAATGTAGTACACAAACATAAGCTTCTTAACATTTAATAAACAATAACAATTCAAAGCTAATATTTAGACAACCTGTGTCGTGCTACTAGGGACAAATACATCGCGCAGCTCTATCTATTCACAGCATTCGAAAGATAGACATGTATTAATTGAAAGCAGCAACGCTAACGGCTAACGCCATCTCTTCACAGCACTCGAAAGCTAGATATTTCTATATTGAAAAATACCAAGGCATAGTTTCAAATACAGATTTCTGTATTGAAAAGTACACATGGATATCTTTGATCGAAGATTTCTGTAATTTTTATGTTATATTTACAGAAAACTGTATTATTATTACATTTTGCAAATGCATGAATTTGTTTATCAAACCTGACCTGTGTTGGTTATTTCGTTAAATTTTTGGTTCGGTTAGTCACATTTCTAAATTGATATTTATGCTAACACGCGGTTAGTCGCTTTTTTCACAATTTCATCTAAACTTTGGGATAATTTTGTTATGCTTTTTTATGCTTTTTTATAATTTCAACTATAGTAGTACGCGGTTAGTTCAATTTGATGCAAGGGTAACACGCGGTTCGTTGCTTTTTCTCAATATCGTCTAAAAAACACAAGAGTTTGCTTGGGCTAGAACTTCTGGATTTATTATTATTTTGACTATAGTAACACATTTTTAATAAATTTTTCCTTCGGTTCACTCGATTTTCGTAAAATTAACTGATTTTAGAGTTCGTCGAATAGCGCGACAGCTTCGGTTTGCTCGATTTTTTCATTCAATTTTTGCTCACGTTCGCTCGTTTTTAGTAAAATTGACTGATTTTAGAGATCGATTGCTTCGGTTCACTCGATTTTTTCGTTCAATTTTTGCTACGGTTCGCTCGTTTTTAATAAATTTGACTGATTTTAGAGGTCGCCGAATAGCGCGACAGCTACGGTTTGCTCGATTTTTTCATTCAATTTTTGCTCACGTTCGCTCGTTTGCTTCGGTGCACTCGATTTTTTCATCTAATTTTTGCTACGCTTCGCTCGTTTTTCGTAAAATTGACTGATTTTAGGGGTCGTCGAATAAGGCCCTGCCCCCCCCCCCCAAAGTAAGCCAGAACCCCCATAAAGTCACTACTCTCATTTTTTAACATCTTAGTTTGAGACCAAGCAGATGCAATTCCCAGAAAATCAGAATCTGAATCGAAATTTTTTGGTCATTTATACCTTACCCGAACTCAATCTGTGGACATTAATTTTTATATTAATAGATCTTATATTAGTTTAAAAAAATTTAATTTTATATATAATAGGTGTATATATATTATTTAAAAAAATGCATTTTTTGTATTTATATATGTACATAAGAATTTGGGGACGCCCTGTACATATTCTAATATTAATAACTGAAATAAATTAGTCGTGACAAATAATAACTTTATAATGAATTTTTTTTAATCAACATAATTTTATAAGAGTTATTGTGTATATTAGGACTTTTCGGACACCCTGTATGTAATTATTTGAGTATCAAATATAATAAAGCATACAAACTGCTAGTATGACGTAATTATTATAGCTTTTTAACTTTTTACGTTTTTTAAGCCAAATTTAATTTGTTTTTATTTATCAAACATTTTAAAATCCTCTGTATATATTCTTAGATTAATATTATAATAAAGCATACATATGATATAACTAGTCGTTTCTTTTCAAATTAAATAATTTATGACTTTCTTGTCTTATGAGGTAAATATCATTTTTTTCCGTGTAAAGTTTCGTGCTTCTTCTCTCAGTGTAAAATGTTGGGTTAGTGTCAAGTGACGTCACGAATTCGATACCCATAAGAGCAATGCTTTATCTGTCATGTTGTCTATGCTGGTGTAACTCTTCTGAGTCTGTAATGTGCCACATCTTTACGTCGTACGCGTCCTACTATAAAGAGTTGTTTAGATTATAGAAAGTGGTAGTGCTACTAGCAGTGGTAGTGAAACTGACCAAAACCTGCCCGGACCTAGTTCTGCTAAGAAGAAAAAGATTTACAAACAACATTCTAAAAAAGACTAGACAAAGTTACCTGGGTTTCATTGGTACAATGCAGTACGAAGGGAACAATGTATGCGTGGTAAGAAGTGCCTGCAATAATGAATGAGCACCAGGCTAGAGGCAACAGCGACAATTCCGCCATCTCATGCTTTTTTTTAAATCTCATCTCATTCTAGTTTTCTTATAAGGTAAGAGAACTACAGGTCCAGATATTTTTTATTATTTTTTTTATAAAGATAAACATTTAAAAACAAATCTCAACACAAACTAGAGTTTAAATTTAATATTTTTAGAATACTTTTTTTTGTTATTAAGTTATTAGGTACCTAGGTACCTATAGATATGTTGATATTTTAAAATAAAGATATGAAGAAAAGTGGGACATGGGTTGACGAGAAGTGGGGCAGTACCATAACGAACTTAGAGACACATGCAAATAACTATAAAGTATTTATTTAAAAGAAAATTTCTTTAAACAAATTACAAGTTTCTAGATTGGAGAAGTATTTAATAAAATAAAATATTTATATAATTTAAAAAATTTGCATTTTTTGCATTTATTTTAAAATAAGAAAAAAAGAGCCTAAAGTGACGAACGTTGGGAAGTACCTTATGCGAAATATGATAACATAATTAATAATTAATGTTATAATCAAAAATGCAGTCAAAGCCTTAATTTCTTCAAGATATTTAATCTTACGTTAGGTAATAAATTAAGTAAGAAGTTGGAAAAGCCTCAGTTCCGCCATGGCTTCATTTATTTAAAAAAATATTGTTATCTAATTTTTAAAGTTACTATTTTTAGATTCCCTTCGGTCATAAGGATTCTTCCTAAGAGACCAACTTCTGCCAGAAAAAAAATGAAACGAGATATTTTACCAACAATAAATCTTAAAATTAGTAAATTTTGTTATTTAGTTTAGGTTAGTTAGGTAGAATATTTTGTACGCTTTGTCAGTCTGCAGTCTCTGGAATATAGAGGGATCTTAATAGTCATAACATCTCCCTTCCCTAGCAGAAAGGACACAATGAGCTAACTATTCTACTTACAAATTCATAGCGTCCTAGCCATACATAACATTCATTATACCGTCTAATGTAGAGTTTTTCGAATATATCAGAAATGAATTAATCTTTTAGCTTATTTGTTAAGAAAAAATATTATGATTAATAAAATATACTATTATATTTTTAACGATACACATTGATACGACTTTCCGTCAACGAGTTATGGATATGATTATTTAAGTTTTGGTGGCCAAACATTATGTTTGCTTTAAATTTTATGAAAATCGATTCAGATGTATAGGGGCTATTCTGACCATTGCTTTGTTGAATGGGAAAGTAAAAACTTCCTGAAAATTTAAAGGACTTAACATTAGGAATCAAAATTATCATACTTTAAGTTCCGGAAAATACAAGATTACAAGCAATAAAAATAAAGCAAAATAAGTTTTTTTTTAAAATATTTTAAGCATAATGGTTTTGAATTTTGGATTTAGTGGCCTTGTCTTTTAAAAGAAACTTGGCAGTCCGATTTTATTTTATTTTTCCATTGACAATGATTTTTCGGGGTAAAAGCTGACATCACTTCTGTCACGTTTCACTACTTATGAAGAACATTCTTTATCAGTTAGCTTGCAAAAATCCCCTGCCTCAATTTTTTTTGCTAAAATATTGAAAAAAAAAATAAAGAAATAACATTTTTAAAGC
This sequence comes from Aspidapion aeneum, assembly GCA_963576565.1. Classification (NCBI taxonomy): domain Eukaryota; kingdom Metazoa; phylum Arthropoda; class Insecta; order Coleoptera; family Brentidae; genus Aspidapion; species Aspidapion aeneum. The sequence continues at coordinate 69,721,655 of OY755040.1, read as the reverse complement.
CCTGTATCTCAATTAATATTAAATTTTAGACTAAGCCAGGTGTAGCTAATTTTAATCCAAGAAATCTACAATTTTACGATGTACCATTAGTTCTGAGACACCTGTATACTTACTTCGTCTTGTTCCTTAATAACACTTTTTAGAGGGTTAGCGAATCTGAATGTGACAGTATTTTTTTCCTGGGAAATTATGTATATCGTAACATTTGTATAGTTATAATTGGGACCTAAAATTAAGTTTAAATAATTTATTCTTCATCACAACATTTAAACGATCGTATATTAAAAAAAAAATAAAGCAATAAAGAGAAAATTCAACACATTATAAATGGTTTTATTGATTAGTATAGAGATATGTTTATTTGGTTGTTGATTTAAGAAGTGTTAGCAAATTTAATAAAACTTAAAAAAAAAATCTTTTATTATTAGAGCTTCTCAAAATGTTAAGCATGCCTTGTCACTGTTACAAACCGTACCATTTCCTTTCCAATCTTGCGCATCTTCAACACTAATGTTAAACCAAAAGTATCCAGTCATCGAGTTGTCCACTGCAAATTTTAACGTAATATCTCCAGTATCTCCATCGTAGTCAAACGCATCATCTACGTTAAAAATATTATCAGAACCTATTCTCTCTATTGCGCTGGTTCTGTTGTACTTAAGTTTGCCCTGGTCAAGTTCATCTAAGTCAGATGCCTATAAAAATCAATGAGTGATGTTATAATATAATAATAATAATTTCATGAAAGTAACCTAAACCCTATGTACCAATTTGAGACACAGAGCTAAAGTGCTAATTTAAAAAAGATATAGCTGTTTATAAATCTCAGCTCTTTTACTTCTTGGAGGAATCAAAGACCTGGTGCGGTAAATCTCACGCTGGCCATTCCAGGGTTTAATGCAATCAAAGTCTAGGTTTTTTCTGGTCCCTTTTTTAACACTTACGTTTGCCGTTAAAATTTTATATTCCTTGGGATACGTCGACATAATAGCCCCAAAGAAAGTTTGTTTTTCCCACTGGGGTTTATGTCTATTGGTCTCCTTGACATTAATCTCTACGTTTAGGTAACATGCATCGGTGCTAAAAGGTAAAAATTTAATCGAGGTAGAGCATATCGTTTTTTTTGGTCAGCTTAATAAAGCGTCCTATGGTCAAAACAAAATCTGATAACGCTTTTTAATGAACACTAGGTTAGGAGAAATCCAAGGTCTTTCTAACTCTAAACAAATTAAAGTATATGTTATTTAAACAGCAATTCATACTATCATGCCAATTCGTAAAAGTTTACGTCGACATAGAATAGTAAAAGGTAATAACAAAATAAAATTAAATACTTAGGTAGGTTGACAGGAGCTTGGTCTTTCGAAGCAACAATTTGGAAAGTATACTTTCTAATTTCCAAAAAAGTAAGTGACTTTTGAAGGCTAAGGGTTCCTGTATTTTCGTTTACAGTAAAAGTACTTGTAACTGAATCATCGCTGCTGTGTAAGTAATAATATTTTGTGTAGTCTTCAGGAACGTTTGGGTAGTAGGCATGATATTCTAAAAGTTAAAAATATTTAGAATTTTCAGTAGGAGGATATTAGTAGCTGTAAAATACTGATCTTTGTAGGATATAAAATCCTAATAACCCAAGAACTTTAAAACTCAATATCTCACAGTAGCTAGTATACTATCCGGGAGTTTTGGCCTTGCTGGACGATGAATAGTGATACTTCACACTGGTTACGCTCGTACGTAGGCCAACACTCCCGGGTCTTTTTTAATTTATTTTATAACTCTGGGCTTGAGATATTTGGTAGGGTTCAAAATTCTTGATATCTTTATTTAATTCTGCTCTCTAGTTTAGGATAAACATTTTTTCTATGTTGCTTTATCGTTATATTCAGTAGTTTTTATTTTATTCTGGTTTCAAGGAGGTATGATGATTTCTTACTGTCTGTCTTAGCTAACTGTTTTAAATATTTACTTTCTTCTTCTTCGTTGAATTCATTTCCTATATTGATTTAATTTTTTTAAATTTCTTTAGGAGTTTTTTAGTGTTTATCATTATGTTGGCTTCTTATTTTTTACAGTTTTCTATTGAAATTTAGAGTGCCTGTTTTAAATAAATTTAAAACAAAAATATCGATAGATGCCTACTTTGGCTTTTATTTAAGTTGAATCCTTTAGAAAATACTTGTTTCTTCTTTTTCTGCACTACTTATGAATAATTCGATTACCCACAAAGTTTCTTTTTGTCGTATTTAAACACTTCTGAAAAATCATACCATGACTAAAAGATTTAGAAGACAATTTCGGGGTTTCACTATCTATTTATTTTAAACACGACGTTTCGGTTAGTAAGTGTCTCTAACCGTTTTCAAGTATAAACTAAAAAATTGAGGCTACAGGCTTTTACTTATACTACTTGGCGTGCAGTCAGGTGTGATGACCCGCCCTGTTTTTTAATCCTTATCCGCTTGTTTTCCATAAGGAGTGGCTTTCATTTGTTTGGTACATACCGTGCTTGGTTGACTAAAAACTTCTTTTTTTGACTTAAACTTCTAAAATCAAACGGACGGATCCAAAACGGCGGACTTTTACAGTTATGAACGCACTAAATTTAGAACGTTTACGTGCTCAATGTTGCTGATTGTGATTTTTAAATCAAACCTTAAAAAATCAAAATGTCGATTCCAAAATGGCAACTTTTTTATTTAGGAATGAATATGCATTCATTTTGGAACTTTTGAGTGTTTAAGGTCGCTTATTCTGAATTGTAAATTAAACTTTAAAAAACTCAAAATAGCTATTTGGAACATTGGGGTGTTTAGGGTTACTTATTATGATTTTTAAATTAGCCCGAACTGTACACCCTAGACACGTAGAAAATGAGGGTAAAAGCATGAAAATTTGTACACATCTTCAGTGGAAAAATACAAAATATTTAACCCCCAAACAACCTTATTTTGCTTCACCGTATTTTCACTCACTTGGTTCGGTTCGGTTCTCGGAATATATCATTTTCTATGGGGCATTTTCCAAAGTCAGAAGACATTGAGCGCCACAAAAATTTTACAGCAAATTTCTACGGGTCTTGTTTATTTTAAAAAAATTTTTTGCTTTGCTTTTGATAAACCGCGAATTTTAGTAATTTTTTTTATTTAAAATACTCAAGAATCGTGTTTTTTTTTAAATAAATTTTAACTTTTTAAAGTAGTGTAAGTTCAAATGAACTTTAAATCACTGAATACAAATTATATCAAAACAGATATAATCTTGACTTGTCGATTTTTTTCCGTCATTTTTATAAAAAAATTCCCTCACCCCTTCCACGGTCAAAAATTTTGTATTTTTCCACAGAATGTGTACAAATTTTCATGCTGTTTCCCCCATTTCCCACGTAGTTGGGGAAATACGGGTTGTACAGATCGGGCTTAATTAAACTTGAAAGTAATGTTATAAATTTAAGTTATTTAAATTTTATAATTAGAATTTATTTAGGTTTAGTGTAGTTTTAAGTTCACTTATCTTAAGGTTGTATTATTAGTCTAGGTTTTAGTTGCGGTATCTGTGCGGTCGCATTAAGACGAGAATTTTCCAGGCGTCGAAGAGTGATGGAGAATTCGCGAAACTGCGCTGACCCTATATATTGGGCCGGACATCGCGCGTCGAGTCAGTCACAGATAACAAACTGTAGTGGTCGTGAGATATTAACACGAACTTAATATTAGTAGCTTTAAGTGCGTGTTTTGACATAATTCTCGAAATAAATTGACACATCGTTTTTTTGACAACTGCGAGTTTTATTTGCAAAGTGAACCCATAACCATTGGTGTCAGAAGTGAGACTAAAAGAAATAAATAGTGCAAAGACTATCCTTACATAGTACCACCGGCTATGACAATTGAAAAAAGCAGTAAGTGATTTTTCCAAAATATTCAAAGAAATTCGATAGTGTTTTATTCAAAAACCAAAAGAGCTATTTGAGAACCGATTTTGACAATTTTAATTAATTAATTGATTGCGAGTAAGAAAGACAATTTAAACATAAATTATTATTTTTTGCTAACTGATAGCGTTCATTGGGCTGTTTAGAGATAAAAAAATTTGCATTTAAAAATTGGATGAGCAATCCCTTTTTTGCAAACTGAGCAACTATTTTTAATTTCTGCGTTATTATTGGATTGACTATTCACGAAAAAACTATGAGTTTGCTTTGAAAAATTAGATTTTTGACCACTATTAAAAATAAAAGGCTTTTTAAAAATTTTCTTTTTTTCTTTTCTGATTCTCTCTCTAGATTATCTAAGGCTTGACAATGTCTCTCTAAATATTGAACAAGATCTTTATAATCGGGCATTTTTGTTGCATCGGAAAGTTGCAATTCAAATTTTGTAGCCAGCGAAACATCTAGCCTTTTTAACATCATTTGAACCAAAGGAAAAGAGTAAGCATCCACTGGTAACAATAAATTGCGTTATGCTTCTAAATTTTCATTGAACGTGTCTAATAGATTACGTAATTCTTGAGCACTGTCTGTACTAACTCTTTTTGTATTTTCAATTAGGCGCTGACTCGTGACGTCACTAAAAAACTGCACCCCGACATAAATTGTAATTTTGGAACATACTTAGTTGCATCTCTTTTTAAAGCACAGCTAATTTTTTTATTGCTGTCCAGCTCATAGAGCTGCACAATGGGCTCCAGGACCTAATTTTTGACCAAAATTAGAAAAATAGGTTTTGTAACAATATTTTGTTTTAAAATGAGAAAAAAGTAATTATCAATCAAAATCCGGATCCAAAATGGCGAAGTTTCCTATTTTTGAACCAATAAGTATAAAATTTAAAACTTTGGAGTGTTAGTAGGCGCTAAATATTATTTTTGACTTAAATTAAAAAAAAACTCATTTATCAAGAGGTATCAAATTTAGAACTTTGGCGTGTTTAAAGTCGCTGATTATAATTATGAACTCAAACTTTAAAAAAATTACATGGCAGATCCAAAACGGCATAGTTTTCTATTTATGAACCAATATGTAACAAAATTGGAACTTTGGAGTGTATAAAGCTTATAATTAAGATTTCTGGCCAAACCTAGAAAAAATATCAGGGCGGATCCGATATGGAGCACGTTTACATTTATGAACCGATATGTATTAAATTCGGAAATCTTCGGTGTGTAACGTCGCTTATTATAATTTCTTACTCAAACAAAACTAGCACGGCGGACCCAAAATCCTTATCCAATAGACTATACTATTTATAAACCGATTTGTGTCAAACTTTATACTTGTTTAGGGTTAAATTGAGCTCATCGTGTAATGCGTAACAAAGCTGCATTGGAAAGGATGAAAAGTTTCCATAATAATAAATTTAAAAATCAAACTAAAAATTTAAAATATTAAAAACAGTTAAAATTAAAAACTGACTTTGTAGCGGATAAGAACCTGCAAGTGAACAACTGCATAATTAATTAAGAATAATTTTTGTAGAAAAATTTGTTTTTAAGTCCAACAAAATAAATATTTTTAAAGCGTCTACGTTTTTATATTAGTTTATTAATAGTTAGGTTCGGTAAACTGCTGATGATTTAAAATAGAACCGTTTACCTGTTAAAGTTAACTTCATCTGTAATTTTTGGTTTTTGAGATTTTTTAGTTTGTATTTTTTATGGAGTGAGTGAGTTTTTATTTTTTTTAAATATTCTTTACATTATTTGTATTTTTTATTAATATATAATTTTTTTATTTTTATTTGTTTAAGTTAACCTAAAGTGTTTTAAAAATAATAAACAAGCACTTTTGTTAAGACTGGCTATATATAACTTTTTAGTAAATTAATAATATCTTTCACATGGGCAACTTGTGGCAGCAGATTTTGAAATATAATTTTTGAAAGATATGTACTCAAAATTTCAAGAAAATGGTTGATGACTGAAACAAAATTTTTGTCCAACATTTATAAGAAATCTCTATATTTATAGAATTTCCGAAATCCCAAGCAAAAACCATTACCATACCTGTCTATACATCAAAATTGAAATCAAAATATACAGGGATAAAATCTACTTACCTCCCTCTACAAGATTTATTTTATGAGAATTTTATACAACATAAAATATTGTTGGAAAACGACTTTAAATCTGGGTCAAATCGCCATGCAAATATGGTACTTTAACGCGTTCCGTTGAAAGGAAACATGACACTTCTGAAAGTTGCGTCAATCAAATAATAGTTTTTTCAAGGCCTACTGGACTATCTACTCTTTTTAGTAAAGATGTTCAGAGGTTTCAGTATGTATTTAATTTAACTTTTTTTGACGAAAAATCAGATCCGCGAGCCCACTGTGTGCTGATGAAAGAACGTCCATTGACATTGATTGTCAAGATGACATCTTATAAATACTTCTCATTGCAAACTAGTCCCAAAACTGTTTTAGATTGGGTGCGCCTTTCCCACTAATTTGAGTTAAAAAGAGACAGTAAGTAGCTGGAAAACAATGTGTGAGTTTAGTAAATAAAACGAGTAGACCACTGTTGGTTTATTGATATCATGATTGTTTAGTATGAGTATTAGGTGCCCTTATTAATACATTAATTTAAAAAAAGATGGTAAATAATCGGATAATAATGGGTAAGTTCAGTCAATGACACGATTAGATTAGATGGTGGTACGTTCGAGAATCCTATTTTGTGTCGGGGTGCCGTGCTACATCACAGTCAGCGCCTTATTGCAGCCCAATGATTCGCCGCTATAATTCTAGGTTTAAAATACCTTTTGACTAAGGTATCATAAGCAATATGATAGTTTGCTTCAGTCAGTGGTAAATGCTGTACCAGCTGTTTGGGTTGATTCACTAAAGATTTTAACAAATATTCGAATTTGGTGACATCAGAAAAAAAATATGTTTTATGTACCAAAGCATCAAATCTATCTTTAAAACTGGGAAACTGGGTTATATCTCCACCAAAGATCGGCACGTCTAAAGGTTTTAAATTACTAGCAACTTGAGGTTATTGTTGAGGTGTTTGAGAAGTACTACTAGCTGGAGTAGTCTCAGAAGAGAATAAATTAAAATAGAAAGGTTTGACAGGCCAAAAATTATCCTCAAAATCTATTCTAATTTGATCATTAGTTTCGAATTCTTCATCCGTATCTAAAGAACCTATTATGACATTATGATGTTTTAAAATTCCTGTCGCATATAGATAAACATAATATGTGTTATCAGTTTCGACATTTTTAGCTATGGCATAGAGCTCTGCCATACGACTAACTTCGACTTGACGTAAATTTGCAGCTTTTTTTTTAAAGATGCAGCCATGTTGAAGAAATAAAATTAAAATAAAAGATATTTAAATAAAAGATATTATTTTGTTTTTATTTTTAAATATTTTTTACGCTTTAGTGTTATTAACTACACTTTATAACTAAATTTCCAAGTAATTTTGATTTTTACAAAATTAAAGGATGTTGACAACTACCAATGATTCGACAATCTAACAATTATTATTTTATGTTAAAATTCAAAACTATCTAACGACTACTTTCGATAAAAAACGGGTTAAGGGTTCAAAGGATCGGGGGTGAAGGACCAATTTTTGTTGGGGTTAGATTCTAAGGGGAGAAAATGGAATGTATTTTCATAGGTAAAGAGGAAAACTTACGTGTTTCTTCTCAGCAGCTTGACGGCCGTCCTCGACGATCCAATAATCCAACAAGCGTATTAAGGAGAGGTTGGAGAAGGATAATTTACACTCGCGTAAATTATATTAAAATTAAAAATAATAAAATGTAAAAAAAGATTCAATTTTGTATATCGTTCTGTATGTTTTTGTGTATGTATGCTACGATCGACGTTTTATTTTGCACTGAATATAACTATAAAACAAGAAAAACTAAAGAAAATAGATTTCTAATAACAAACCCACAAATTTTATACAAAAAGGGCGCAGGGACTGAACACTATATGATTGCCTAATTCTGTCTGCTTTCGTTTCCTCATAACTGAATTAAAACTAAACTGATTTAAATTAAATGAAAATGATCATAGCGAGAATTGATTGCTCTGTGAACATCACCACAGAAACTTTCGTCAGTTTTTAAATCCAAGATGGCAGACTAAACAGAACTCTTTATAGAGGATCGCTATTATTAGTTGAAAGGAATTTTTACCCCCTAACCAAATGCGAAAAACGAGGGAAGCGGGCTGATGCTTTTTTGTTTATTCAAAGCAGTTCAGTAATAAGGAATTTATAAACAAAGAAATGCAAGCACAACTAAAAAAGCAAACAGATTGGTAAAATATCCGAAAAATTAAGTTTTTGTAAGTAGTATATTTTTATGGACTTAACCGACATAATGTTAAGTCAAATCTTTACAGCTCCAAATAATTTTATTTTTTGCGGTCTAGTATCGATAAATAAAAACTCAATTTTTATTTAAAGGAACTTAACCACGCTTCTAAAGTGTAATAAGGGACACTCAATGTCTGCCTAAGACTAAGATTAAAATTGTCCTAACTAATGTAGTTATTTAGATATTTCATAAAATTTCGATCAATTTCACGTCATATTTTAAAGCATCGTGAGGCCGCATATATTACGTCGCCGGAAAAAAAAATTAGTTTTCTAAATGTTTTCATAAGTTTAAAATCGTAAGGATTTATATCAAAATCACCACAACTTTTGCAATTCTGCTCAACCAACTGTTTCGGTCCTGCTATGGGCTTTAGTTATTCTAATATACCGTAGGTTTTAAAGTTCTTTATAAACTCAAAGCATTTTGAGGCATAAAACATAATATTAATATTTTGACAGCGAATAATTGCAGTTTTTGTAGTCGGCATCCCTACTAAATATAAAAATTTTGTTTCTGTTTTTGAAAATTGAGGTTCTATTGAAATTTAGAATGGCTGTATAATTTTAAACATTATAAAATTATCATTTGTGAAACAATATTTAATGTAAATATTGCGTTTTTGGGAAGTGGTATTTTTAAGCATGTTTGGCATAAAAACTCCGGCACAATTTTTGTAAAATTTTACAGTTTTTAAAGCTTGTTTCTTCATACAACTAATTCTAGTGGAGGATTAAAATCACCCAAAAAATATAGAAATCCGAGGCACATAAATGAAGAGATGTCAAACTGCGCCCTAAATTCAATGTTTTTATTATTTTTTTTATTTAACTTCACCTGTATGTATGTATGTAATCAAATCTCATTAGCAACTCATTTTTGAAGAGCTTCCAAACATCCGATTGACTTCAAATTTGACATAGTGTCTTAGTTCCGATGACAATACAATAATATGGTTTCATCGGGTACCTACCCTACCCCAAACATGGGGGGTGAAGAGGGGGTAAAACTTTAGTTTGTCCGATTTTAACCAAAATTGGTATCTGGGGGTTTTTGAGGATGAGAATTACGAATTTTTGATCAGATTACAAAAATTCAATATGACGGATTCAAAATGGACGATTTAATGTCAAGTTTTTCTGATTACTTTCAACTGACTTCCACGTTTCCGATTGACTTCAAATTTCGCATACCGTTATAGTTCCGATGACAATCCCATAATGTAGTATCACTGACTACCTACCTCACCCTAACATGGAGGGCGGAGAGGGCGTAAAATTTTAGTTTGTTGGATTTCCACCAAAATTGGTATCTGGGGGGGGGTGCGTAGAAGAGGTAAGGATTTAGTTTGTTCGATCTTAACCAAAATTAATTAATCCTTGCGTATAATGATCATAATAATAACGAACAGTTTTAGTCATTGACTTCTTGCAATATTGATGCGGTAAATGCCTTTCCATGCGGATTTGGTGGATCGTCCACAACCGATGAGGGGCCGAGTCTTCCTTTTCAATGTGACAAAATAAATCGACACACTGCCGGTCGGGGATGATCTGCCTAATATGAAGCAGGCGTAATAATGTCCATCCATATCAGAAAAATGTAAGGGTAGTTTGAGTAGGGTTGGGGTGGGTTGGGTTAAATTGTCTACCCTTACATTTCTCTGCTATAATATAATGAATTTGGATTTGAACTAAACTTCGAGTTAGCAAGGCTAAAACAAAAACGGGTAAATTTCCTTTAATACGCCCATCCCTTTTATTATTATGATATTAGAACACTCAAAAAATTATTTTATGCTTTTTAGTCCATTTTATAAAAGCTTGTTTTCAAAAAAAAATTCTAAATTTATTTTATATAGCATTACTTAAGTTTGAACTTTTTTATTAGACATTCGGACTATTTTTCGTTCACCGCGATATTTTCTGAATAAATAGTGTTTAGTTTTATTAATAATTAACTAAAAAATAGGAATAAAACAATAAGTAGTAGTACTTAAAAAAAAAATTTAATCTTAAGAGCAATTTTTTAAAATATTTTATAAAACGCGATATTGCTAATTTTGGTATTTTTTTACGCGGTTCTACGTAAAGATAATATATAAATTTAAGCATACTGTGATAGGCTAACTCAAAAAATACAATAATTTTCATACGAAGTCAAAACCACCACTAAACTGTATTGGAAGGAGCCAAATTATCCAAAAATTTTTAAAATTACAAATTTAAGTTTTGGTAAAAATCTCATTTCTACAGTTTTTATTAAAAAAACTCAAAGTATGTGTTGAGATTGTCATAAAGCGGTAGAAAGATACATCAACTGGCTGCATAACAGTAGAAGCAAAATTGTCCTACATATTACCGTTTTTGAGATATTTGACAAAAAGTAGGTTACTATTAATCTTAAGCTTTAGGGCATCGCGACGCTAGCTATAATGCGACGCCGAGCAAAGAACTGTTTTTTCCTAACTTCGTATGGTGTCCTTAAACAGTATGCCAAGTTATATCAAGATCAGCCAAAAATTAAATATTTCAAATTTGACTGCCCGACCAAAATGTTTTTTAATGATTTTTACCTAGACACCGCATAATGGGATATTATGAGGACGACCTGAAAATTAAATTATTTAGTTTATAATTTATGATTTGATTCGTTACCTATTGGCAATGGTTCTTGCAGCAAAGCATTATCTTCTTCCATAAGTAATGTCCAAGGTCCTAGTGATGTATTAAATATAGGGTCTTGGTTGATGTCAAAGAATAAAATTATAATATCTTGAGTAACGTTTAGTGGTTTTTCGCCGTTTTCTGTATCTGGCTCCTTATCTTTTAGAGAGGCGGTAAATCTTACCTAAAAACAATTTAAAATAAATGGATCCATGATGGATCTGATACGTTCTTAGTCCATTAGTACACTCCAAGTAAACTCCACGCTATATATGCCCTGAACGGAGTTTTTGTAAATAACTAAGAAACCAAAGCTTCTACGAAGCTTTTAGTAATAACGTAAGTTATTGAGAAAAAACCTGTTGTACTACATTTTGGAAACTACATACTGATGCGATGCTCCGTTAAAAGGTGAGCATATTTTCAATTCTCATAAATCAGTCATTAGGGACCTATTGCAATAAGGCCAGGCAATAATTGTGCCGGGCACTATATTGACAGTTTCACATTATAAGAACAGCTATCTTCTTTCAAAATTAGGCCTTTGTGTATCATAAGACCCGGAATTAATAGTGCCGCCACTATTAATGAAAAAAAAAAAGACTGGATTTATAAATTCGACTTTGGTATGTCATTTTTCAATGTGAAAATGTCAATATAGTGCCCGGCCCAATTATTGTCTGGCCGTATTGCAATAGGTCCCTATTAGCTCAGTTTTGTACGCTATTTTACCTAGAAATTTAATGGAAATTGGTTAAGGTGTTTAAGAACTATCGTGTTATGGACATATATACACTCACACATACGGACAGACTTCACGACGATATGTCTAGCCATTATTGCGCTAGGAAGGTAAAAATTAAAAGTATCAATTTTAAAGTGCGCTTTTGAGAGTATTATTAGGAGTCAAAATCTTTGTTTTGTTTTTCAACAGTAGTTTTCCTTTTTAAAAAGGTTGTTCACAAGACTCTTAAATATTTGTATTATTTTTAACCTTCAACAGAGAAACAGTTTTTGTTAGACAAATAATATTTTAAGAGGGGGATATATAAAACTTATTAGCATAGCTTCGAAAAATATACTTGGTAGCCTAAGCCACTTTTGTCTGCATTTTGCATACCGTAATGAAACTTGGTACTATTATTGTACAACACTATAGTATTATCTTACAAAGTGGTGCTCATCCCGAACCCAGTGCAAAGCAAAGATTTATTATGTTTTATTTTTAATTGCATCTATCTCATTAAAATTCTGTACAAAATTTTAATGTAAATCTAGAGCAATGAAACTTGGCACCGATTATAAGGACATACATACTTTTATTTTAAGCAATAAAAAAAGTATACTGATTTATTTTAAATTTATTGTGTAGGAACAAAAATTCCAGGAGCCTACTTTTGCGGGATACGACGTTAAAATTTAATGTGAGTATAAACAAATTGTTTCTCTTTAAAACACAAAATGCTGTGTGGGTGTGGCATATGCTGGGTCGAAGTACAGGGAGTTGTAATTACTTATTCTAAATTTAAAAAATCTAAAAAGATGGAAACGTGGATTTGTTAGACGTAATGATATTTAAAAAAAATATATATTAAATAAAAGATACTTGCTTAGCTTTTATTTATATTTCGCGCAAAAAAAAGAACTAGTTTAAGTTGTTAAAAATACAGGGTGTGTTTAAAAATAAGTTAAATTTTATAGCATTTTTGATTTTAGCTTTCGTTTTCTTAGTTAAAAATTTTTATACAGAGTGTGATAAAGTAACTAAACAATAAAGTTTTTTCGTAATTTTTTTATTAAGTGCTGAAAATTCGAATAACTCTAAATATGTCAAATAAACATCTCAGTAAAATCAGTATATTCTCCTTTATAAACTATTAATCGGACTCTTTTTGTAATAAGCCCTTCATTTTTACTGTTTTTTTACATTATTTACTGTAACTACTGGAATTTTGCAATGAAACTTGGCACAATTTGTCGATTATCACACACTATAACAAGAAATTTTAAATTTGCCTAAGTTTGTAATATGCTATATTTTACAGGGTGATATTCAAAAAATCATGTAAAGGTAGTAGTCTCAAATTTTTGTTCATACCGGTTATGCCGTTTAAGATTAAAAGATAAAATAAAAGATACCTTCTAAATTTTACTACTTGTTATAACTAGAGGAACGTCTTTTTAATGTGGTGTACACTGTGTTACTCAGTTTCGTAATTGTAAGAAAATACAAAGTGTTTCTTTTGCCAATATACTAACATTTTTAAAGACGTAAAATTAAAAAAAAAATTGGCACCCTTTAAGTGCACTAAGACATAAAAACATTTTAATTGCAGTAAAATAAAAAAAAATAATCAAGAGAAAAGTCGAAAAACGAGTACAAGTAAAATGTTAAAGATTTTTTTTTCGCTTTAACACCCGTTATGCAGTACCTTTAAAAACCACAGCCCATAACCCCTATGATATGGAAAGTTTTCAATAGGGACCTATTGCAATAAGGCAATAATTGTGTCGGGCACTATTCTGATATTTTCGCATTAGAAGAACAGCTGTCTTCTTTTAAAATTAGGCCTTTGTGTGTTATAAGAGCCAAAATTAATAGTGCCGCTACTATTAATGGAAAATAAACGACTGGAATTATAAATTCGACTTTGGTATATCAATTTTTAAAGATCAACTGTCAGTTTTCAATGCGTTATATTTGATTTTAAGAGAAAAAGTCATAAAATACCTTTTTTTAGGGCCTAATGTTTTTTATATTGGCGTTACGGTATACCGGGTATCCCATTTAAATAAATGTGTTTTTTTATTATAACTCACCTACGTCATTTGATTTTTTTTTCGGTCACCACCATCTTAATCAGAGGAAAAAATACTACAATTTTGTCTATTTCACCGACCCTGTAGCTCTAATATTACCGAAGTTAATAATAGTGCCGACCTAAATCTGACCACCCTGTATACTAAAATTCAAAAATTCTAGAAATTAAAGTCCACTTTTACTTAATTTATCAAATTTTATTAAGTTCGGCTTGGTCAGGTGTTTTTAATATTCTCTGGCGGAGATCTCAGAACAGGTACATTTAAGGTGTCAGTTTTTGACATTTCATATAGATAGTTTGATGTGTTGGGGGCAATTCTTTACATTTCAAAAAATTTGACGAAATTTGAAAAAATGTGACATAATCTGGCGCTTAAGATTTCTCGTTTAAAAGGCAATTTTTAAACTTAAAAACTTACCTAAAAGGCCATTTCCCACTTTTTGATAGATGTAGCTTCACGATATAATATTTGTTTTTAATTAAAAACCCGTAATTTGTTGAAAATTTTTAATTTAAAAATTGTAAATAAATTCAAAGCAGAAACACATTAAGCACACAAACTGAAATGTCAGATTTCGTCACATTTCGTCACATTTCTTTCAAATTTATGAGTCCTATTCGTTTTCTTTATGAGGTCAGCTAAGTTTACCTTCTTTCTTTGTTTTTCACGGTAAAATTAACAAAGAGGGACTAAACGGATTTTTAAGGGAATGTCAAATTATTTCTTTAAAATCTGCCAGAAAAATCTGACTAAGTGGTGATCGTGGTCAAATTATTGAAGTGGCGATTACTTTTTTACTTTTGTTATCAAAGCTAGGCAGGTACATAGTTTTTTATTCTGGGGGTCCTCCCATATAGAAACTGCTGTTCTTCAGTGACGGCCCATGACACAGCCTTCGTAAACCATAGAGAAAATAATAAATTGTCTCTGTCGTAAACTAACACGAAGGCTGCGCCCATGAGGTTTTGGATAGGCTAATTAGAAATACTAGGGTCACTGCATCCTGCAAGCCAAGCGTCTCCCAGGGGTAGCGACACGAGTGTCAAAACCGTACTCAAAATTCCATAGACGTTCGTGAAAATACTCATTTTTATACAGTCTGAGAAAAGAAAAATGTTTTAATAAAACTTAAAAAGAACTCGTTTTTATACAGCTTAAGAAATAAAAAATATGTTCCTTGAGTTTTTGGGTTATGAATATTTATTGTAGGTATATTTATTGTTAAAAATCATTTTCTTTTAAATATTATTTCTGTTTTTGTATAAAAATAATACGTAATAAATAATCAAACAGGACAGAAATACATTTCTATGTTAAAAGTTTATTAATAGTATATAATATATCAAGGGATAAAATGAAACTTTTATCACGATGTTTATACGCTATTTTTCGCACTGTTTAATTTATTTTCCAAGATTTTTTCCCATTTTTTTGGGGGTTTTTGGTATTGTGTTTTTTTTTTAGTACCTTTTTATTCCGAATTTTACATTTTATCAAAAGACAAAAAATGCCCAAATACAGTTCGAGTTTTCGTAAGGTTCGGCTTAATTATTTATAATTTTATAGTACATTTAATATAAGTATCTTAATATTATTGTTCGAAAGCATAAACTTGGAAAATCATTTTCTTTAAACCAAAAATTGTTCTAAAACATATTCTTCGAACAAAAGAATGTTCGAAAACGATTTCTTCAAACAGAAATTTTTCGAAATCATTTTCTTCGAACAGAAATGTGTTCGAAAACATTTTCTTTGAACGGAAATTTGTTCGAAAATATTTTTTTTAATGAAAATTTGTTCAAAAACATTTTTTCGAAAACAAATTTTTCGAAAAAAAAATATTTGACCTGGCTTGCCAAACTTAACACAACTCATATAGTTCGACTAATGGGGTTTTTTTCTCACAATTTTTGGAAACAAAAACTTCCCTTACTTCTTTCACGGGATCCTAGAGAGTATGAAACCAAACCGAACCAACCGAAACCGATTGTCGAGAAATGATTTCCCTAAATTAGCTTTCCGGTCCTCATTTTGGAAGGTTGAAATCGGTGTTACTCTAACCTTTCTTAATTGAGCACATCAGGAGGTATCTGGACCGGTTCGGATACGTTTGCGATCAATTGACAAAGTTTAGGAAAATACCAATTTCGACCTTCCAAAAGGAGGAAAGTAGACAAATTTTCAGAATGTTTACGATCCCGGGAAAGAAGTCAGGGTTTTTTTGAAAAAATATGGTAGTCAAACTATATGAATTGTGTTAGGTTTGGAAATCCAGGTCTAGAGCGTCTTTTATCGAAAAACTTGCTTTCGAAGAAAATGATTTCTATTCGAAGAAAATGTTTTTTTTTTTTTTTTACGGGTATGCGCACTCGCAAGGAGATCCCTATCACGCTCGAGAAGCGGCAAGTGCGCGAAAATGTTGGTGTGTGTTGGTTTTGAAACGGTTCAGGTTGTAACCTGCAGGGAAAACTGTCGCAGGGAGTTTATTCCACAGCGATGCTGTTCTCCAGAGATATGAATTCTGATATAATGAGGTTCTTGGTGCCTCTATTTTGACAATAAATTGATGGTTACCGTCTGTTTGACGTGTTCGCCTAGTAGGTGCTACTCCCGGGGGGATCATACGTGCCAACTCTTCAGAGCATTTTCCGTGATAATACCTGTAGAAGAGAGATAGATCGCCCACAGTTCTTCAAAGTTCGAGACTATCCAAGCTACGGGTAAGTGCGGGGTCATTGATTAGCTTGATAGCTCGTTTTTGCACGGTGTTCAAAAGCATTAAGGTATGTTTGGGTGCCGCACTCCATATATGTGAGCAGTACTCCATAGTTGGTCGAATCTGGGCTTTGTAGAGTGTCAGCAGTTGGCTTGGTGTATACAGATGTCTTGTACGAAATAGCACCCCAAGCTTTTGGGACGCCCTTTTAGCTATATCTGCCACGTGACTGTGCCAAGACATGTTGGTCTCTGCAGTAACTCCTAAGATGTTCAACTGGCTCTGCAATGCGACAGCACTTCCAGATAGCATAATGTTTGGCTCACCGGGGCTGGTCTTTTTTGAAAACAGGGCTGCTTGGGTTTTCTGCGCGTTGAACTGTACAAGGTTTTTGTTGCTCCAGTCCTCTATTATCTCCAAGTCGTTATTTATCTGTGATATTTCAGTTAGTCTAAGGTAATGGAATTCACGTGCGGAGAGACATGTGGGTGGTATGACTGAGGAGACTACATTGCCATCATCTGCAAAGCAATAAAGTGGATTTACTGTTTTATCTATGAGGTCATTTATGTAAATCAGAAAAAGTGTTGGCGAAAGGATTGCTCCCTGTGGCACACCAGCATTTATTTGGTAAGAGTTGGAGTTCCGGCCATCCAGTGCAACATAAATGGATCTATCCTTAAGGTAACTTTCAAACCAAGTGCAAAGTCTCGGCGCCAATCTCGTTGCTTTGAGCTTGTTGAGCAGATTTTCATGCCAGACTTTATCGAATGCTTTAGATATATCTAAGGCAATTGTTCTTGTTTCACCTCACAACTCAATCGCTTTTTGCCATAAGTGAGTGACGTATGTAAGTAAATCGCCAGTTGACCTATATTTTCGAAATCCTTATTGCTTGTCGTTGATAATTTTGTACTTTTCCAAGTACTTGGTTAGGTGATTGTTCACAACTCTTTCCATTACTTTTGATATCACCGGAAGTAAAGCAATTGGTCTATAGTTTAACGGATCTGTCTTTTTTCCTTTCTTTGGAATGGGTTGTACTGCGGCAGACTTCCATGATGATGGATATACTCCTTGCCTATAAGATAAATTGAATAATTTTGCGAAAGTTGGGGTGAGTTCGCTAGCACAATTTTTGAGTACTATCGCGGGAATGCCATCTGGACCCATTGCTTTGTTTGTATCCAACTTTTTAAGGGATTTTCGTATTTCTCTGTGACAAAAGGGTACCTCTGGCATACTGTGGGAAACCCTTTCAATGAACGGTGGAGTTTTTCCATTTGGCACTGTTAGGTTTGAGTTGGAGGAAAAGATTTTGGCCAGCATATTGGCTTTTTCCTTTGATGTTGTGGCTAAGTGAGTATTTTTATCTGTAAGTGGTGGTATGGATGACTTGGTGAAGTTTGATCCAACGACTTTTGCAAGAGACCAAAAGGACCTAGAACTACTTGGACAATTCAGCAACCTGTTTTTTATTCTTTGATTGTATGTTTCTTTGGCGGTGTGAATAGTAATTTTGCAACTATTTCGGGCTTCTATAAATTCTGTGTAGTTTTGTGCGGTTTGTTGTCGTTTCCAAAGGTTATATGCTCTGTGTTTTTTCTGTACAGCCGTTTGACACTGGCTGTTGAACCAAGGTTTTGCATTAGCTCTGCGTTTTATTGTATGTGGGATATATGCATCCATTCCAGATAAGATTACTTTTGTTATTTCGTTACAGCAAATAGTGGGATCAGCTGTTTTAAAGCAAACCTCTTGCCAAGGAAAATCCAGGTAAAACTGTTTAAGGTCATTCCATTTTGCCGATTTAAAGTGCCACATTTTACGAGGAAGTGATTGTTGGCTTGGCGGTATGAACATTTCGCACTTTGTTCTTATAAGTTTATGATCGGATGAACCAAGTGGGGGATCTACTTGAATTGTGTACAAGTCAGGATTTGTAGTTAGGAACAAGTCTAAAAGCGCTGCAAATTTACCCCTTTCTGAGATACGGGTAGGTTCATCGACAAGCTGCGTTAGACCACAACTTATGGCAAAAGCTTCTGCTTCCTTGCCTTCATTATCTGTTTTGTTGTGGTGTTTTAGCCAGGGTATATTGTGGACGTTGAAATCGCCTAAAAAAACAATTTCCTCATGTGGATAGTTAGACTGTATACTATCACAGTTTTCGGATAATGTCGCAAAAAAGTTTTGATACTCGGTGTTACTTGGCGGTCGGTAGAGGCAGCAAATGAACTTGGTCGATGACTTATGGAAGCAATATTCTATGCCTAAGGTCACAATAACGATCAAAACGAACCAAGCCATCGGCAAAGTACAGTAAGCTTACGGCAAGCTGGAACAAAATAATCGGTCTCGTGTATATATCTTGATTCCTTTTTGTTTTTTGTATTATAATAAAATAAAGTAATCCAAAAACCTATATTTTGCGTATATGGTTTAAAAGAAATTACTTTCAATCACTGGGGATAAGAAATACTACCTTAGCCCATGAAAAAAGGGATTAAACGTACACCTTTATTCCGTAGAGAGCACAAAAAATTTATTAAATGATACAAAACCCAACATAATAGTTTTCTATATTTTAGAATATATATAAAACATGCAAACTATATTTTTGGTTTCCTTCGCTGTGTGGGTCCTAACACAGGGTCCTAATAAATTTGAAATCATAAAAAACATAGGTTTGTTTATTTGGACAGTAAAATTTATATACCGGATGTGACGGACAGTTCTTTACGTAACATTTGCAAACCATTTAATTTTTTTAAACATAAAAAAAGCTACGCTCCTGACAGTGTCAGATTTGCGTTTTTCGTAAATGAGGTTATGTTTGGTGTCGCTACCCCTGGGAGACATGAGCGGCTAGTTCACAACTTGCATTCCGTTTGCTATTGGTCGAAATAGTCAGCTGACTTTTTGATGTTGAACGTTGCCGTTTAAGATTATTATTATATTATATTAAGAGATGGTGCCACCAGTCAAGCATTTAACAAACTTTATGTTTACAGCTTTCGGCGTAAAATACGAATATATACTAGTTGTAAGTGATTAAAAAGTATAGTGGTTTGTGCAGTACATACCTATTGAATTTAACTAATTCTATGCATATGCCGATGAGTTTTTTTTTATTGTTTTTTAAAAACATATTATATTTTTTTTTTAATTAGCTTCCCTATCCTGTTTTCCTGTCGAAATCGGTGTTAACCTAACCCTGATAAATCATTCGACAACGTATCCTAACCTGTCCAGACACGCCCCGGTTAGGATACGTTTCCCATCAACTGACCACGGTTAGGTTTTGTTTCAGTTTGGTTTAACACCGATTTGAACCTCCCAAAACGAGGACAGGAGAGTTTAATTTTAAAAATCCCGCCTGACTATGTCAACCAATAGCAAATGGAATGCAAGTTGTGAATTATCCGCTCGTTGGGAGACCCAGGCTTTCAGGATGCAGTGACCCTAAGAATATTTGCTACAGTCGCCACCTGACGAAAATAAGTCGAAGGCGGAAGTTTTCAGGGGTGCCACGACCACGTGGTCACATTGTGCAAGGAAAACTTAAGTTTGCGACACGCGCCCTACAGGGAGCTGCACATAGAGGCAGTACTGCGTACAGCCGACCTTAAAATAGATTAAAAATATTTTTTGGTTTTATTGCACCCCTGACTGGACCCAAGAAACAAACCTTTAAAACATAAATTTCAAACTTTCTATAAATTCGTATAATTAAAAATAATGTTTGTATAATTATGTAAAATTTCTTGTGTGCCTAATATTATAGATTTGTTAAAAAATTCTAATTTTCTACTTAGCAATAAAAAGTTGATAATAGCCCCCAAAAAACTACTATTTACGGATTAGATCAAATTTTGGTTCAGGAGGTGAATTACAGGGTGATATCGAAAATAGTAGTAAATCTTAATAAAAATCACATTTTTAAAAAACAACTCTGTCAGGAGTTTTAGTTAGCAAATAAGAGTAAGAAATACATTAAAAAATGTATCATGACCTTATTGTATTATTTTTAGATCCAGGAAGTGAGAGACCTACAGGGTGATATCGAAATTAGAAGCGTAATTTTCTAAAAAACACATTTTTAAAAAACAATGTTGTCAAGAGCTTTCGTTAGCAAAAAATTATTTGAAACACGTTACACAATCATACCATTATCAGATTTTATCACCTTTAGGTCCAGGAATTGAGCTACATGGTGATATAGAAATTATTAGTGTGTGTAAATTTTCTAAAAATCACATTTTTAAAAAGCAAGGTTGTCCGGAGCTTTTGTTAGCAAAGTATAGTTAGGAATACGTTAAACAATCATACCATTAACTGACTGTATCACCGTTAGGTCCAGGAAGTGAGGTACAGGGTGATATCGAAATTAGTAATAAAATTTCGTAAAAATCACGTTTTTAAAAAACAACGTTGTCAGGAGCGTTTGTTAGCAAAAAATAGTTAGGAACACGTTAAGCAATCATACCACTTACTAAATTTCATTTACTTCCAGTAGGTAAGCTGCAGGGTGATATCTAAATAGCAGTAAAGATTTTAAAAAATCACGTTTTTAAAAAACAAGGGAGGTGAGCTACAGGGTGAAATGAATAAATAAATCCAAAAATATTCTCATATATTTACGTGAAAAACTTTTACTATTTATTTGACAAATTTACAAGTTAATATGATAAAATTTTGACATTAAAACTTATTAGTTAATATAACCAAATCAACCTAAGCCCCTAACTAACCTTGGTCAAAATAAAAGTTTACAAATACACATAAGAAATCCAAAATTTATTTACGTAACAACATCTTGGTTCGTTGTTCTTTTACAAATTCACAAGTTAGTTTGAAAAAATCATGGCTTTATAATACATATCAAGTATAACCAAACCGAACCAAACCCATATAAATAAGGTTGGTCAATATAAAAATGTACAATAATTATTTACAGAAAAACCTGCCTGCCTTCGTTGTTAATTTACAAATTTACATGCTTATTTGACAAAAATTTTTCATCCAAAATATACAATTAATAGAATCAAACCGAACCAGTTGGTCAATATAAAAATTAACAAATACAAATAGTAAATCAAAATTTTTTTACAAATATTTTATATTTGTTTGATTTGTTAATTAACAAATTTACAAGATATTTTAGAATCTTGGCCCTAAAATATATATTTAATGTAACAAAACGAAAGCCTTCACTAGGCTTGCCAAATGTAAATATTTACAAACATACACGATAAATATAAAAATCTGCACATTTATTTACAGGAAAAAACTGTCTTCGTTGTTATTTCACAAATTTGCATGTTTTTTAGGCAACAATTTGACACCCAAGTTATCTATTTAACATAACCAAACCGAGCCAAATCAAATCCTTATAATTATTAAGCTTGCTCAATATAAAAATGTACAAATACACATAATAAATATTACATTTATTTACATTGACAAACAACAACCTGCACACAAATATTTTTGTCCCGTACGTCGTTCTTAGTTTTATTTAATTACTTGTATATAGACTTCTTCCAAAGTGAAGCGACTCAATATTTTGCATTTCTTTCAAAAAATCTGTTAATACATGTACCGCTACATAGCTATTTGGTTGTCTGATAAAGGGATATATTTCTTTACTTCTTTAGCTATTTTTACTGAAAACTCCAAATCAACAAAAGCAGTAGTTTCATCCCACTTAAGGTCTTTTATCTTTAAATTTTAAATATCTTTTACATAAATATTTTTTTGTATCGCTTAGGCTTTTAATTGTTTGTACAATAGTTATTTACCTAACAAGTGCGGAAAGAGGTACTTTTCCGCACGCGACGGCACTTGCACAAACGACGCGGAGCGGAGTTCGGGCAAGCCGTCAAGGATGGAAAAGATAGTTTCCGCAAGAATTAGGTACAATGTTTTTCCTACGAGTGTTTTTGTCCATCTTCTTTATCAAAAAACATGTTTTAATTCGCAAAGATTTTATAATAATGCTAGAAAATGATACGTAAGATAGAATAGTTACATAAATCATTTAATGAGTCCTAAATATCTTCATTTTTAACAAAACAAAAATCGTGCGGAAAAGAAATTTTTCAGCACTCGTGCGGAAAAGTTACTTTTCCGTACGTTTTTTTAACTTTTATTTTTACTTGATTTTTTTATGCACGGAAAAATAATAAAACAGGATTTTTTTATTATTATATATTAAAAAGAAACCTTATGTAAAGAACATTTAATTAACAATAACGAAAAAGTTAACGATGGTAGATATTGAAATTGAAAGTGCACTTTCTGTTTGTTGCATGCTTCAATATACATCAGATGCCGCAACATCATGAATAACGTCGTTTCTTATTGGAATTTGATTGGTTGGTGTTTGGCCCACTACAGAAATGCCTTGATCAGTTTGCTGCTTAGAATTACTACTGTAGTGAATGGAGAAAGGTATAGTCTGTACAGGCTGTAACACATTACAGGATTCTTCATTCGGTGCTTCTGGTAGCATCGGTACAGCAGCACTTCTTGAAAATGAAACTTGTATGTAGGAGGACGGGTTTTCATTTGAAAACGATTGTGGACGGGAAGGTTCTTGCAATTTGGACGTGCGGAAAAAAATCGTGAGGAATGTAAAAATGATGCGAAAAAGTAAAATTGTGCGGAAAAGTAATTAACGTAATATTCTTTTAATAGATCGCTCAAGAAACCCTAACTTATATGTTCTTGGTTTGTAAACAGTAAGGTGAGGCCAAAAGTTATTTTTAAAAATATGATTTATAAAAAAATTTACTGCTAGTATCTTACCTACTGGACCTAAATGTACCGCAGTTAGTGAATGGTGTGGTATGTTTACATATTCCTAACTATTTTTTGCTCACCAAGACTCCTGATAAAGTTGACTTTTAAAATTGTGATTTCTACAAAAGTGTTTTACTAATTTTGATATCACCCTGTACCTTACTCCAAGGACCTAAGGGTAATACAGTCAGTTAATGTTATGATTTTTTAACGTGTTCCTAAGCATTTTTTGATAACGAAAGCTCTTGACAACATTGTTTTCTAAAAATGTGATTTTTAGAAAAATACACTAGTTATTTCGATATCACCCAGTAGCTCACTTGCTGGCTCTAAAGATAATACAATAAGTTAGTGATATGATTTTTTAAGGTATTTCTAACTCTTGTTTGCTAAGTAAAACTCCTGACAACGTTGTTTTTAACAATGTAAATTGTACAACTATTTTTGATATCACCCTGTAACTCACCCGCTGAACCTAAATTTGAAATAATCCGCTAATACATAGTTTAACTTTTTGGGCTATTTTCAACTTTTTATTGTTAAGTAGAGAACTAGAATTTCTAAACAAATCTATAATAGATATTAAGGTCACCCTGTAGCAGACCTGAACCTAACCTTTATAACCTGGGTTTGGCAGTCTTTTTTTCTATCTCTTCATACCTGATCATAAGAAATATTAGACAAACATTATTTTTAATTATATGATAATAATATAACAAGTTTGATATTTATATATTCAAAGGTTATTTTTTGGGCCACGGGTTGCAATAAATCCGAAAATATTTTTTTTTTCATAAACATCAACCCTAATAGTTTTCTTTCCTAAAATTCATTTGATTTCGTTAAAATAATATTAATTACGTTTGATTTTGTGGTCGGCTGTACTTAGCCATTCAGTTTGGTTCGCTTTGCATGTTATCATGTTATGTTCGTGTTATTTGAATCCAACTTTAACGAAGTAAGAAAAACGTCTCATAGTTTTGTTATTGTTTTTTTCCGGAAATATACAATTTTTTAAGAACCTGTGCATCATCAACAATCCCTGAAAAATATTGAATTATCAGCAATCGAGTTTAAAGGTAGGTTTTAGATTATATTTTTCCTCATTTTTCGGTTTTTGACGCTGTACAAGAAACTGAAATTTACGATGTTGCCATGACTTAGGGCTAAAATTTGAGGCGTCAAATTTTTTCAGATTGTTTCAAATTATGTCAAATTTTAAAGAATTGCCCCCGTTGACTCAATTTTTATCTACTTTTGTTTAGAATAATTCTAAATTACCAAGAAATCGATATTCCCACACGACCACTTCAGATGAAATAAGATTTTAACCATGTATCCTCCTTCCTTTTGATCCCCCCTTAAAAAAACCGTTTTCTCAACTTTATTTTTTGTACATTTTTTGGATTTGCAAGCTATAAGGTAAAACAAATAAAAAAGAGTACGCGGAATGAGTTTCATATTTAATTTATAAATTTTTCCTGTCCCACCTCAGGTACGCCCCGGTATCTTGGCCCTGCACTGGGTTCCTGGGTTCCATCGGATCACCACTGCTAAAATGGTATCTCTAGGTGTCTACTACCTCTGTGCCAAATTTTATCACGGTACGCGAAAATGCAGACAACACCCTAAATTTCCGTGTTAGGCTCCGACACTAATATAAAAACTGGGGTTTTTACTAGAATATCTTAAAGAACTTCATACATTATTATTCCTAAATCCGTTTTTACGCGCGGTGTGAAAAAAAAAGTCCGCGTCGTGCGGCAATAGTATATTACATTACAAGAGAAGAAAAAGACAAATTTCAGACGAGCGTGAATGTTGTGAACGATGCGCTAGCCGAGTGAAACAACACCCGAATGTAAGAAAGTTACTTTCTCTTGAGTTGAGTACGCTATTTTTCCAACGAATACTGTTGTACTATACTATTTTTTGTAAAAATTGGTCTCTAATTTTGCATAAATCAAATAAAACTGCTTTTCCGCACTTGTGTGGAAAAGTAATTTGCAACTAGGAACAACTAAAGCACATGAGCGGAAATGTACTTTCTTACACATGCGAAAATATTTTTGCACACGGGTGAAATTTAACGTTTTCTGAAAATGCAAATCGTGTGAAATTCATCATTTTCATATGTGGTAGGAAAAAGCTATCTCGCATCGAACTTTCAAATTTTGAAAAACTGTATGCATTTAAAATTTGTGTTTACTATATTGTTTATAAAATGTCTTGGTGGCTTGATGTGACGGTAAAATTTGAATAAAAAATGTTAAAAAACAATTTGTTTTTTATGTGATTCGATGAGGAAAAACAATTGCTCCGAACATTTGCAGAAACCAATTTAAAATACAACGCACGCGTCGTTCTGTGAACGGCATTTGCGGAGAATTGATTTTCTGCACTTATTAGCAAAATAGATATTTTCTATGAACATGCACAATATCCTTTTTTCCGCATGATTTGAAAAAAAAACCACACCGTGCGGCAAAAACTTTTGGGCCAATCTGTGAAATTTTGAAAAAGACTGTATAGATTTTAAGTTTTTGTTTACCATATTGTTTATAAAATGCCTTGGGTGCTTGGTGTACCTGTAAAATTTTAAATAAAAATGTAAAAAAAAATATTTGGTTTGATAAGGATTGACGTGTGAATTTGGGTTGGTTTATATTTAAAAAAAAAATACAAATGTTTTCCGCAGGCTCGTAGAAACATAATTGCTTGAAACACTAGCAGAATCTATTTTTTGACACTTACACAAAACGAAAAAGGTACGTACTATTGGTCCATTTATTTTATCATAGTATGAAAATTAAAATAATTTAAATATAAAAAAATTTTCTAAACCTGATCCTGCTTTAATTGTTCCTAATTGCAGCATTTGCTTGATTTTCAGCCGATAAACAAAATACATTAATTCAATGTAAAAATTTATTGAATTATTATGAAAGAAATTTTAATTTTTTTCTGTTTATCGGCTGAAACTTAATGTACACCGGACATTTTGTGTTGTCTCTGTAAATGCTTGACAGAAATCCCTACTAGTCGTTCCGTCAATGGCATATGCGTGCGGGAAAATCAATGTTCTGCACTTGTTAGCAGTTAGCAGCTATTGAAGCTAGAAAATCTATTAAAGCGAGCCGAAGTGTGAATGCAAGAATATACAAACCTTATATACTTGTAGTTTAGCTAGATCTTTATTATAATAGTTATTAACTTGTAACTGCGCTGAGCATTCATCCGTCGTGGAGGTTGAGTTAAGGGTAAACATCGACAGACCACCTAAATTAAAAAATAAATTATGTTTTTAGCTTTTTTTTTTAAGTTAAGCACATAGGGTAAAGTCGCCAAAATTGTACCGTTGCACAGTAGTTTCTCGTAGAACATGTTTGGCCAATAAGGGTTATATTATATACAGTAGAAGGTCTAGTAGACCTAGAAAATAAAAAATACTTAAACAAAATAATTCCTAAAGTTGTCAAAACGAAGCGTCCTGCCGAGGTTCTACAATCACGCTGATAAAACTCTTGTTCTTCGAAAAAAATTGTTTGATATATATATGAAATTTATTTAGATGGATATTGTCAGGATAGAAAATAATGTCCTATTAAGTAAATGACACAAGTTACGTTTATAAGCAAGTGCACATTAACTCTAAACAATGTAAGGAAATGAACTTCTGTATATAGTTTAAATTATAATAAAAGTAATAAATTGTATACAGAACTATTATAAACAAGAAGCGATTAATGGGTTTTCGATGATGTTTATACAGGAAACAAACACATCTCGATATCCTATCAATGGCAAACGGTTTGTAATAAAAGCATCTCCAAAAGAGTTTAGCAGTTAGTTGTAAGCTGAGAACGCCCCGGGCTTAGTTAATAGTGAACAAGTAGTACGATAGTCAAAGTATAAGAAGTTGAGCGTATCAAGAAGATTTGTAGACAAGATGTATTTAAGTACAATGTAAGTAGTAAATATAAGTATTATAATAAAACCATTACACCTAACTTAAACTGTGTTACTTCACGATAAAACCCCCTCGTGACATATGGTGTCACGAGGGGGTTTTATCGTTGCCGTTGTCTTTTTTGGAAGACATATAGATATCTAGACATATAGACCCACCTTACTTTAACCCAATGTTAGACTCACCGGTGAATTTCATTACAAAATATGAAAAAGTATCTGAAGTAAACGGTTGGACCGAAACGCATACGATAGCATATTTTAAAAATTATTTGGAAGGCGCCGACTTCAGATGGTTTTTAGAATATCGTAGCAAAACCGAGAATGCAAATAAAACTTGGGCTCACTTAAAACAGAGTCGGTAAAGCTGGAGGGACCATGATAAGGGGCCCAAAAACCATTGATGTCATTAATTGTTGCTAATTCGTTGCTAATTTTTTGCGACAAACTTAATTTTGTTGCTGTAGCCGTTTACGAGAAAATTGTGGTCCCCTCAGGTTTACCGTAAAGCTAGGGGGACCACGCGTATCTCCGATTTGATAAGGAGTAGAAAGGTCAATTTTGCGGCATTATTTGTTGCTCGGAAGGCCCATCAACAATCAAAAGTAATATGGTTAAAAAAGTTTACCGTTATTTTTTTATAGGCAAAAAACCATTTTTTGCAGTAAAGCAACTGAAACCAGCCATATCTCGTCACTGGATTGAGCTATCGGGATGAAACAAAAACTGGATTTTGTTGCTCGTCTAGTACGAATTAGTTGCGGCAAAATCCATTTTGTTGCGGCGTTATTTTTGAAAAAGTTGTTATTTCGTTACATTGTATGGGTCATAACTCAAAAATGAACTAAGGGGCCCAAAAGTTTCATATGCCGTTAGATAGAGGGTAACCAGTACTAATTAGTTGCGGAAGAACCAATTTTGTTGCTGTAGCCATTTTCGAGAAATATGCGAAAAACCAGTTTTGGTAAAGTTAGGAGGACCAGCCATATCTCGTTACTGGATTGAGCTATCGGGATGAAACAAAACCTGGATTTTGTTGCTCGCGTGGTTCGAATTTGTTGCGGCAAAATCCATTTTGTTGCGGCCTTATTTCTGAAAAATGTGTTATTTCGTCACATTTTAGAGGTCATAACTCAAAAATAAACTAGGAGGCCCAAGACTTTCATATGCCGTTAGATAGAGGGTAACGAGTACTAATTAGTTACGGAAGAACCAATTTTGTTGCTGTAGCCGTTTTCGAGAAATATGCGAAAAACCAGTTTTGGTAAAGTTAGGGGGACCAGCCATATCTCGTCACTGGATTGAGCTATCGGGATGAAACAAAAACTTGATTTTGTTGCTCGCGTGGTTCGAATTTGTTGCGGCAAAATCCATTTTGTTGCGGCCTTATTTCTCAAAAATGTGTTATTTCGTCACATTTTAGAGGTCATAACTCAAAAATGAACTAGGAGGCCCAAGACTTTCATATGCCGTTAGATAGAGGGTAACGAGTACTAATTAGTTACGGAAGAACCAATTTTGTTGCTGTAGCCGTTTTCGAGAAATATGCGAAAAACCAGTTTTGGTAAAGTTAGGGGGACCAGCCATATCTCGTCACTGGATTGAGCTATCGGGATGAAACAAAAACTAGATTTTGTTGCTCGCGTGGTTCGAATTTGTTGCGGCAAAATCCATTTTGTTGCGGCCTTATTTCTGAAAAATGTGTTATTTCGTCACATTTTAGAAGTCATAACTCAAAAATGAACTAGGAGGCCCAAGACTTTCATATGCCGTTAGATAGAGGGTAACGAGTACTAATTAGTTATGGAAGAACCAATTTTGTTGCTGTAGCCGTTTTCGAGAAATATGCGAAAACCAGTTTTGGTAAAGTTAGGGGGACCAGCCATATCTCGTCACTGGATTGAGCTATCGGGATGAAACAAAAACTGGATTTTGTTGAGCGCCTAGTACGAATTAGTTGCTGCAAAATCCATTTTGTTGCGGCCTTATTTTTGAAAAAGTTCTTATTTCGTCACATTGTAGGGGTCATAACTCAAAAATGAACTAGGGGGCCCAAGAGTTTCATATGCCGTTAGATAGAGGGTAACGAGTACTAATTAGTTACGGAAGAACCAATTTTGTTGCTGTAGCCGTTCTCGAGAAATATGCGAAAAACCAGTTTTGGTAAAGTTAGGGGGACCAGCCATATCTCGTCACTGGATTGAGCTATCGGGATGAAACAAAAACTGAATTCTGTTGCGCGCCTAGTACGAATTAGTTGCTGCAAAATCCATTTTGTTGCGGCCTTATTTTTTAAAAAGTTCTTATTTCGTCACATTGTAGGGGTCATAACTCAAAAATGAACTAGGGGGCCCAAAAGTTTCATATGCCGTTAAATAGAGGGTAATCAGTACTAATTAGTTGCGGAAGAACCAATTTTGTTGCTGTAGCCGTTTTCGAGAAATATGCGAATAACAAGTTTTGGTAAAGTTAGGGGGACCAGCCATATCTCGTCACTGGATTGAGCTATCGGGATGAAACAAAAACTGGATTTTGTTGCTCGCGTAGTTCGAATTTGTTGCGCCAAAATTCATTTTTATTGCGGTTCTACTTATGACAAAGTTGTAATTTCGTAACATATGCTTTTATTTAAATAAGTAACATTACCACATCTATTTTATTTGCCTCCAAGCCAAATTAACTCGATGAAAAATAAACAAACAACAGTTTTTCAAAAGTTGATGTTATGGCAAACATGAATCTAGTGTGCTGGAATGTTGGTGAAGATGGATAAACGTTCAAGTCTAGGTAAGAAAATATTTCAATCTAAAAAACCATTTAAGGATTTTAGTTGGCCCATGTTTGTCTTTTTTCATTGTAACACAGTACACTGCCAACTTATATTACCTTTACCACAGTGCGTAGTAGCAATGACGTACGCAGAAATGACTCTTGGGGGGGACTTGAATGATACATTTTAATGTTCATTTTTGGTGGAAAATGATGTTTAGGGGGTCAATTTTCATTGGCTCTGGGGGGGTTAGGCTCCTAAACACCTCCTCCACCTCTGCGTACTGCACTGGTAGTAGCGCCACTACATCCTGGATGGCTAGCCAGGATCCGGTACAAGACGCTAGCCCTACCAAGAGTACTTTGGCTGCCTGACTTCCGCATGCGCAGATCTACCAATATTATTTACCTCATGTATTACAATAGATGAGCAGGGTGATTTTCACTTGATTTCTAACTACATGAAAATAGAAAGTTTCAAAAACTTAACCTAACGAAACCTAATCAAATTTAACCGAACCGAACCAAAGCAAACTGAACCAATAATTTTCTTCAAAAAAAAACTTTCCTGACTTACTACCCGGGATCCTAGAGGATGTGAATCCGAACCAAACCGAACCGAACCAAAGCAAACTGAACCAACAATTTAACAAAAAAAAACTTTCCTGACTTCTTTCCCCGGATCCTAGAGGGTGTGAATCCCAACCGAACCGAACCGAACCGGACCGAACCGAACCGAACCGAATCGAACCGAACCTATCCAAACCTAACCATACCCAACTAAACCTAATTAGCGGTGTTGTAGTTTAGTTTGGTTAGGTTAGGTTTGGTTCGGTTTAGTTAGGTTCGGTTCGGATTTACATCCTCTAGGATCCCGGGTAGGAAGTCAGGAGAGTCTTTTTTTTTGAAAAAAATTATTGGTTCAGTTTGCTTTGGTTCGGTTCGGTTAGATTTGATTAGGTTTCGTTAGGTTAGGTTTTTGAACCTTTCTATTTTCATGTGGTTAGAAATCAAGTGAAAATCACCCTGCTCATCTATTGTAATACATGAGGTAAATAATATTGGTAGATCTCCGCATGCGGAAGTCAGGCGGCCAAAGTACACTTGGTAGGGCTAGCGTCTTGTGGATCCGGTGACTTTACAGTGTAAATATAATATAGGACACTGTGCCTTCACTGTCCTCAAAGAAGATGTGTCTTCTGGTTCTGTTGATTTCCAGTGCCGGATACACGGCGAGGCGTCCCGGGCAACAGACCCAATTGACAAATTTCTGCGATGGTGGGTCAAATAAAACCGGGTAAAACCTTTATTACTTTTAAACGATACAACCGATTTTCAGAAAAAAACTGCGCCTTACAGAGAATTAATCAGGGTTTTGGATTTTGAGATTGCGAATAAATATATTTAATTTATTTAAGATGGCGGATGAATTTAAAATGTACCCAACGGTGGATGGGGAACTGTAAACCGGCCCGGAAAAAAAACAGGCGACTGGCCTATTGTTCACACAAAGGCAAAAATACAATAATCTTAATCGAAAAATATTTTTTATTAAAACGACTAATATTCCTTGTTGTACTCAAGATCAGAGGCGGATTTAGGATTTCCAAGAGAAAGCGCACGAAAAATCTTTTTTTTATTTGTCTATACTTCTGTTTATAACAGATCATCTGAAGATACAATACGCCGCGGTAAAAAAACTGGCACATCGGTTTCTGATGCACACCATATTTTCTTTTGAATTACCCAGTGTTCCTAAATCTAAATTTAACCCTTCCAAAAGATGCAAAAAATAGCCAGCGCATTAAGATCTTTTATGTACTTTTTGAGCATAAGATTCTCAAAATTATTTGCATAACGGGTATCTCTCTCTTAGCCTGCCGGCGCCGTCCCTCTAACTCTAACGTTCCCCCTTAGTCCGCGACTGCTGAAAAGCACTGTTTGTCTATATCAATTACGCACTTATCGTTGATAGTTTATTTTATTTCTAAAATAAAGTATAGATGGTGCATATTATTCTGCCACGTTACCGGTACCGGCCCATAAGGCATAAGGGAACGTTATTAAATTACATTAAAAAAACATTAGGTGTAACGCAAATCCAAACCCCCCCCACCTCCTTAAGAGTTACATAATTTAAGGATAGGCTCTAAGCTCTATAAGGCGCCCAACTAAGGCACCGGCCTATGAGGCACCGACCTATAAGTTACCGACATATACGGCACCGGCCCACCGGGAATTTTTTAATTTTTTCACAAGGCCCATTCACCGCTAAATGTACCCTTCAAAGATACTGGTTTATTTTTGTGTTGCGGACATTTTTTAAATACTTGTTTAAATCAATAAAAAAGTTGCATTTTCACCACGAACAATAAGGTGCATATCAGTAAAATCGGTGCAGTGGTTCTAAAAAAATATATTATTATTTTAGTCATTGTTCTACAGATTGCCTTGACAGTCATGTCTGCAATAATTTTTTTATAAATGAATTGCTATTGAACTAATTTGAATGAATTAAAATACATTGTTATTGTTTAAATATTTTTCTCCGAAAAATATGGATGTGCAATCTTAGTTATAAGGTGCGTTTAACGCCCTCGGTGCTTAAAAACCCTCACCTGTACGCTCGTGTTATTTATTTTAACCAAAGGCGGTTCTAGAGCCAAATTCGGGGGGGGGGGGGGGTAATGAATTTTAAGATTAATAGTCTCGTCTCTTTCGTGGCGACGATAACCTAACCTGTCGCCACGAAAGAGACGAGACTATTAATCTTAAAATTCATAAAATTTTGAAATTTCAAAAAAAATTGAACATATTTGTGTTTTAAAAAACGAAAAATTTTGAAAGTCTTGCAAAACTTACACCGGCACACGAAATATAAAAGTGGTCTGTACCTTTGATCAGACCTACCTATCTATATAAGTTCTTCGTAGCGCTGAATCCGAATGCGTGGTTCATTTTGACCGTACACCATAAAACTTAATAAAAAAACGTTACAATTTTTAGCGCTTACAAAATAAGTTGCGCAAAACTCTGAAAATTACAAAAAATTGCAGTTATGAAAATTTGTAAAAAAAATTATGAATTATGTAATCGTGGATTTATAAAGTAGAGGTCAAATAGTCTCTGATTTATTTTTAAATTAAGGTTTTTCATATCTAGGGTATGACATATTTTAGAGAATTAGAGACGCGACAAACTTATTAAAGCCAAATTTATTTAAGACAAAAACAAGGAAATATCGGTTTTTTATTATACTCTATCTTTGATTAGAGAGAGATGTAACTTCTGCCCTTGTTAACTTATAGGTATCGGAAAATAAAAATAAACGATTCTTGACAAACATTTACAGGGGGTGACGGACAAACCTATTTGTTTATATGTTGAATGATGATAGATGTCACTCATCGCTGACAACATAAATTATTTATAAACGCCAATAAACTTGGCAATAAAATAACATAACCAAAAAATGTGAGTTTGAATGGTTTGATGAGTGCATCGCGTCTCTATTTTTTAAATATATGTCATGCAAACAGGTCTCTAGTCTTATCTAATATAATTTGAAATTTTTATATCTTGACAACATAGATAGCTCACCGAAAAACATATAGATATGTACGTACTAGGTAGGAACACTTCTTGATTTTATGACCGTTGTTATTATTGTAAGTTTTTCCTCGGTGCGTTTTTTTGCGCGTACGATTTTTTTGTATGCGCTCTTTTCCTTTACGCATAATTTTTCTGTGTTTTTTTTCTATGCATATATTATCGGGAATCTAATAAAGACAACAAAATATTTTTTTTAGCCTTTAACTTGTCTGTAGCAGCTATCAGCCTTTATACCTAATGTATTTTTTTCGAGCTCTGAGGGGAGGTAATTACCCCCAGTACTCGCCCCCCCCTCCGTAGAACCGCCGTTGATTTCAACACCGCGGGCGTTAAATGAAAGTTTTTATACCTATTTATGTTGTAAATCTTATTAAAAGTTCAAATACCACCAAATTACCCTGCTTAAATGTAATGCTTATAATTTTGTTAAAATTGATTAGGTTTGAAGGTTTGAAGCAATTTTGTGCATCAGTGCCTGCTCCTTATTATATTTTATTTAAAAAAACTCTCAGGAGTGTTAAAAAAGTTATGCTTAGCAAAATAAATATATGTGGGTTAACTGTATATTATATAAATAACATTATGTTTAGGTTTGATTACTATAGTGCTTAACAAATGCGCTACCTGTTTATTATGGTGGTTACGTATGAATCTATAAAAGCTATTCAAAAAAATATATTTAAAAAGTATTAGAAATTCTGCCGCCGGATTGTCGATCAGGTAACGCGGCCCTGTAAATTTGTGTGATCGGCGCGACGCGGAATTTCAGGAATTTCACTCTCAAAAACAATTGATATTTACCGCCTCAAAGAGAGCGACTCTCTTGAATTTTTGCGGAAAGAATATGATTGGTTAGGGCCTTTTGGTAGGACGCGGTGAAATTCTTTGAAAAACTGTTTTAAATATAGTTTGTTTAAATCTTAAATAGCACTCTTGACCTGTTTCGCATGTGCGTTTAATCTGATGGCTTTACGTGGGCGTAAACGTAGTTTCCCAATTGGGAAAGTAAAAGAATTGAATGCAAGACTGAAATTCTCAAAAATGGTACGATCTACAAAAGATCTCGTGCTTGGCATTACATATCTCTATGCTTAAATAGAACACTCTCTCCTGCTTCCATTTACGCCATGGTAGTCTGTGGAAGATACAATTTAAGAAATCTTTTACTGAGAGAAGCTACCAATGATGCATCTAAAATAAACGATTTTTCCAATACAACGAATGATTCGAACAATTTAAGTACTAATTCGGCAGTTTCAGCTTCTTTCGAAAATTCGGGAAATTCTAATTCCTTATTAAGCGATCAGAATTTGAAGAAATATGTACCTTCACAGATACGAAGAGACAAATGCGCAGGAGAAAAGATAAACGGCGTAAACGGATTTTTACACCAGGCATTTGGCAAAAATTTTTTTATAAAAAATTATGGGGCGCTGGTATTAGGCTTCAGTGTGGTTACAACTATAAAAACCAATGGTTGTCATATGAAGGCACCTGAGGATCTTTAGAAGGTAGGTATTAAAGAATATAGGTACCTAAGTAAGTATACGTTTTATTTATTTTAATACACATATAATAATTAAATTATGTAGTTATGTACTTACCTATGTATTATTTTACCTACTTGAGGAGTCCCAAAGCAAAACTCCTTTAGATAATTGATGAAAACCGGCCATGAACTCCAAAATTTGTCTCCAAAAAACAAAATTTTTAAATGCCAGGGGTAATTTTTTAATTATAAATCGCCCATTTGACAAACAAAAATATTGTAAACGACACTTTACTTTTAGACATCTTACCATCTCTCCCTACCCAAAAAAGCTTTGCAGCAATTGTTTTTGTTATACAGGTTACTGCAAATGTGGAACGACTTTTAAATTGAGACTTTCAAATGAGTCTGGAATTAGCGATGTTGATTGTTATGGACATATTCAGGAGGTTGCCGAAATAACAGAAGTTTTTGGGATAGAAAATTTTCGATCCAATCTAGCCAACAAATTTATGGAAAACGATGAACCAAAACCTGGTTTTATTACATCCAGGTGAGTTTTTTATTTGATTTGTTTTATTTGAGTAGTTGGTAGATACCTATATTTTTGCGGCGCATTTTTTAAAATTTAAAATTTTTATTTTAAAGTTTTCTATATAGAGAGGTTTATTTTGTGTTACTTTATTATGTTTTAAAATTTTATGTCGTTTTAAAATTTATTTTGCGGTGCACTTTTCTTATATGATAATTTTATTATTTTCAAGTATTTTCAGCTAAGACGCATTTTATTTAGTATATTGATTTAGTAGGGGAGGCATTGAAGATTTTGGGAACACAGAAACGCACACAGACAAGATAAATTTAAGTCGAAAACGAACCTAAATATATATATTTTTAAATCCTTATACCTACATATAAAGTTGTTTTTAGTGATGTTCTTAAAGTAGCGGGATCGCAAAAAAGGCAGAAAGATTACGCCCATTCAAATCCAATGTTAGCTTTGGACGTAATGTCTAGGACATCCAACGTTCACGAAATTCATGATATTGGACTAAAACCATTTTTTGTCCATTATTGGACAAATAAGCAGGTGCATTTAATTAAAAATTTTTTAAAAATGCATGGTGGTGTAACAGTCAATCGACGCCACTGGGTTTTCACTACAAAAAATGAAAAGGGCTTATGCAAGCACCCCATATAACCTTTTGGTTTACTTAATTGTGGTAAACTATCTCGGAGGCCAATTTTCATGAGCTCAGATGGTTTCTGAAAGACAAGAGCAAAGGGATGTTTTGTCATTTTGGAAAGATTTTTTGAAAGCGGACGCTGACATTCCCTGGCTTAAGGAGGTAATCTGCGATGACTCCAAAGCACTTCTTAATGCAACAGTACAAGCTTTCTCCAGGTATGTTAGGTATTTTTAAACATTGACAGCAACAAAATTGGTTCTTCCGCAACTAATTAGTACTCGTTACCCTCTATTTAACGGCATATGAAACTTTTGGGCCCCCTAGTTCATTTTTGAGTTATGACCACTACAATGTTACGAAATAACAACTTTTTCAAAAATAAGGCCGCAACAAAATGGATTTTGCCGCAACAAATTCGAACTACGCGAGCAACAAAATCCAGTTTTTGTTTCATCCCGATAGCTCAATCCAGTGACGAGATATGGCTGGTCGCCCTAACTTTGCCAAAACTAGTTTTTCGCATATTTCTCGAAAACGGCTACAGCAACAAAATTGGTTCTTTCGCAACTAATTAGTACTCGTTATCCTCTATCTAACGGCATGTGAAACTCTTGGGCCCCCTAGTTCATTTTTGAGTTATGACCCTTAAAATGTGACGAAATAACAACTTTTTCAAAAATAAGGCCGCAACAAAATGGACTTTGCCGCAACAAATTCGAACTACGCGAGCAACAAAATCCGGTTTTTGTTTCATCCCGATAGCTCAATCCAGTGACGAGATATGGCTGGTCCACCTAACTTTACCAAAACTTGTTTTTCGCATATTTCTCGAAAACGGCTACAGCAACAAAATTGGTTCTTTGCAACTAATTAGTACTCGTTACCCTCTATCTAACGGCATATGAAACTTTTGGGCCCCTTAGTTCATTTTTGAGTTATGACCCCTACAATGTTACGAAATAACAACTTTTTCAAAAATAACGCCGCAACAAAATGGATTTTGCCGCAACTAATTCGTACTAGGCGAGCAACAAAATCCAGTTTTTGTTTCATCCCGATAGCTCAATCCAGTGACGAGATATGGCTGGTTTCAGTAGCTTTACTTAAAAAAATGGTTTTTTGCCTATAAAAAAATAACGGTTAACTTTTTTACCATATTACTTTTGATTGTTGATGGGCCTTCCAAGCAACAAATAATGGCGCAAAATTGACCCTTCTATTCCTTATCAAATCGGAGATACGCGTGGTCCCCCTAGCTTTACGGTAAACCTGAGGGGACCACAATTTTCTCGTAAACGGCTACAGCAACAAAATTAACTTTGTCGCAACAAATTAGCAACAATTAATGACATCAATGGTTTTTGGGCCCCTTATCATGGTCCCTCCAGCTTTACCGACTCCTTAAAACAAGATTTTTTAAAAGAATTTGGCAGTGACCAACCTCTAAGAAATCTCAAAATTAAATTTAAAAATAAAAAACAGGGAAGTGCTGAGGATATTAAATATTATTATGATTTATTCAATATGGCGTATGAAATTGACGAAAAAATGCCATTTGACCAATTTAGAGAATATTTTGAAAGTGGGCTACATAGCTCCTATAGAGAGTCATACGAATTAATAACCTCATCCGACCTGGATCACAAAAAACTAAGAGAAACAGCTTTTAAATTAAGTGCTATTAGACAAAATGTTTTAATAGACAAAATGACAAGACAAACAGAAGTTTTGAAAATCGAACAAAATGAGGGAAGCTATCCTAGGCGAAACGGTCCTAATTTTTTAAGGCAAAATGGCCCAAATTACACGCGACAAAATGAAACAAACTATTTTAGGCAAAACGCGTCGAACTATCATCAAAATGGTAGAGGTAGGTTTCCCGAATTTAGAGGTAGATCAAACAATTATAGAGGTAATCTAACCAGGCCGAAAGGTCAATATCATAGTCGAAATACGGGAAATTATAATCAAAACTCAAATCATGGGTATAATAGGAGAAATTTTGGCCAAAATGTAAATAATTTTGGACAAAACAACAGGAATGAACAAAGAAGGCCGCAAAATAGTCACGTAGAGTCACCCAGAAGGGATCACTCAGGAAGCAGGGATCTTCCAAATACGAGGTGTCACGACGGCAGGCCGAGATGCAACGATTGCAATAGGTGTGGGCATTATGCGTGTAGCAGGGAGCGTAGCAGCGAAAGGGGACCACAAAGAAGAGTATCGTTCAGTAGAGAGAGTAGGTCGCCATCCCCAAATGTGCAAGGACGACTTAATTAGAGTGCACCAACGGCGTCGTCCTCCAAACAGCGGCAAGCAATAAAATTCTGGTAGTTAAGGGTGTCGTCAATAATTTTAAGGGGGTAAACATAGTCCTGGATACCAGCTCTGGAAAATGCATCTTAGATAAATCTCTATGTAGAGACATAGAGCCTTTAAAACAACAATTTTCTTTATCAACTGCCGGTGGAAATAAAGTAATGCCACCCACCCTAACAGAATTTAAAATTAAAATCGTCGAAATGTGTGGATACATTAAAGCCATAGTCGTAGAAAAATTACCAAAACCTTTAATTTTGGGAATGGACTTTTTAGAAAAAAATAACGCCCAAATTAATCTCACCGACAACACTTTCGTTTCATAAAGACGAAAATTATCAATTGGGCACTTATGAAAATTTTATTTTACCTTCTTTACCTTTAGTACAGGAGGAAAGCCAGGATTTAAGGGATATTTTTAAAGTAACTTGTTTAAGTGATTATTTTATTATACCGAGGGAGCATAAACAATTAAATTAAAAATAAAAAAAATCGGTTCAGTTGATTTAAAAATTTTTATTTTTGAAGAGAATGACGCATTTTTAAGACCTAAAGGAATTATTTGCTCTCCCCCTGAATTTGATGACGAATACTTGTACAATGCAATTAAGCACCAAAAAACATAACCCAATAAAAATTTTTAAGGAATCGACCTTAGGCTACCTTAAAAAGGGGTTTAGGTACGATATAGACACCTTACCCGTCCTTAGCATTGAAGAGACACAAGAGATACAGGATGAAGAGAGTGTGACAATGGCGGACCACAAAATTAACCACATAAAACATGAAAAAATTAAATCGCATTTATACCATTTATTAGAGGAGTACAGCGATGTTTTCGCAAAAAGTCCAAAATATATGGGCCAGACGGACCTCGTAGAACACGTGATTGACGTGGGTGACGCGAAAACCATACGTCATAAGCCATATAGGGTATCTGATAAGAAAAAGGAAATTATAGACAAACAAGTAAATGAAATGCTTCAGGCAAGCGTTATAAGCGAAGCAGAGTCAGAAAGGGTTCTGTTGCGATTTTCGCCGCGTAAATGATGTTTCACGTGGAGCTAACTACCCGATGCCAGTCATAGACGAACTTTTGACCTGTTTAGGGAAGGCCAAATACTTCACAACACTCGATATGTTCAGTGGATTGTGGCAAATAAAGCTTAGTGACGATTCTAAACAGTATACAGCCTTTTGTTGCCTTGGACAAGGTGGTACATACGTTTGGAACAAGCTATGCTTTGGATTATCGGGAGCTCCTGGAACATTTCAAAGATTGGCAGATATGGTTTTTCGTGATCTAAAATGGAAAACGCTCCTGGTCTATTGTGACGACATCTATATATTTTCAGAAACACGTTCTGACGATTTAGAAAAATTGCGCACCGTTTTTCAAAGACTACGGGATGCAGGGCTAACACTAAAACCCTCAAAATGCGAATACATAAAAAAAGAACTAGATCTGCTCGGTTATACTGTATCGAGCCAAGGCCTAAAACCCGACAAAAATAAATTAATTTGTATTGAAAATTTTCCAAAAATTAAAACACAAAAAAATGTCATGCAATTTTTAGGCCTTGCAAATTTTTATCAAAAATTCATAAAAAACTTTTCTGCTATAGCTACGCTACGCTTTACGATTAAACCAAAAAAGACACACCTTTCTTTTGCGAAGAAAAAGTCCAAAAGCATTTGAGGAGCTAAAACGAAGGCTGATCACATCACCAGTTTTAACGCATACTTTTGCAAGAGGGGGAAGACACCCATCTTCACCCTGTTGCCTATGCCAGTCGAAGTTTAACAAACGCAGAAAAATCTTCAGTCTCAGAATTAGTGCTAGCAGGAATAATATACAATTTAGGCTATTTTAGAACATTGGTGTATGGTAAGCATGTGCGAATCGTAACGCATCACGCACTGTGCTGGTTAAAATCAGTTAAAGATCCCGTAGGAAGATTAGCCAGATGGGCAATACAATTGTCAGAATTTGACTACACAATAGAACACAAAAGTGGAGCAAAACATAGAGATGCCGACTGCATGAGTAGAAACCCCGTGCTAAAACTGAGCGAAAATGAAGAGGAACAATTATAGGAGATACCGACGTTCCTTATTGAACCCGAAGATATGGGAAAATTACAGAGAGAAGACGAAAGTTTGCGAGAGATCATAGACGGTTTACAAGATCCTGACAAAATTGGCAGTATTGGACTAAGAAGAATAAAAAATTTTAGGCTTATAGACACAGAGAGTAATAATAAATTTAATTGTTGAATTGTTTTGGTATTTTTAGATAATGACCTCTTGATTTTTATGTTATTGCTAGTCCTTTTACAAGTACGTGTTTTAATTTGTAAGTTTAGTACTAGTTCTTTTTATGGTTTTTATGTTTTGATTTTCAAATGTTAATTTGTGATGAGCCTCCCAAAAACAAAATCA
This sequence comes from Aspidapion aeneum, assembly GCA_963576565.1. Lineage (NCBI taxonomy): Eukaryota > Metazoa > Arthropoda > Insecta > Coleoptera > Brentidae > Aspidapion > Aspidapion aeneum. The sequence continues at coordinate 69,680,509 of OY755040.1, read as the reverse complement.
GGAAAACTTTTTGCTTATAAGATGAGAATCCATCAACAACTAACCATTTATATTTCTCTGCTCGAAAATCAGCTGATTTTTTGTTTTTGTAAGGTTAGATTCACTCAGTGAAAAACAGACAAATGGCGTTTGCAAGAAGGACTTCTTCGACACTTTGTTTAGTAAGTTTTTTATTGAATTTTGTTACTTTTGAAGTTCCACCAATTTGGTTTTTTTATTATAGAGCCCTTATGATTATGGTCGCTAAGACCGAAACGCGTCAAGGGTAAGAAATACAGACTGCATTTTTGCTAAAAACGTAGTTTTATTTCGCCGTTAAGAATTCAGTGTGGAGCAAAGGACCCCAACTCACTATACATCTAGTTATAGACACAGTTTTACACAAAATAAATCCTAGGCCAGAAGCGAGAAATTTTACTAGTCATACCAAAAAATTTAATTGGAAAGATTTTATTTGCACATCATAACGAGCCGCTAGGATGCGCTCACCTAGGAGTGGCCAAAACGACAGAAAAAATTAAAAATCGATATTTTTGGGACCATCAACAAAAACATATCGAAGATTTTATTAAAAGCCAGACAAGGACAACAAAATAGAATTCCCATAGGGCTATTACAACCTATGCCGATAGGCGTTCCTTTTGAGAGAGTGTCTATAGACCTTCTCGGGCCATTCCCATTATCAAAACTAAAAAATACTATGATTGTAGTCGCGACAGATTATTCGACAAGATGGGCCGAAACAGCGCCATTGCCGGACGGAAAAGCAAATTCTGTCGCAAAATTTATGGTCGAAAAAATAATCACAAGACATGGATCGCCCAAATATCTGTTGAGCGACAGAGGGCAAGTTTTTAGAACTGAACTAATAGAGAGATGTTAGAAATGATGTGCGTCAAAAGCCAGTTCACTACGTCATACCATCCACGGTGCGACGGACTAGTAGAAAGAATGAATAAAACTATCGCAGATATGTTATCAATGTACACAAATACGTCACATACAGACTGGGATATATTTTTACCTTTAGTGACATCTACCTATAATTATTCAAAACAACAACGACCCAGTACTCGCCATTTATGCTTGTCTATGGTAGGGAACCAATATTACCTATAGAAGCAAATATCATGATGAGTCCACCACCGAATAACACGGAAGAAATCCGAAACCGGGCACTCGCTGTGCGAAATGCAGCAGCGAAAAATATAAAAAATCAGCAGCAAAAAGACAAAATTTACTATGATGCAAAACACAGACACGTGGAATATGAAGAAGGCGAGAAAGTGAAAGTTTTTACTCCCGTCAGAAAAGTAGGAAGAAGCGAAAAGTTATTGCTCAGATGGTTCGGCCCATATTACGTTACCCGCAGAATGTCGGATGTGGATTACGAAATAAGTTAATGTCAGCAGGATGCTAGCTTACTATGACCACTGGACACCGGAAGTAGTCCCAGTGACAGAAAATTAAGCTGTCCAAAAATTTTTTTAAGGCCCTTATGGCAAGGCCCTTAGGGCAAAGCCCTTATAACAAGACCTTGTGTCACAAATATTCCCCTGTATATAAAGAGACTATTTAAAGTGAAGTGAAATAAAATAAAAGACGCTATTTTTAGTGAAGTAAAAAAGACATTTTTGCTCAATGCAAAATTTAAATTTTAAAAAAGATACCTACCTATAATTAAATCAGATTTTTATTTTTTATTTTCAGTGCAATTATAAATAAAACAATTAAAAACCGATTAGGAGGTGTACGGTATCATGTTATTAAAACACTACACCAGATAATATAACAAAGTGACAAGCAACGACCGCTTTGAAAACTTTATCTACATAAATATAAACTGTTTATAGGAAATACAAACTTCAATAGTAAACGTCCGACTAATTAGTGTTCACCAACCTAAGTTTAGAAAACAATTCGGTAGTAATAATAATAAATTTAATTAAATGTTGGGATAACACTCCCGCAAAGTTCAAAAATAAGTTAAAAAATTATTGAAATATTTAACTTATAAGTAACTAATTAGATAAATTGTTGTAAAAACATTTAAGGAATATAAAAATTTTGATTAAATTTGTTGAGACAACTAGGAGCTTGTTTAATAATATCTAAGCCGATGGTTTTAAAAACAATTAGAAGTTTAATATTTTTCGTTATACATTTATATTAACGATCAAAAAATAATAATTAAAGTATTTTTCTTAAATAAATTAAGATGCTGTGAAAATAAACCACAACTTTATTTTGATAACTTTTAATATTTTGCTAACAAGGAACAGACGACAATAAAACAAATAAAATGCAAAATAAATATCGTAGCCAAACGCTATGAATGCTATTATTTATTATTTTATTAAAATAAATTTTAGTTTTAAAAAGAGACATTTTTTAAACACATCTAAAAGCATGTAAAAACATATATTTGCAAATAATTTTTTTAGATGGAACTTCATATTGTGCATCATAGCAATTAAGGTCACAGAAGCCGAAAACAACCAATCCTACCTAGTAGAAGTCAGCACCGGAGCATTTTGGAAGGCACTACCGCAAACTGTAGCATACGAAGCTACAATTCCGATTACATATAAAATGGACTGGTCAGAAGAGATCATGACCGAACCAGAGTTACCAAGATATATCTGCAAGTCATATGGCGACAATTGTAACTTGGTATCACACACACATGAGTTAGGGAAGGCATTTAAAAAAGAATTCGATTTGTTGAACGGTAACTGGGGCGCATCTTCGATGAGGGCACAAAAATCTCAATAAAATTTAAGGCCAAAAAGGGCACTAGGCTTCATCGGAGACGCTCTAAATTGGTGTTGTGGGGTCGCGACCGATGAAAAACTCGATATAATTTCTGAGGATGACGAAACAGTAAAAAGGCAACTTAACACAATCAGTAAAGGGCTAGGCGAAACCCTTCACAGTATCGGGGAACAGTCAAAACATTTTTCCGATTACACTACCAAAATTGGCGATACTTTTAAAGATACAGAACGTATAATAAAATTTATCGACTCAAAAGTTTCAACTTTAAATAAAGAGGTTAAAGTAATTCTGAGTGATGAAGAAAGTTTTGCTAGCACGTCTCTGGTCAACCAGTATCAAAATTTAATATCTCTAACTTACGCGCTAAGAAAACAAAAAATTATTGAATCATGCAAAGCAAGAAAAATCCCTATGGAAATAGTCAATCCAGAGGTTTTACGAAAAGATTTAGATAAACAAATCTATTCGTCAAATCAAAGTTTGGCAATTTCAAAAGAAAAAATTTCAAAATTTTACGAACTTCCAATATGCGACTGCAGCATCACGGAAAATAAAATTTTTATTCACATTAAAATACCGATTAAACAACACCGACAAAAGTGGGACCTTTATGAACTGACCACCACACCCTTCGCATGGTTTAATCAAACATGTACAATACCACACCAGGCATTGTACATCGCTGTCTCAAAAAATAATTACGGAAAAGAAGAGATTGGACAAATTTCAGGTACAGGGCTACACTTATGTAGACCTTAACACGACAAATTATTTTTTATTCCTAGGTTTTCTGCTGATAATATACAGGGACCAGAGTGCGCCAAAAAATTGATTCACGGCGCGCTGTAGAAAAAATAAGTTTATACTGCCTGATGAATTGCCACTTAGGTAACTCGTTCATCATCTCAGAAATAAATGACATAACATACATACTTACACATCTGCCAAAAAAAACATATCTCTCATGCGGTAGTGAAAAAACCAAGCTAAATAACATTTATAACAAAAAAGGAGCTTTAAAAATTAAAATCCCATGCAATTGCCAGTTAGAGTCATCCGGCGAAATTATTATCCCACAAAAATTCCCATGTAACAATAAAATCGAGACGACGAGCATAATTCACATTATACCTGCAGTTTGGTCAAATCTAAAATCATTCATTTTAAGACCAAAAATGCAACACATGCAACCTACATATTACCGTTAAAATTGTGTCTTCCAGGTGTAAACTTATTACGTCATGTCAAATTTTCTGTTTCGACAAATTTATGCCTATAGCGGAGGGGGGCTCAAATCGGAAAAACGCAAGAATCCATTTCGATTTAGTTTATCGATGCCTATTAGTGTGCAGATTTCAGAGCTCTACGATAAGTTGGAATCTCGAATAAAAGGACTCGCTGGCACCTTTTATGTAAATGACGTCATCAGGCCAAAAAATTTTATTTTTTAATAACAGAAATTATTTTTACGGTCATATAAAACACACACATTAAAAAAATGCTTTAAAATAATTATATAACAGTACCATTTCTTTTGATTTTTTTTAAATTTGTGTCTAAAATTGTATTAAATAATACAAATTATTATAAATTTTCGATCCGCCCTGTTGATTTTTTTTAGTTTAAGTTGCAAATCGTAATCAAAAACCCGATCGAGTTTGATGCCTGTCGGTTCATAAATGGGAAAATCCGCCATTTTCATGTTTTAAAATCCAAGTGTTAAATTGTATTAAGTTACCTTTGGTGTTAATGTTAATTCCGCCATTTTGATTTTTTTAGTTTAAGTTAAAAATAATAATCAGCGACCTAAGAGATCTTAAAGTCTAGTTTGATGCATCTCGGTTCATAAATGGCAAAAACCGCCATTTTGGAGCTTCCATTTTCTTGTTTTTAAATTTGAGTCAAAAATTCTATTGAATTACCCTAAGCGCCGCGATGTTTCAAGTTTGAGGGAATTCGGTGTAAAAATAATAAAGTCCGCCGTTTAAGTCAAAAATAATAACCAGCGACCTGATAGATGTCAAAGATCCGAGTTTGATGCATATCGGTTCATAAATGGCAAAAACCGCCATTTTGCATCCGCCATTTTATTTATTTTTTCCGATTAAAAAAAATGCTGAAAAAGTTTAAAAAAAGCGAGTGAAGCTAAATAAAACTATGGTAATATCATGAAACAAAAATCTCGCAGCGAATTGTTTTTACTTTATACTTAAATCATTTATAGACGCATCTCCTAGGACATTTAATTATTATATATAAAAAATCAAAGTGAAAGATGCGCGTAGCACCCTCCACCACCTGAGTTCCCTATCTGTTTGTTAGGTGATCCGTGGTAGAAATTCGAGTGTGCTATCTAAACCTAAAAGTGAACACTGCCAAAAAAGTGGTTCGCATTACGTTGCCGCAACTTAGGCTCACTTTCAAGTTATCTTTTCGACTATTATGGAATATTGTTTAGGGCGCCATGTTTTTTTCGTCGAAAGTCGAAAGTCAAAAATTTAATATTTTTATTTTAGTTTCTTGAGCCCATATTAAGGAGGATTCTATTTTATAAACAAATTAATTGAAGGTTACCAAATGCATATAATAAACACCATTTGTTGGAGTTAACTGCCGATTAGGAAAACATAACCTCAAAAACCTCAACAAAAAAAATTCATCAGATACCAGAAACGATTCAATTTTACAGGCGCGTCAGTTTTTTGCAATAAATATGATGCATGTTTCACATAAAAATTTGCGTCGCAGTTGAATATTGGTCCTATGCTAGTAAATTCTCTCACTTTTAGATAAAATAGTACATATTGTAGCCATAACCAAACTAAAAAACTTAGTCAGTTTGTTTACTGTAGTTTTCACCATATTTTGTAATAATTCTACCAAAAAGAAACGATAATATTATTTGCAACTGCATCGCTACTTTTATGACGTAGTAGTGTAGTGGTTACTACAGTGACTTTAAACACGTGGCTAATAGTAATAACCGCAAATTGGTTTCCCACTTAGGGAATTACCATGTCGCTATATGGTATACTGAGACGTAGCGGAAGTACGTTGAGGTTACTTCTAAGAAATTCCTACTAGTGAGGGTGTCGTCGCGAAAACTTTAAATGTTTAAAGCCTATATTTTTAGCTGCTGTATCCAGTTCCTCCAGCATTTTATTCAATTCTTTTTTTTATCTGTTATTAAGGCAATATCATCAGCATATCTTAGGTGGTTCAAGTATTGTCCGTTTACTTTGATGCCTATTTCTTCCCAATCTAAGTTTTCAAAAACATCTTCTAGGGCCTGGTTAAATAGTTTAGAGGATATTGTATCACCCTGCTCACACCTCTTCTTATGCGGATTGGCTTGGTTCCTTCGTGGATTTTAATTGATTCTGATGCTTCGCATATATATTGGCTATTAAGTCTATGTATCTGTGATCTATCCGGCTATTAATTAAAGATGCTTTTACTTTTAGCCAGTGCTCAATGCTATTGAAAGCTTTCTCAAAGCCTATAAACGCGATATGTAGTGGAATGTTGTATTCGTTGGCTCGTTCTATTACGATTTTCATACTTAATAGGTGGTCAACTGTACTGAAACTTTTTCTGAAGCCTGCTTGTTCTTTTGATTGATATCCGTCAAATTTTGTAGTTAGAGTATCTGTTGTAATATTTTCGTGAAAACCTTGTAATTTACATTGAGCAGTATTATAGGTTGATAGATTTTTAAGTCAGCTCTATCGCCTTTTTTGTGTAGAATAATGGTTATTGATTCTTCCAGTTGTTTGGGATTATTTCTTATTTTAGTGTTTTATTCAGAAGAATATGTAGGCTACTAGCTACAGCTTTACCCTAGGTTGTAGCTCCGAGTTTATGTTCTTTATTTTTGTTTGGAGTTTTTTGTGGGCACTCGTAATGGTTTCCTTTTTGTTTGGTATAATTCTGAATAGAATAGTTGTGTGATATTTATAATATGCTCTATAACGCTAGTCTTTATGCCGTTCATATGCTTTATTTTAATTATTTCATATCTACCTATAGTCGACCTTATACATTTCATATTTCTGTTACATACAATTTTCTCTCTTTTTATCTTTTTGTGAGATATATTTTCCTACTTTGGCCATGACTCTTGTTAGCGTAGTATTTATTTCATCTATATTTTCATTTTCGCAGTTTTGGGTTAGCTGTTCCTTTAGCATTTTTTTGTATATAACTTTATTTTGTGTAAGTTTATTCATGCCAAGTTGTTCATTTTTATTATGAATTTTTCTTTTCATTTCGAAATTGCTGTCAACGCAAATTTTTGTTCTGAACATCCTATGATCACTGCTTGTTGTAAAGCTGTTTAAGACTGTTACATCTCTAACGATGTTTTTCTCAGTAGTCAGTATATAATTAATTTCGTTTTTCGTTATTTCATTAGGGCTGAGCCATGTCCACTTTCGTTGCCGTTTCTTTCTATAGAACGAATTCATTGCATAAGTGTGTTTTCCTCTATATAATTCATGAAGGATGTGCCCCTGTCATTCCTTTCTCCATATTCGAAATCCCCTATTTCAGTCTCTTCGATGTTCATCCTCTTACCTAATTTGGCATTTAAATCTCCCATTACAAGTGTCAGATGGGTTTTGTGTTCTTTCATGGCTTTTGAGATGTCTTCATAGAATGCTTCAATATGTTCGTCATCGTAGGTAGAGGTAAGGGCGTATACTTGAATAACTTTAAGTGATGTTCTTTTCATTTTGATAATAAGATAGGCAACGCGATCTGAGATTCCTACCCAGTTAGTGTTTCCCATATCGTACTTACGATTTTGCACCATGTGTCAGGATTGTATAGTCGAAGCTAAGTAAAAGGCATTACTTAATTAAAATTTGTCACAAATTCTACTTAATTTTAAAAAATATTTCGCCTGCGGCGCTATAAATCTCCTTTACAAAATTTCACACTTCAGATCTCTCAAAAACAATCAATAAAAAATATTTTGGTGTTTGCTGCCACTTTGGCTCCTCCCTCCCGGAAATCCTGGATCCGCCAATGCTTGTACGACTTCTGTCATTAAAGTTGTACTTCTCTATCTTTAAACTTAAAAAATTTCATGATTTAAAATGTTGCTTTTTTTTTAAATATTTTTTCTACAAGCATGGAATATTTAATTTTCTACACTATTTTTAGTGTGGAGAATTCTACTTTGCCGCACTAGTGTAGAGAATTCTACTTTGCTGCACTAGTGTAGAGAATTCTACATTACCGCACTAATGTAGAAAAACATTTCCGCACAAAAATGTCAAATTTTGGAAAAACCTGTATAGATTTGAAGTCTGTTCATAAATATTTCTTAAAACAAAAATTCTTTAAAATTAAGGCCAGCGTCACAATCTACGGAAATTTTGGAACAGCCAACAAATTAACGGAGGAATAAAGAGATTCCCCTGGCTTGGTTGCCTATAATAGTTTTTGTCCTTTACCGACTTTAATATTTGTCTCTCTCAAATATTCCCCCATCAATTTTGTCCGTTTTTGTTCGATGGGCGCCATCTAGAGACCAAATTTCGACTCATACTGTGGCCAACGAAAAAAAATAATACGGGCGCCGTTACTATTTAGCATGTGATTATTTTTTTGTTGGACTTGTTTGATTAGACAGGTTATGTCAATTTTTTAAAAAATGTTGATCTTTTTAAACAGTTTTGATTGTTTTTGAACATTTTTGAAACCCACTACCAATCCCAGTTTAAAAATTTGCAGTGAAATAGATATACACATATACAAAACAAGCAAGAAACACTGAAAAGCATTAAGAAGAAACACAACATAACTACAAAGTTATCAAATGGGAAGAGAAACATCTACAAAACTAAAAGAGAGGATTTGAAGCTGATTAGAAGAGTCAAAGAGCAAAAAAAAAGAAACTGAGTTTGGGTGGCCTAGAGAGCCAGACTACCCCAATCTCAACCACCAAGAGCTGGCTAATTACCCAAAGACGGTAAAGCCAAAAACCCAACAATAGATAGAAAGATAGAACATTTTTTAAAATTTCGATAAATATTTGTGAGAAATAGTGTTTTTGGTGAACTTTATAAGTCACCGTTTTGATTTGTGCGCCGTGAACTTGAACCTGGGAGCAAAATGACCCCTGAGCGTCCACAAAATTGGGGTACAAAGAAGTTTAGGAGTTTGGAACGTTATAACAGAAGAAGTCGGAAGTTACAAAACGAGTAAGTGCTAAATCTACTAGTCAAATTAAAAAGTGTTCCTTCCTTTTTGGTTACAGTATGACATTTATTTTAAAATTTACCATATGCGGGGGGGAGATAAAAGTGATGTTTTTAAAGGAAACACCATATATATTTTTACAGGTATGAATAAGGCCTAAAATCTTCTTTATAAAACTATAACATACCTTATACAAGACATAACCATTTAAAATTTTTACAATTATTAAAAAAATTTGGTAGCACTCCTAGTATAATTTCACATTTTACTGATTTCAATGGGCATATAGGCTATACCATTATCTTTTTTTCAGACCATAGCATAGCAAGGTAAAGATCAAAAAATTGCTTGCTTTGGTTAGGAGTCAATCGTTTTTCTTGAATAATTTCATAAAAAAGACAATTTAATATACAGTTTCAATGCGCTAATAGAGATAAACATATACCTGGGGAATATTCGTTTCATAAAGCTTAACTTATCCAGCGATTTAATCCTTTTGATAGCATGCGTGCGGCCAGTGCATGTTAAAAAGAGATGAATCGCAGTTGAGTTGTTCCGGTCCTAAATCAATATAAGTATTGGATTAATCCAAGGTGGTGTATGTCTAAAAGACAGTTCCGTATCTATTTACATTTTGCTATTTTGTTTATTTGAGATTTTTCTATAAACAAGCATTTGTGAAGTAAACGAAAATTTCGTTAAAAGTTAATTTTTTAAATTTTGGCTGTGTATTTAAATTATAGAGGGTAAGTAAAAGTACAGTTGTATATTACAATTGGTTTTAAATAGATAATGTGGCTAGATAAAAAAGTACCTATATCTTAAGTTAGGTATAAAAAATTTTAATATCTCAAAAACTCTATAGTGTCCTGTGGAGTCCGGTAGACAATTTCTGTACACCAACTGTGGGCAGCTAATCACCCCTCGTGTACACCCGTTTCCTATGTAGTTTTCATAGTATACAGGGTAGGCCAAAAAAAACCTGACAATTTTTTTATTATTATAACTTTTGAACTATACCATCGATTTTAATGGAAAAAACTGTACTTGGCCTAGAATTAATCAGAGTTTTGAACAAATAAATTTTTTTGTCCGTCATTTCAAAATCCAAGATGGCGGACGAAATAAAATTGTACCCTTCAAAGATGCTCGTTTATTCTTGTGTTGCGAACACGTTTTAAGAATTTTTTTAAATCACTAAAAAATCCACATTCTTGCCAGGCACAACAAGGTATAAGTCAGCAAAATCGGTTTAGTGGTTCTAAAAAAATATATTTTTGTTTTAACCAATGTTTTGAATATTATACGATTCCCTTACCAATCATGTCTGCATTTATTTCCTTATAAATTCATTACTACTGAACCGATTTTGATGAAATAAAAAATATCCTAGTGAGAATTGATTGCTTTTTAAAGATCATGATCAAAATTTGTTAACATCTTAAAATTTAAGATGGTGGACAGAATCATAATTGATTCTTGAAAATGGCGTGTTTAGTCTTATTTTCTGAAAATGTTTTAGTTTTTCTTTATTTGTAGAAAAGTACTACTTTTCTCCCACACAACAAGGTATAAATTAGTAAATTCGGTTTGGTGGTTCTCAAAAAAACCTATTTTTGTTTCAGCCATTGTTTTACAGATTATACGATTGCATTGCCATTCCTGTCTGCATTCTTTTATTTATAAACTCATTATTACGGAACCGATCTTAGTGAAATAAAAAAAATCATGGTGAGAATTGATTGTTCTTTAAAGTTAATAATCGAAATTTGCCCCATCTTAGAAGTTAGGATGTCGGAAATAATCATACTTGACCCTTCAAAGAGGCACGTTTATTATTTTCCAAAAATGTTTTAGTTTTTTTTTATTTATAGAAAAGCACTTCATTAATTTTTATATCTTTATGCGGGAGAAAAGTAATGTTTTTCATAAATAAGAATAAGCCATTTTAAAGAATCAAGTTTGATTCTGTCCGACATCTTAAATTCTAAGATGCCGATAATCTTTGATCAAGATCTTTAAAAAGAAATCAATTCTCAAAATGATTTTTTTTTATTTCACTAAAATTGGTTAGTAATAATAGAATTTATAAGGAAATGAACGCAGACAGGATTGGCAATGCAATCGTATAATCTGTAAAACAAGGGCTGAAACAAAAATAATTTTTTTTTAGAACCACTACACCGATTTTACTAATTTGTTCCTCGTTGTGTAAAGGAAAAGTAGCGGTTCTTTATAAATTTAAAAAAAACTGAAACATTTTTGAAACTAAGAATAAACACACCATTTTGAAGAATCAAGTATGATTTTGTCCACCATCTTAAATTTTAAGATGGCGATAATCTTTGATCACGATCTTTAAAAAGAAATCAATTCTCACCAGGATGTTTTTTATTTTATTAAAATTGGTTCAGTAGTAATGAATTTATAAGGAAATAAATGCAGACATGATTGGCAAGGCAAAACAATGGTTGAAACAAAAATATTTTTTTAGAACCACTGAACTGATTTTGCTCATTCGTACCTTGTTGTGCGTGGCAAGAATGCAGCTTTTTTACTAATTTAAAAAAGTAATTTAGACATGTTCGCAACACGAGAATAAACGAGCATCTTTAAAGGGCACATTTTAATTTCGTCCGCCATCTTGGATTTTAAGATAGAGGCCAAAAAAATACATTTAGTCAAAACTCTGATTAATTCTCTGCCAAGTGCAGTTTGTCCCATTAAAATCGATTATATAGTTTAAAAGTTATAATGAAAAAAAATTGTCCGGTTTTTTTTGGCCGGTATACACAATAAACCGAAATTATTAAGTTTTAAGTCATTTTCTCAAAAGGTAAGCCTTTTACAGAAAGTATGTAATCAACTTTATTGTAGAAAACTAAATTATGGGCCAAGTCCACGGTTAGCACTAAATTGGCATCCATAAATTGTGGTTATTTTTTAGGATCATGAAAAAAAATCATGTTTTTTTTAGGTTTTATTCAGTTTTCAAAAAAACTATTATTAGCATTTTCAGAATAAATGATAAAATACCCTTTTTAGACAAAATAAAATGTTCATATACATATGGGCTCGAAATATAAAGTTTTTAAGGTACAGGGTGTCAAACTTTTAAAAAATCGGTTGTGCGTCACTGACAATTTTTTATCTTGTGTATTTTTTTATAACTAAGCAAATCCAAAATACAACTTTTTTACTTTATATGTTTTGTCGCATCGTACTTTGTTTTCGAGATAAAAAAAAAACACTTTATTATCATTTCCTAAATACGGAATGCGGACTTGCAATAAAGTCCTTTATATTTCTTATCTCTAACAAATCATGGTAAAAAAAAATCCAAAAGACTAATTTGTGTTTGTAGTTATTTATTCAAATAAAAGAAAAAAAATACCGAATTTGGAAAATATTTAGTAACGCATAGTTTTTTCTGGACTTAATTATTTTAATCTAAGTAGTGCCAAATTCGCCTCTTGTCACTACAAACAGCACTGCCAAATTTCAACGAAGTTGAGACCCCTATTGCATTATTTCCATGTTTTTTAGTAAGAGCTTTTCTTTAAATTACTCAAAGGAGCACCACATACTTTAAAAATACCCTGTACGTTTACGTCTATATTGGTCTAGTTTGTGAACGTTCCCTAACTTTATTTTCGTCTAGTCTGAATCCGGACCTGTGCACCCTTGGGCAGCTTTTTTCTTGATGACAAGTGACACAGTCAAAAGTTATCTCAAAGATAATGGTATAGAGTTTATATGATGTGTATAACATCTAAAAATGACATTTCACCGCCAAATTTTTTTTGGTTTTCTCACAACCTGTCACATATAACTTAAAAGAGTGGTATATACCAGGGGTGCCGAGTGGTACTTTTTTTTATTATTAAAAAAGAAGTGCTTATATCTCATAAACTATTGTTGACAGCTATAAAGTATGTTTTTAAGAAAATTTTAAGCCCTATTCATAATATGAATGTATAAATATATAGGGTGTTTCCTTTAAAAAAAAGTTACTTTTACCTGCCACTTGTATATGGAAACTGCCAAAATAAAAATCATACCGTAAACAAAAAGGAAAACATTTGCAGATCTCTTTTTAATTTTTTCCTTTAGGACAAAAATTCTGGAAAAATTGGACGGTAGAAATATAATGAAACACCCTGTACAGGGTGTCCCAAATTCGATGTTTTTGGGGGGTTTAGGGTATTTCTAGGGGGGATAGAAAAAAACTGTCCCACCTGTACAATGCTCAAATTTCAAGCGAAGCTGACAACCATATTTTAATATAGTAAGCCATAAGTCTGCATTTTGGGAGGGGGTCTATAACTTTTTTATTTATGAAAATTTTGTTTTTGTGTAAATTTTTTGAGATATGTGAGAAAATAGGGTAATTTCATATCAAATTAACCAGAGGTTTGGCAGACCATTTCACCGATTTTGATAAAATTTGGTACAAAATTCCAAAATATTTTTTTTTCTGATTGGCAGTTTTTTTAAAATTAATTTTCAAAAATCAAAAAATTAACCCATTTTGGTCTAACACAGCTTTACAAAAATTAAAATATCTTGAGGACCACTTACCGCAGATTAATAAGATATAGCTCTTTGTAAATACAATTTAAATACCTTTCCAACTATTTGTCACATGACCTAGTATATTTCCATCTGTTTTTTTTTTTGAAATTTTGAAAAAAACATTTTTTTATTTTTTTCAAAAAAGTTATTTTTGATTTTTTTCAATAAAAGTATTTTTTTATCAAGGCTTTAGGAAAATATGTGCCAAATTACAAAATGGAGAAATTATGGCTTCATGGTTAAAAAAAATAAAAACCAAATAAAAGTAACAAAAAATCTGAACTTGTTTGAAATTTGTATTATCATGCATACATAATATGTTTATGTGCTGTAGGCAAAAGTTATATTTTGAATAATAATTCGTTGTTGTTAAATTAAAGTTAAAATAAAAATACCCCCTTTTTTTATCCCTCCCCCTCCCCCCGTCAGTCAGTGTGCAAACTTGTTTATTCCTGTCATTTCTACTTTTTCATTGGTGAGTGATTCCCAGCCAATCAGACCAGACAATCTGTGCCTGTTTGATACAGGAAAATTCATGCAAGAAATTGTCGCAAGAACATGACAAAATATAAAATATTTGCGACCAGGTGTTGTGATCCGTTAAAATTGAAGAAACATTCTGAAATATTGAGGAATGTTTCAGAAAATATGTGCTCTCATATAGACATTAAGCTAGGAAACATATAGTAACATTTAATCTTTTTATAATTTATATAAATTGTAGCCTAAGTTGGTAGCTTACATTTAAGCCTTGGCCACTTGAGGTGACAGTACCACTGTCATACACAGGCCCCTGTTACAGTTTCAACATGTCCCTAATAGGTATAGTAGAATTATTTTTTGTTTATTATATTGTGGCATTGTTTATTAATCTAAAAGCTGGCTGAGGGATAGGAGTCACTGGGTAAAGTAGATTTTTTTTATAAAGGTTTTGAGTTATGATTTTTTATTTTTTTTTATTTCTTATGTTGTCTCCAATAATAGCATAAAAAAGGAAGATTCTTGTTATATGCAATAAACGTACAATTGGTCAAAACTTTACCTTATCACATATTTTAAAAAATGCATGTCCCCCACATCTCTGTTATGCTTGCACCCTGACTTCTATTTTTTATTTGAGATATTTTTTTTTGTCAGGTCAAACTTGCAATTTAAAACAATATTTAAAAGAACTACTTGTCAAAAAAATCTAAAATTTTTGATTTTTCAGTTTATTAATGGTTAGTATAACTGTACCAAAAATCATTAAAATCGGAGTTGATCAATACTGGAGGCTGGTTAATTTGGTATGAAATGACCTGTTATTTATAAATCCAAAGCATACATATCTTTTGATGTGACCTTTTAATAAGTTTTAGAAACAAAAATATATTTAAAGCTATTAAGAATAAAAAAACCTTTAAATTAAAACAATAGCTATCAAACTAAAAACTAGAAACCATCGTAAGTTGCATAAAAATGTAGTAAAATTATTATGTTTTCTTATTTTAGGAAAAATCCAGTTGGGGATGAACATTGCTATGTTACATTGGATTTTCATCTTTATACTGAAGGAACAAAGAGAGTAGACAAAAATAAGGGAAGCTGGTATGATAATTTTGCTTTGTCATCTATGCTTGTGTGAGTTTTTAAAACATTTATAAATTTTATCTAAATTATATTTTTGACATTATTAGACCCTAACAAACTTAGTTCTTCTTGCAAAAAATCGAGTTGACATACTATTACACCTAGCTCTGCAAAGTCAAAATCCTCCCAATTAGAAAGGAATATCTGCTTTTAGTTAACCCTCCATGTAACCATATACAGGGTGTTTCAACAAAAAGAGCTTTTCAGATATTTCTTAATAGAATTTGAAAAAACCCTTGGAACCGTCGATATTGTTTCCAAAGGGGACACTTTTTAGCTATCTTGAAATTTTTGTAGCATGCATGTCCTTTACGGGGTATGCTTTGCTCCTAGTGATACTTTATTTTGAAGGTTTCTTAAATATCTTTACAACAATGTAAAAATTTTAAAATCTATTGATTAGTTTTTGACATAGTTGCCTTCAAATTTTCATATTTATTCATATTAAATCCAAAAAATATAAAATCAAAATCTTTTCAAAATTTTTACATGGTTGTAGAAATATTCAAACCAAAACAAGGTATCATTAGACCCACTTTTCATATCCAAAATATATTAGTAAAGCATACCCCTCGGAGGGAATGCATGATAGCCAAAACGGGTCCCCTTGCAAACAAAATCCACATGTTCGTGGATTTTTGAAGTGCCCCAAAAGGCCTCTGTTAAGTTTTTGTTGAAACGGCCTGTATATTAAAAGATACATTTAGTGTTATTTTTAGCTCACACATATACTATACTATAGTAGTGTGAGCTATGGTGATCCTAATTTTTTCGAGAAAAAAAATGTTGCTCAGATTTCAAAAATTTTTATATATCTTTGAGTTTCAGATGATTTTGAAACTTTTTTGTTGCGCCGTCTGTATGTCTGTATGTCTGTATGTCTGTATGTCTGTATGTCTGTATGTCTGTATGTCTGTATGTCTGTATGTCTGTATGTCTGTATGTCTGTATGTCTGTATGTCTGTATGTCTGTATGTCTGTATGTCTGTATGTCTGTATGTCTGTATGTCTGTATGTCTGTATGTCTGTATGTCTGTATGTCTGTATGTCTGTATGTCTGTATGTCTGTATGTCTGTATGTCTGTATGTCTGTATGTCTGTATGTCTGTATGTCTGTATGTCTGTATGTCTGTATGTCTGTATGTCTGTATGTCTGTATGTCTGTATGTCTGTATGTCTGTATGTCTGTATGTCTGTATGTCTGTATGTCTGTATGTCTGTATGTCTGTATGTCTGTATGTCTGTATGTCTGTATGTCTGTATGTCTGTATGTCTGTATGTCTGTATGTCTGTATGTCTGTATGTCTGTATGTCTGTATGTCTGTATGTCTGTATGTCTGTATGTCTGTATGTCTGTATGTCTGTATGTCTGTATGTCTGTATGTCTGTATGTCTGTATGTCTGTATGTCTGTATGTCTGTATGTCTGTATGTCTGTATGTCTGTATGTCTGTATGTCTGTATGTCTGTATGTCTGTATGTCTGTATGTCTGTATGTCTGTATGTCTGTATGTCTGTATGTCTGTATGTCTGTATGTCTGTATGTCTGTATGTCTGTATGTCTGTATGTCTGTATGTCTGTATGTCTGTATGTCTGTATGTCTGTATGTCTGTATGTCTGTATGTCTGTATGTCTGTATGTCTGTATGTCTGTATGTCTGTATGTCTGTATGTCTGTATGTCTGTATGTCTGTATGTCTGTATGTCTGTATGTCTGTATGTCTGTATGTCTGTATGTCTGTATGTCTGTATGTCTGTATGTCTGTATGTCTGTATGTCTGTATGTCTGTATGTCTGTATGTCTGTATGTCTGTATGTCTGTATGTCTGTATGTCTGTATGTCTGTATGTCTGTATGTCTGTATGTCTGTATGTCTGTATGTCTGTATGTCTGTATGTCTGTATGTCTGTATGTCTGTATGTCTGTATGTCTGTATGTCTGTATGTCTGTATGTCTGTATGTCTGTATGTCTGTATGTCTGTATGTCTGTATGTCTGTATGTCTGTATGTCTGTATGTCTGTATGTCTGTATGTCTGTATGTCTGTATGTCTGTATGTCTGTATGTCTGTATGTCTGTATGTCTGTATGTCTGTATGTCTGTATGTCTGTATGTCTGTATGTCTGTATGTCTGTATGTCTGTATGTCTGTATGTCTGTATGTCTGTATGTCTGTATGTCTGTATGTCTGTATGTCTGTATGTCTGTATGTCTGTATGTCTGTATGTCTGTATGTCTGTATGTCTGTATGTCTGTATGTCTGTATGTCTGTATGTCTGTATGTCTGTATGTCTGTATGTCTGTATGTCTGTATGTCTGTATGTCTGTATGTCTGTATGTCTGTATGTCTGTATGTCTGTATGTCTGTATGTCTGTATGTCTGTATGTCTGTATGTCTGTATGTCTGTATGTCTGTATGTCTGTATGTCTGTATGTCTGTATGTCTGTATGTCTGTATGTCTGTATGTCTGTATGTCTGTATGTCTGTATGTCTGTATGTCTGTATGTCTGTATGTCTGTATGTCTGTATGTCTGTATGTCTGTATGTCTGTATGTCTGTATGTCTGTATGTCTGTATGTCTGTATGTCTGTATGTCTGTATGTCTGTATGTCTGTATGTCTGTATGTCTGTATGTCTGTATGTCTGTATGTCTGTATGTCTGTATGTCTGTATGTCTGTATGTCTGTATGTCTGTATGTCTGTATGTCTGTATGTCTGTATGTCTGTATGTCTGTATGTCTGTATGTCTGTATGTCTGTATGTCTGTATGTCTGTATGTCTGTATGTCTGTATGTCTGTATGTCTGTATGTCTGTATGTCTGTATGTCTGTATGTCTGTATGTCTGTATGTCTGTATGTCTGTATGTCTGTATGTCTGTATGTCTGTATGTCTGTATGTCTGTATGTCTGTATGTCTGTATGTCTGTATGTCTGTATGTCTGTATGTCTGTATGTCTGTATGTCTGTATGTCTGTATGTCTGTATGTCTGTATGTCTGTATGTCTGTATGTCTGTATGTCTGTATGTCTGTATGTCTGTATGTCTGTATGTCTGTATGTCTGTATGTCTGTATGTCTGTATGTCTGTATGTCTGTATGTCTGTATGTCTGTATGTCTGTATGTCTGTATGTCTGTATGTCTGTATGTCTGTATGTCTGTATGTCTGTATGTCTGTATGTCTGTATGTCTGTATGTCTGTATGTCTGTATGTCTGTATGTCTGTATGTCTGTATGTCTGTATGTCTGTATGTCTGTATGTCTGTATGTCTGTATGTCTGTATGTCTGTATGTCTGTATGTCTGTATGTCTGTATGTCTGTATGTCTGTATGTCTGTATGTCTGTATGTCTGTATGTCTGTATGTCTGTATGTCTGTATGTCTGTATGTCTGTATGTCTGTATGTCTGTATGTCTGTATGTCTGTATGTCTGTATGTCTGTATGTCTGTATGTCTGTATGTCTGTATGTCTGTATGTCTGTATGTCTGTATGTCTGTATGTCTGTATGTCTGTATGTCTGTATGTCTGTATGTCTGTATGTCTGTATGTCTGTATGTCTGTATGTCTGTATGTCTGTATGTCTGTATGTCTGTATGTCTGTATGTCTGTATGTCTGTATGTCTGTATGTCTGTATGTCTGTATGTCTGTATGTCTGTATGTCTGTATGTCTGTATGTCTGTATGTCTGTATGTCTGTATGTCTGTATGTCTGTATGTCTGTATGTCTGTATGTCTGTATGTCTGTATGTCTGTATGTCTGTATGTCTGTATGTCTGTATGTCTGTATGTCTGTATGTCTGTATGTCTGTATGTCTGTATGTCTGTATGTCTGTATGTCTGTATGTCTGTATGTCTGTATGTCTGTATGTCTGTATGTCTGTATGTCTGTATGTCTGTATGTCTGTATGTCTGTATGTCTGTATGTCTGTATGTCTGTATGTCTGTATGTCTGTATGTCTGTATGTCTGTATGTCTGTATGTCTGTATGTCTGTATGTCTGTATGTCTGTATGTCTGTATGTCTGTATGTCTGTATGTCTGTATGTCTGTATGTCTGTATGTCTGTATGTCTGTATGTCTGTATGTCTGTATGTCTGTATGTCTGTATGTCTGTATGTCTGTATGTCTGTATGTCTGTATGTCTGTATGTCTGTATGTCTGTATGTCTGTATGTCTGTATGTCTGTATGTCTGTATGTCTGTATGTCTGTATGTCTGTATGTCTGTATGTCTGTATGTCTGTATGTCTGTATGTCTGTATGTCTGTATGTCTGTATGTCTGTATGTCTGTATGTCTGTATGTCTGTATGTCTGTATGTCTGTATGTCTGTATGTCTGTATGTCTGTATGTCTGTATGTCTGTATGTCTGTTTGTCTGTTTGTCTGTATGTCTGTATGTCTGTATGTCTGTATGTCTGTATGTCTGTATGTCTGTATGTCTGTATGTCTGTATGTCTGTATGTCTGTATGTCTGTATGTCTGTATGTCTGTATGTCTGTATGTCTGTATGTCTGTATGTCTGTATGTCTGTATGTCTGTATGTCTGTATGTCTGTATGTCTGTATGTCTGTATGTCTGTATGTCTGTATGTCTGTATGTCTGTATGTCTGTATGTCTGTATGTCTGTATGTCTGTATGTCTGTATGTCTGTATGTCTGTATGTCTGTATGTCTGTATGTCTGTATGTCTGTATGTCTGTATGTCTGTATGTCTGTATGTCTGTATGTCTGTATGTCTGTATGTCTGTATGTCTGTATGTCTGTATGTCTGTATGTCTGTATGTCTGTATGTCTGTATGTCTGTATGTCTGTATGTCTGTATGTCTGTATGTCTGTATGTCTGTATGTCTGTATGTCTGTATGTCTGTATGTCTGTATGTCTGTATGTCTGTATGTCTGTATGTCTGTATGTCTGTATGTCTGTATGTCTGTATGTCTGTATGTCTGTATGTCTGTATGTCTGTATGTCTGTATGTCTGTATGTCTGTATGTCTGTATGTCTGTATGTCTGTATGTCTGTATGTCTGTATGTCTGTATGTCTGTATGTCTGTATGTCTGTATGTCTGTATGTCTGTATGTCTGTATGTCTGTATGTCTGTATGTCTGTATGTCTGTATGTCTGTATGTCTGTATGTCTGTATGTCTGTATGTCTGTATGTCTGTATGTCTGTATGTCTGTATGTCTGTATGTCTGTATGTCTGTATGTCTGTATGTCTGTATGTCTGTATGTCTGTATGTCTGTATGTCTGTATGTCTGTATGTCTGTATGTCTGTATGTCTGTATGTCTGTATGTCTGTATGTCTGTATGTCTGTATGTCTGTATGTCTGTATGTCTGTATGTCTGTATGTCTGTATGTCTGTATGTCTGTATGTCTGTATGTCTGTATGTCTGTATGTCTGTATGTCTGTATGTCTGTATGTCTGTATGTCTGTATGTCTGTATGTCTGTATGTCTGTATGTCTGTATGTCTGTATGTCTGTATGTCTGTATGTCTGTATGTCTGTATGTCTGTATGTCTGTATGTCTGTATGTCTGTATGTCTGTATGTCTGTATGTCTGTATGTCTGTATGTCTGTATGTCTGTATGTCTGTATGTCTGTATGTCTGTATGTCTGTATGTCTGTATGTCTGTATGTCTGTATGTCTGTATGTCTGTATGTCTGTATGTCTGTATGTCTGTATGTCTGTATGTCTGTATGTCTGTATGTCTGTATGTCTGTATGTCTGTATGTCTGTATGTCTGTATGTCTGTATGTCTGTATGTCTGTATGTCTGTATGTCTGTATGTCTGTATGTCTGTATGTCTGTATGTCTGTATGTCTGTATGTCTGTATGTCTGTATGTCTGTATGTCTGTATGTCTGTATGTCTGTATGTCTGTATGTCTGTATGTCTGTATGTCTGTATGTCTGTATGTCTGTATGTCTGTATGTCTGTATGTCTGTATGTCTGTATGTCTGTATGTCTGTATGTCTGTATGTCTGTATGTCTGTATGTCTGTATGTCTGTATGTCTGTATGTCTGTATGTCTGTATGTCTGTATGTCTGTATGTCTGTATGTCTGTATGTCTGTATGTCTGTATGTCTGTATGTCTGTATGTCTGTATGTCTGTATGTCTGTATGTCTGTATGTCTGTATGTCTGTCTGTCTGTCTGTCTGTCTGTATGTCTATATGTCTGTCTGTAACGACCAACGCGCATAACTCAAAAACCGCCTGGCTGATTTTAATGAAATTTGGTACCTAGGCTGGGTCTTGCGTCGAGATGGTCCCATTTAAAAATGAACAAAATCCACCGAACACAAACCAAATAAAAGGGTGGGGGTAGATTTCAAAAATTAGAGTTTATGTGAAAATATGGCGTGTGTGATATCAAACGAAAGGTAATTGAGTCTGCAGTTAAACAAAATAAATTTTAATTTATTTTAAAAAAAGGGTGGGAGTATATTTAAAAAATTAGAGTTTAAGTAAAAATATGGCGTGTGTGATATCAAACAAAAGGTAATTGAGTCCGGAGTTTAACAAAATACATTTTAGTTTTTTGTTTTTCTTAAGGGTGGGAGTAGATTCCAAAAATTTGAGTTTAAGTCAAAACATGGCTTGTGTGGTATCAAAGAAAAGATAATTTAGTCTAGAGTTGAATAAAATATATTTCAGTTTTTAGTTATATTAGCTCACACGTACACTATAACTATAGTACCTAGTGTGAGCTTAGGGGCCCATATATTGGCAGAGTATTTTTTATTGCTTTAAGCAAATTACTGTACTAACCGAAATTGCTAAACATATATCGAAATATAGATTATAAATAAAAAACCCCTAATCTACGTGAAAATATTTTTGTGTAGCGAAATTCATCTGTATTGCAGTGAAATACATCTGTATTATTATTATTATCTTGGGGATTTTTTTCTCTACAATTTGATGAATTGCTTTGCAAAAAGTGCCAGTTTTATCATTTCGTGTATAATGTGCTTTTTATATTCATGATAAATTTATTTTTTCAGAAATAATGATGGTGGTTGACTATTAGGATTTACTAAGTGCAATACAAGTTCAGACTCCATAAGAAATCAGGTACTCAAAATCAACAGTTTAAAATTTCCACAACAAATTACAGGAGCTACTAGTACATCGTCGTTGGTTCGATGAAACCTGATATGTGACATTTGTTTCAAAAATAAGTTTTTTGCATAATCAATTAGCCCTAGTCATAATGGATATCCAATATAAAATTATTTGCAAAAAAATGTAATAATAACGTTAATTGAAGCAAGGATAAAAAAAGGATCCAGACAGCTTATAAATGGCATCATAGACATTTTTTGTCTTTTCTGTAAAATTTTATTTTGAACACAAATCAGTTTTCAGTAAACCAACGACCATATATTATATTATTATGTTTGAACCTTTTGTAAGAAAATTTGTTTTGAATGTTACTTATATTATTGAAAATTAGTTTTCTATAAAGAATAGGTTTTTTTTTCAGAAAACATTTGTTTTTTATAATATAGAAAATTTAACCTAACCTAGCTGTTTGTGTGTGTGTATGCTCTATATACTCCAATTCAAAAAAATTGAGACAACATTTACTAACAGTTTGACGAGTCTGACATTTAAAGATTATTAATAATGCCACATCTGTCAAACAGTCAATAAAAAGTGTCTCAATTATTTTGAATTTGATTATAGAACTATTTTAGAGTTTATTTATAAGAATATAGAATGTAAATTTATAATAATAATAACTGAGTAGGCTGTAAATTTAAATGTTAGAAAATAGTTTTGCTAAATAAAAAATAATTGGTTGTTTTTTAAAACTGTAGTAGAGTGTATTTTCAGATATTTTCTAATAATTTTTTTTCAAGCTCCTGTTAAGAAGTTTTCTATTTTTATTACTATGCTGTAATTTATTTTAAAAAAAAACAATAAATCGGCAGCAATATATTTGTTATTTGTAGCAATAGAATAATAAATATTTTTAAACAATAAATAAATGTAAATGAAATTTTTCTGAGCTTCATTTATAGTGCACCTCTGCACCTATGTCAAATTATGTACTACTATAAAGTTTCTAAAATTTGTTTGAAGGAGGGGAAGGAAATTGTCCCAAAATATTTTCTTCAATTAGAAATTGTTTAAAAACTTTTTTTAATTAAAAAAAAAAATTGACATTTTCTTAAAAAAATATTAGCTTCCTGTTTTTCTTTTAGAAAGTGTTTTTGTTAAAAGATAATATTTTTGAACAAATCTATGTTCCAAGAAAACATAAATATGCAGTAGGTAAGAATATGGTTTTCTCTCGGGTTTTCTTTTTTTAATAAAAATGTTTTTATTGGTTGTTGATACTGTTCTGAGAGAAACACAAAACTCCTCTGCAAACAATAAAATCTGTTTTATTGTTTTGTTTTAAAAAAAAACAAATTGAAGGGTGAGTTTAATCAGATCGGGATGGTTCTTCTCTACTTTCTGTGAGGTGAGGTGAGTGAAAAGTTCACTTTCACGGGTGAACTTGAAATGATTTCACCACCTTATTACACGGGGAAATGAATCCACAAGGTGAGCGCTCACCTCACGGTACAGTCAAAAACGACCTATAAATGTAGAACAGGTTGTTTTAAAAAATGTTCAATGAACACACCAAGAAAGTTCTCATAGGTACATAAAACTCCAATGCAAAATAATTGAGACAGTTTTTATTGACAAATGTAACATTACAATTAACATTTAAATGTCGGACTCATCAAACTGTCAGTAAATTTTGTCTCAATTTTTTTGAACTGGAGTTTACATCTACCCATTATATTTTTAGTTGGAAAGACAGAGATAATAAGGACATTTTAAAACTCTAAAAATTTTGACAACTGTTATTGTTATAGTTATTTTTACGGTTTCACAACCTGACTAATTTGGCTTTGTTTTCCTGGCCATTTTTACACTTACTATTGGTAGAATCCTCCTCAATTAAAAAATAATACTTTTAAGCTTATTTTAATTAAAAAAACTACCAAACTATGAACCAAACTTTACACACTTTGAGGTCAGTTGTTAGACATAAATGTGATGAAAAAGTAAATAACTACTAAGTAACAATAAAATCCCAATAATTATAATGAAGTACTTATTAACCACAGTCAAGTTTGTGCATTTTGGTATTTTTTTAAAGAAAAATTAGTTTAAAAGTATTATTCTTTAATTAAAGAAGATTCTACTAAAGGTAAGTGCAAAAATAGTCAGGCAAATAAAGTAATTCAACCTATGTTGTGATACCTAGACAACAACTATAACGATAACAATTGTCAAAGTGTTTCAAAATGTCCCTAATAGGTATAGTAGAATTTTTATGAATATAGAGTTACATCATTTCCTGGTATCTTTGTTTATTATATGGGAGCATTGTTTATTGATCTAAGAGCTGGCTATCGAGGGATAGGAGTGACTGGGTAAGGTAGATTTTTTTATACATGTTTTAAGTTGTAGTTTTTTTTATTTTGTTTCTTATATGTTGTCTCCAATAATAGCATAAAAAAGAAGATTCTTATTGAAGGCAGTAAACATACAATTGGTCAAAACTTTACCTTATCGTTTACAAAAATGCATGTCCCCACATCTCTATTATGCTTGCACCCTGACTTTTTTATTTTCTTTCTTATATTGTCTCTGGTAATACTACAAATTGTCTTATTTAAAAAACAAATTTTCGCCAGGAGGCATGTATAGCTATCCATAGGAAAAGACCTAGTCATTCTGGGTGTTGAGGTAAATTTATTTTTGTTGAAAATGAAATTTTCAATTTATTTGTGAAAACAACTAGCTGCTGTCGCTTTTGAGGTATATGCACTATGTTATTTTCTCAAAAATTGTGACAAACTTTGATACTACTTCGGGAATGTACTTTCTCAATCTAAATTTGAAAACCGCGTTTTGCCAGCTATATTGTGGTTCGTAGAATTTTTTATTCACAGGTACCAGTATTTGCGTTTGTAAAAAAGAAAGCAGCCTGTACTTTTCGTTTAAATGTTTAAATCAATTTTTATTTAGTGTTTTATTTTTCTTGGGTTAGAAATATTTGTTTTTACTGGAAAAGTCATTGATGTCAAAACTAACTTAAGAATTAAGAAAAAATTACAGATTTCTATCAGAAAGTACCGCTGGCGGGCAAAGCAAAAACCTAGTAACTCGACTTACTCGAAAATGAGATTTTTATATTATTGAAATAACCGTAAAAAACGGCACCAGAGAGTTTTTCTAGAATGTGACTGTGTGATCTTAAGAACAAGGAAGTTGAATGTAGTTCCTATGTAGTTAAATAAACTATGGTTAGTATGTAGTTAAATAAACTTCAAACTCTATTTCCCAAAACACTAGTTTTTGACTCACTAGGTTTCTGCTTTGCACGACAGACCACGTCTCTCTCTTTCATCTTCCTTTTTCGCAGTTCGTGAATCGACGATCACGTGATCAAAATAAATTTACAAAAAAACCCATGCAATTTCAAAATTTGGGCGATCAAGCCATATGATAGAAACCAATTATAACTTATTTTTTTGTTGTGTTAGATAAACAAAAGAATTTCGGGGTGCTGACTTTTTTCCGATTTTGAAAATATGGTCTAAAACGATGGCAAAATGCGAAAAACCCATAGAAAAATGTGCATATTTTAGAATAAAGCTGTGGAGGAGAAAATAGGGGAGTACAAACACGCATCGTTGCCAAATTTTAAAAAAATTAATTTCTAAAATGTTTGATAAAACCCAAAATAAGGCAAATTTCAAAAAAAGAAAAAAAGTCAGCACCCCCAAATTCGATGATTACTAGAAAAAACAAAAATTCCTCTAATGCTACCAGTTTCTCCCTGGATGACCTGGTTGAAAAAGCATCATATGGATAATTTCCAACACTGCAATTGTGTAATTTATCTCAGAAATAGGGATGAGACGGGCACCTTAAAGGTAAGATTTTATATTTCGTTAGGTAATTTTTTGAAGTTGCGTGATGTAGTATGTATATGTTTTGGTTTATGTAAATTAAAGTAAAGTAAAGTAGAGTTTATTTATCGAAAAAATCCTTTACAATGGTTACTTATGGTTCATAATTATATGTTGAAATTGATAATAACCTAAGTTAATAACGTTTCTTACTAATATATCTAGAAGTGGTATCAAAGTAAAGTGATTTTTAAGGTGAATCTGTGAGTGGTTAGTAACAACCAATTTTTGCTGCCCGAAGTTACGCAAACACGCCGTAAGTTTTTAGCAGATAAGTAGTAAACCAATTCAATAAAGGCGAGTTTCCTTTGCGACAAAATTTTGCTTAGCTACGCAGATTGAAAAGTAGGATTTTTTCACCAAAGGTTGATGTTTTGTGCCTTTATAAGCAGCGATGTCAGACAACGACGAATCTAAGAAACTCTCTCCCGAACAAAGTCAACTCTATAAGCTTATATTAAATGCTACCGCTGACCAAACGCGAGAACTCAAAAAAAAATTCTAAATTCAGAAACTTGAATCTAAAAATTTACAGATTGAAGGAACCCTTCGTAAAAATAACATTCTGCTGTTTGGACAAGAAAGCGTTGCAGCCGAAAGACTTTTACAATAATCAATAGAGGTATTAAACCGACATCTAAAAACAAATCTCACTGAAACAGATATTAATAATATTTACGTAGTTGGAAACAAACAGGCTGAAAACCCACCGGTAATTATTCAATTTATCTCGTATTTGAAAAAATCTGCACTTTTTAAAAACTCCGACAATCTTAAAAACTTGCGAGCTGCTGGATACTCAATTGCAAACGACTTGTGTAAGGAAGATCTAAAAAATCACAAGATATTAAGACGTCATTTAAATAACGCAAAAAACCAGAATCTACTAGCAAAAATCAAAGGATTTATGTTGCACATTAATGGGTCAAAGTACACTGTGGCGGACCTAAAAGCATTGGAAGAAAATACACAAACTCTTACTGAAACTGATACGTCTGCTCCAGAAAGAGAAGAAGAACCAGAGCAAAGTTCCGGAGCTCTGTCAAAAACAAAAAAAAATCCTTCAAAGGGCAATAGTAGCTCATCAGCTGTGAATAATCCATTGGCGGAAAATCCACACCTCCGGAAGTCGAAACGAAAGAGAACAAAAACATACCAGTATTCGCCAAAAAACTGAAATATCGATAGTGAACCTGAACTTAAAGATAATTTGTTTTTCTTATTTTTGCTTTAATCTTATTTTGTCTTACTTGGGAATAATATTATTATTATTTTTTTTATCTGGTAGATGTTATTTTCCTTTATATTCTGATTTAGAAACAAAGTTAATATACCTCACATTTCGGTAAATTTCATTTTGCTTTTGATTTTATTTTTATCAATCTATTGTTCTGATACCAATAATAAAAAGTTCTCATAATTTTTAAACCTTAAAAAAAACAATAAAAACACTGTAGTAATATGGACCTATTTGCTCGTCAATTGCATAATAACCAAAATTGAAACTCTTGTAACAAAAAATTATAACAAAATATTTCAACTGCTAAATAACTATAAAAACCTAACTGCTCCATATTTCACACAAATATCAGGGGTCTCACCACAAATTTTTCAAAATTAGAAGTTCTTTTAAATATCTTTAACTATATTTTTGATGTTATTGTTTTAACAGAGACATGCCGATTAGCAAATGCAGAATATTTTAACTTGCCTGGTTATACAAGTGTATATAGCAACGGCAGCTATAACCAGCATGATGGGGTCTTAGTTTATATTAAACAACAGCATCAATACAGTCATCAAATAATAAC
This sequence comes from Aspidapion aeneum, assembly GCA_963576565.1. NCBI lineage: Eukaryota > Metazoa > Arthropoda > Insecta > Coleoptera > Brentidae > Aspidapion > Aspidapion aeneum. The sequence goes on along the minus strand of OY755040.1, from coordinate 69,652,526 downwards.
TATCGCTAAAAATAAATGTATCCGTCTTATGATACAGGAAGGAAATAAAAAAATTGGAGTTACGGCCATATACAGACTCCATCCTACTAACGCACATATTTTTAACACGGAACTATCGCAACTGATTAATTCTTTTCACGCCGATACAGAAATCATCCTTGGAGATTTAAATATCAATATAATGGCCAATACAGAAATTTCTCAAGACTACCTTGACACACTATACTCAGTTGGATTTAAGTCTACAATAAACAACTATACACGGGTGGACAGAAACAAAAAAGGCTGTCTAGATCACATAAATTTTAAAAGTAATAACATTAAAGAGGAGAGTATAGTTCCCATAGTTATGCAGTCTAAAATAACAGATCATTACCCTACAAAATTACAACTTCCAACAAAAACGCAAAACACGAACAAAGAGAACCTTACCTTAAACGGTTGACTATCAAAACTTTTCAAACTTATAAAAAGTAACATTGGGGAAATTTATAGCACAAAAGATGTTAATGTAATCACTGGTCATATCACAGAAACTATTAACACTTGCATAAACGAAAGCACTACAATTCAGGAATACAGTTACAAGCAAAAAAAGCCCTGGATAACTTTGGGAATAATACAGTCAATTAAAGCCAGAGACAAGTTATACCAACAGTATAAAATTAGCAACTCAGAGCTGAAACTTAATCAGTATAAAATTTATAGGAATAAAATAAATAAACTAATTGAAAAACAAAAAAATGAGTACTACAAAAACTTAGTCATTCAAAACAAAAACAATCCCAAAGCTATTTGGCAAACAATTAACGACTATAGTGACAAAACCAACAGCAAAAACGTGTGCATAAAAGCAGTAAAGGACCAATATAATCAAATAGTTTCGCAGCCTAAGGATATGGCAAATATATTTAACAATCATTACACTACCATAGGGCAAAAAATGGCAAACAGCATAGCTGAAAACAGAATCACACCACCTTCTGATTTTCCACTAAAACGATTCTCAAAAGCAATGTTCTTATCACCAGTGACAGAACAAGATATAAAAAACATTATTAACGATTTAAAAACAAACTCTGCTCCTGGGCATGACAACTTATGCACTATGGTCTTTAAAAAGTCGATTAATATAATTGCTACACCCCTAGAATATTTAGTAAATACAATATTCGAAACAGGAGAGTGTCCCAACGCTTTTAAATTGGCCATTGTTAAACCGATGTTCAAAAGTGGAGACAAAACAATCGTGGAGAATTACAGACCAATAAGCCTCACCACAGCTATTTCAAAAATATTTGAGAAATCATTAAAAAGTAGACTAGTTAATTTCTTTTAGTCTAACAAACTATTCCAAAAACTGCAATTCGGTTTCAGAGAAGGACGGTCTACTTCAGATGCTATCTCCTACACGACAAACAAGATTTACGAGTCCCTAGATAAAAATAAAAAATGTGCTGTTGTCTTTCTAGATTTGGCAAAGGCTTTCGATACAGTTAGTCATCGGAGGCTTTTGTCAAAGCTGGAGAACATGGGAATCAGAGGCCTGACACTCAAACTGATTAAGTCGTACCTGACAGATCGAGATCAAATTGTCGAAGTGAATAAAGCAAGAAGCGATAAAAAAATGTAAGTTTTGGAGTTCCGCAAGGCACAGTCCTTGGACCTGTTCTCTTTATTGCTTATATTAATGACTTACTTGGCCTGGAGTGCCATGGAACGATACTGTCATTCGCAGATGACACATGCTTAATTGTAGAAGCTAACTCATGGAATGTTGTGGAAGAATATATTCAACATGACTTTAAAAAAATTGTTTTCTGGCTAGACACCAATATTCTTACTGTTAATTTTACTAAGACAATATACTTACCGTTTTCCAAAAACAGAAGAAAACTGCCACAAGACGGGCTTCTTGTATCCCTGCCATTTAGAAAATCCCCCGACTGGACAATTCCTATATCAAGTAATGCAAAATATCTTGGTATTACCATAGATTCTTAAATGGAAAACTCAAACCGATAATCTCACAAAAAACTAAGATCCCTTATGTACCTTTTTAAGAGAGCTAAAAACATTTTAAATATCTTCCATCTAAAGTTTATATTTTGCGCTAGTCCAATCACTTCTAGACTACGAAATAGTGGGATGGGGAGGAGCCTATAAAGAAAATCTCAAGTCTCTTGAAATCGCACAAAAAGAAACCTAAAAATAATATTTAACCTAAACCAAAGATTCCCTAGTTGCGAGCTTTTTAAACTTACAAAAACTCTCACTGTCAAGCAATTATTTTATAGAGCTGCATTTATCCAAAATAATAAAAACACAGTAAATAGACAGTTAGAGCCAAGGCAACAACATAACACAAGATTTAAGGCAAAATCAAACATTACTACATCCAAATTGAACACAACCATAGGGCAACAGAACTATGTGTATGTTAGACAATTGGTATACAATGCATTGCCATTAAGCATAAAAACCAAATCAAGATACAAGTGTTTTAAAAAACATTTATCTATATGGCTATTAGATGCTGATTTAAAAATTTAAACATAAAAATATTTCACATAAATAAAAAACCTTAAAAGTGCAAAAAAATATATATACATTTAATTTAATCGCAGAATCAAAACAAATTATTATTTTATTTTTATTTTATTTTATTTTATTTTTGGAATCTATACAACAGGCATAAGCCCAATTACAGTATAGAAATGTACAGAAAATAGTTATATCTAAATAATACATAATAAGTTACAAGAAAAATCTAGTTTAATATTCTTAAGATTACAATTAAGATTAAAAACCCTAAACATACACACAACCACATTCATCAGGCACGCACCACATCCACAGTATGTATATTATTGGTATCATAAAACAATTATTGTTCATTATTATTTATTATATTATACTTTAATTATTTTTTTCTTTATTTTAATTTTTTGTCTGAATAGAAAGTTATTTCTTTTATTTTTTCATTCTTTTGCTACTAAGCAAGTACTTTACTTTACTAGCGGGTAGGTAATCATGGTATAATTTTAAAATAAATAGATGTTATATAAACGTGTACTGATCAAATAATATTAACAGCATATGCGCTTGACGTATAACAGACAAGATCTTCGTGAACTTAAGCTTGCTTAATGTATGATAGGGTCATAGTATAGATCTTTAAACTAGTTAATTTTATATATTGTATTTTATTTGATTGTTGAAATAAATTGAATTGAATTGAATTGAAAAATTGAATTGAATGCTTATACTAAACTTATCAAAACCTGTAAGTAAAATAGATTGATAAATAAACAGAAAAAAACCACCAAAGAAAGTTTCTTGTCGGTGGGGTTTGGTTATTTTTTTGTTATTATAATCTGATATCAAGTAAAAAAATAAAATAATATTTCATGTATCAGGCTGTGTAAAATTAGAGCCTTGAAAAATAGTATACAATTTATAAAAAAAAATCAAATTCAAGTAAATGCTTTAAAAAAACATTATAAATACATTATGTATTTATGAAATTCAATATTATTCGCAATCTGAAAAAGTGAAACCAGGAATGTAAAATTTAATTTAACTTTTAGGTCTTTCATATATTTGTCTGATTTGGGGTGTCTCTCTATTTTGGGGTATATTGCGACAAATTTGGGGTAAAGTCTAAATCGGGATATACCTATTAATTTTTGTCAAATTGAGTATTTTTTCTCTATTAAAGTAGAAATACTGTTTCTTCCTTAAGTTAGCAGCCATATTCGTAAGCGAGATTTAAATAATTGGATTGAGTTTGCTTGTTTACGTGTAGTGAATTATAATTGATATATGGACTAACGTAAAGAAAGAAACGCTATGCTAAGGATGCTCTAGTGGGAGAGAACGGTCTAGGACAACTGGGCGCCGCCAACTCGGCACCGCCAACTGGGCGCCGCCAACTCGGCACCGCCAACTGGGCGCCGCCAACTCGGCACCACCAACTGGGCGCTGGGCCAACTGGGTGCCGGCCCAACGCGGCGCCGCCAACTGGGCGCCGGCCAACTCGAAGCCGGACAATTTTTTTTTTTTTTGATAAAATGTGTAGATGAAAAATAAAATATATTATTTATATAAAAACATCTTTAAAAAATCCTTTACGCAATTTTTTACAAAAATCAATCAAATCTTGTGAAGCGTTTTTGAAAAAAATATCCTCCCACCCCTACCCCCCTGGCTAATAATGCAGAGGCCTTAGTGGTGTATATCTTTGAGCCAAAGTCTAAAGCCTAAATCATTTATTGTTGTAATCTGCAGAGTTTTTTCATGTACTGGGTGGAAAAAAAAATATGCCAATTTAGTCAAATTCAGTATGTCGGTACGTGGGCACAATAGATCCATTTGTGGTCGGAGTGCATGGAGGGCCAGTAGGGTCTGCCACCACTTTCGAATACATACATACATACATACCCATACCCCCACCCCTTCTATAGAAAAATGAGTTTTTGACACACTTCCCGTTATCCGTTTTGGATAAAATTTGGTATACACATAGTGGTCCGACGATAATACAACAATAAGAAAAAAATATCCTCCCACCCCTACCCCCACCCCCTTCCATAGAAAAATTTGTTTTTGACACACATCCCGTTATCCGATTTGGATGAAATTTGGTATTCACATAGTGGTCCGATGACAATACAACATTAAAAAAAATATATCCTCCCACCCCTACCCCCACCCCCTTCCATAGAAAAATTTGTTTTTGACACACATCCCGTTATCCGATTTGGATAAAATTTGGTATACATATAGTGATCCGATGACAATACAATATCAAGAAAAAAATATTCTCCCACCTCTACCCACACCCCCTTTCATAGAAAAATGAGTTTTTGACAATCTTCCCATTATCCGATTTGGATGAAATTTGGTATTCACATAGTGGTCCGATGACAATACAACATTAAAAAAAATATATCCTCCCACCACTACCCCCACCCCCTTCCATAGAAAATGCGTTTTTGACACCCTTCCCATTATCCGATTTGGATGAAATTTGGTCCGATGACAATACAATATTGAAAAAAAAATCCTACCACTCCTACCCCCACCCTCATCTATACAAAAATGCGTTTTTGACACACTTCCCATTATCCGATTTGGATGAAATTTGGTGTACATATAGTGAACCGATAACAATACAATATAAAGAAAAAAATATCCTCCCACCACTACCCCCACCCTCTTTCATGGAAAAATGAGTTTTTGACACACTTCCCATTATCCGATTTGGATGAAATTTGGTATTCACATAGTGATCCGATGACAATACAATATCAAGAAAAAAATATCCTTCCACCCCTACCCCCACCCCCTTTCATAGAAAATGCGTTTTTGACACCCTTCCCATTATTCGATTTGGATTTTTGTATTTTTTAAGTTTGAGTAAAAAATTTTGTTAAATGACCTCAAGCAACGTAATATTTCAAGTTTGAGACAAATCGGTTGGTAAATAAGAAAATCCGCCATTTTGGATCCGCCATTTTGATTTTTTTAAGTTTGAGTAAAAAATTTTGTTTAATGACCTCAAGCAATATAATATTTCAAATTTGAGACAAATCGGTTAGTAAATCAGAAAATCCGCCATTTTGGATCCGCCATTTTGATTTTTTTAAGTTTGAGTAAAAAATTTTCGTAAATGACCTCAAGTAATGTAATATTTCAAGTTTGAGACAAATCGGTTGGTAAATAAGAAAATCCGCCATTTTGGATCCGCTATTTTGATTTTAGGATCCGCCATTTTTGTAATAAAAAACGTAAATTGTAGTATTACCAGGTTACCAAACACTACAACTACCAAGATTCAACAGTCGACTTAATGGATTTAACTTTACTTAACAAAAACAAATTTCAAATAAATTAGTAAAAAATAGTCACAAGCTTTTATAAAATGCACTAAAAATTAAAAAATAATTTTCTAACATTCTAATATTATCATAATAATAAAAGCGATGGCCGACTGATTGAAATTTTGACGATGTTAGCACGATAAGATATCCGTATCAATTAAATATCACTATTTGCAATGAATACACAACTATTGTGTATTCATTGCTATTTGCAAGAATCAATCTAGCAGAAAAATGCAGAGGTAAATAAATAAAGAAGAGTTTATTCTAGATTATAATGAAATCGCTGATCGTGAGTTATTTGGAAACTCATTTTTCTATTGGGGGAAGGACAGGGTGGGGGTAGAGGTAGAAATGTATTTTTTGTTTGGGCTGTATTGCCATCGGACCTTTATGCATATACCAAATTTTATAAAAGTCATTTGAAGTGAAGTGTGTCAAAAACGCATTTTTTATGAAAGGGGGTGGGGGGTAGGGGTGGGAGGACATTTTTTCATTATTGTTGTATTGTTATCGGACCACTATATGTATATCAAATTTTATCCAAATCGGATAATGGGAAGTGTGAAAAACGCATTTTTCTATAGATGAGGTTGGGGGTAGGAGTGGTAGGATTTTTTTTTTCAATGTTGTATTGTCATCGGACCACTACTATACCAAATTTTATCCAAATCGGATAATGGGAAGGAGTTTCAAAAACGCATTTTCCATGGAAGGGGGTGGGGGTAGGGGTGGGAGGATATTTCTTTTTTAATGTTGTATTGTCATCGGACCACTATGTGAATACCAAATTTCATCCAAATCGGATAACGGGATGTGTGTCAAAAACAAATTTTTCTATGGAAGGGGGTGGGGGTAGGGGTGGTAGGATATATTTTTTTTAATGTTGTATTGTCATCGGACCACTAGGTGAATACCAAATTTCATCCAAATCGGATAACGGGAAGTGTGTCAAAAACACATTTTTCTATAGAAGGGGTGATGGTAGGGGTGGGAGGATATTTTTTTCTTAATGTTGTACTGTCATGGGACCACTACGTGTGTACCAAATTTCATCCAAATTAGTTTAGTTAGTTAGTTAGTTAGACAGAACATCTGAAGCTAAATAAAAGCTTGTAAAAAATTGCTCAAAGGATTTTTTAAAGATGTTTTTATATAAATAATATATTTTATTTTTTATCTACACATTTTATTTAAAAAAAATTTTTTAGTCGGTTGGTCCAGTTGGCGGCGCCGAGTTAACCCGGCGCCCAGTTGGCCCGGCGCCCAGTTGGCGGCGCTGAGTTGGCGGCGCCCAGTTGTCCCATTCCGGGAGAGAAAATGTTAAGGTTTTTTGCCGGGTGTTGTTAGTATGTTGTTATATTGGAATCATCTTTTTTTTTATATAGGCATAGGCGTATTGCTATGCTTCGTACATAAAACTGATTTATGTCCAGTATTTGACTCTCTTGAAACAGGAGACTAGTTGGATAAAGTCTATTTTTGGCAAAAATGATTTTAAGTAGCCATTTGTGTCTAGTCTCAAGTACTTTAACATGAATATTTAGTACTCCTCCCCATACTAAAATGTTGTAAGTTAAGTGAGGTGTAACAAATTGCTAGATATAAAGTTTTGAGATACGTTGTTTTAAGGTACTTTTTTAATACTTTAAATCTGTATATTAAATTCTTAATTTATTATGAATAAAATTTGTTCGTTTATTCCATTTAAAATGTGCATCAAGAATAAGACCCAGATATTTTATTTTTAATTTTGATACTCGCGGTGGTGTTGATCTTATTATTTAGTTCTTTATAATAAGGAAGAGAGTCAGAATAGCAGCTAAAGGGGATAAAATTAGTTTTTTTGAAGTTAACTGTCAAGAGGTGGTTGTTTAACCAGTAAAATATTTTTAGAAGATCAGTCTCTTGCTTTTTCATTAGTAAGTGCCCAAGTTTTTTCTTTATATACTATCGTCAGTGAAACATATTAGTTCACCGAGTGCTCCAATGTTGAATAGGTTGTTAATGTAAAGGATAAATAATAATGGACCTAACACGGTTCCTTGAGGAACTCCATATTCAATTTTTGTCTCAGAACTGATATATTCGTCAATCTGAACGCACTGACTGCGATCGCTTAAGTAATTTTTAAGTAAGTCAATACCTCTTACACTTGCGTTTTCTAAAATCGAAAAGAGCATGTTGTGCTCAACTGTCAAGCGCCTTGGCCAAAAAGACACATAAAGTTTTTTGTCCGGCGTTCAACGAACTATTAGTCGATGTTGTGAGTCTAACTAATGCTTCTTGAGTTGATAAATTATCATGGAATCCAAATTGATTTTTGGATAGAATATTGCAATTTTTAAAGAAAGTGTATAGTCTGTTTTCAATAATTTTTTTAATCACTTTACTAGCTGTATTTAAAATTGAAATTGGTCTGTAATTTGATATTGTCGTTTTTTTTCTGACCTGTAAATCGGCTTAATGATGGCAGTTTTCAATATTTTTGGAAACTGTCCTGCTTTAAAGGACTTATTTATTACATATATAGTGGTGCTAAAGATTGACTCATTTGTTTAAAAGTTTCGGTCTTTAATCCGTCTATTCCAGGGAATTTTCCATTTTTGAGTGATTTTTATTACTTCTTCTGTGTCTGTTGGAGCTAAAAATAGTGACAGTCCATTTGTGGGAGTTCGGAATGCAATATTATTGTTTATGGTAATGTTTTGTGCCATGCTTTTACCAATATTACTAAAGTATCATCATTTTCAATTTCACAGATTGTTTCTTTGTTAAGCTGGTTTTTGTTTAGAACTGTATTAACGTTTTTACAGAGTTTATCCGTACGTTTTAAATTCTTATCCGTTTTAGATTTATAATGGTTTATATACGCATTATTAAGTATTTTATTTGGACTATTTTTGTACCGTTTGTAATTTTTAGCATATTCACGGTTTGTTGGATATTTTTTGGTTTTATTTAGTATTTTATGTGATTTTGTGTAGTTCTAATAAATTTTTTGTCGATTTGTCCATATCTGTTTTATTATATTGTCTGGAATGCAAAATACCCCTGACTGTGCCACTGTCAGAAACCATCTTGGAAAAACGAAACACGCAAAATATGGTTCTGTTGAGATAACAAAGTGGTTCCGCCTCCCTCTACATTGGTAAACAGTTGGCATATGAGCCGCCTACTTACACAGCAGGTGGTTGATGCGTGAAAAAACTACGTGAAGTGAAGTGAAGAGTGGAAGTTGTAATGGTTAAGCCTGGGGATACATCAAATAGAGAGAGGGTTTTCCATTCAAAGTGATTGACTATAGAAAATCTGTGAGATCAGAAAGTGTTGTCTATAAAATGTCATTTTATCTTTGTTTTCGTTTAGGTTTACTTGTTTAGCTTATTAGCTAAAATGTAAAGTAGATTTTAGGATTATCAGCAACGCCACTGACTTGGTTCCTCCAAGCTCTTCATAAAGGGGATATTGGATTACTTAGGTCCAACCTAACGTTAATAAAAATCCAAACTTTGACGAGACAAGTCGGTAGTCACATTCTAAGTTTTGTTAAACTTAAACTAAAAACCTCTAAAATTAATGGTCAGTAAAGAAACATATAATTTTTTTATTTAAATTATATTTTGCAGTTTATTGTTATGTTAAGTTGGAGTTTTTTTAATATTTTGGGTCTTGTTTGTTTTATAGGTCATAAGAAAAGTTTTGTAACAATTTGTAAATCGTACCCGACAATATACACCATCCAAGGTTTCTTGTGTTAGTGATAGTTTTAGTTTATTTTTATTTATACAGTGTGGTAGAATGTCGAATAAAAATTAGAGTTTCATAAGAAAACTTTTTTAAAAGGGTGTCAAAATTGTAGAAAAAAAATTGTTTTTTTATAATAACTTTTAAACTGTTACATCTATTTCCATTAAATTTCGTACACGGACTACTGTTGTACATCTTTAAGTAAAGATTGTAATTGTTTTCTAAAATTCTCTAGTGGCGTAGATATAGGGGGTAGGCACCCCATTTTACCCTCCTAATCTTTGGCGCCACTGAATGTATTAAAAATGAAATATATTTTTTTATTCCTTGTTTAATTTAGCAAAAAAGTGTTTTTGTAATATTTTGATTTTTGGCTTAGTTTTAAGATATTTAAGTAAATTTAAAGTGATGAACAAGATCGATTTCCACTAAATTTCGCACACGGACTAACGTAGTAAATCTCTAAGTAGCGATTAAATTTGTTTCAAGAAATTGACCAGTGACGTAAATATTGGGAGTAGGTACCTCATTGTACCCACCCAATCTTGGGCGCCACTGCCTGTTTTAAAAATATATTTTTTTATTTTTGTTTTAATTTAGCAACAAGAAACTAACAAATAGATACATTTATTTCTAGAGTAAGTTTTCAAAATGAAAGTTACCGACTTCAATGCATTTTTGACGTCTTTTAGCCACGGAATTAGTTGCAGCTAAGACTTGGTGACAACTTTTCTTAAACTGACGGCACGCCTCTTCAACATGTTTCACTAGTACTTCGCGTGTTTCTACTGTCGTTGTATAAACAATATTTTTTAGGTACCCCCACACATAAAAGTCTAACTGTGTAATATCTGGTGATCTTGGTAGCCACGCCACTGGGCCTGTTCCTAATTGTCTCAACCACCCTATCCACCTCTCTGAATAGTTTTTATTTATCCATTTTGTAAACCTGCCTTCTGAAATGCGCGGGAGCATCGTCCATTTGGAACCAGCCATTCATTCGTGTAGCTATAGGTATTTCATCGAACAAATCGAAAAAGTTATTGTTCAAGAAGCTTAGAAAAAGCTCTGCATTTAGCCGTGGAGGCAAAAAGAATCAACCAATAATATAACAATTTTTGAAACCCAGCCATACTTTTACGCAAAACTTATGCTGATAAGATCTTACGCGGGTTGCCCTTGGATTTTCTTGAGTTCAGACAAGATAATTATGGTGGGTAAAAATCCCTGTTCTTATAAAATTAGCTTCACCTGCCCAAAGAATTTTTTGTAAAAATTCTGGATTCTCTTCAATTAAATGTAGTAGCTAGTTACAAAAAGTCATGCGCCGGTTTTCATCACCAAGATGTAGATTCTGGATAGACTGCAGATGTTATGGCTTTCTTTGATCTTTATGAAGTACACGTAACACAGTTGATTTTGATGTTTCCAAAAGTAATGCTGACCGTCGAGAACTCAGTCGACGATTATTGTCAAACAATCTCAATAGGCATTTTCTTGATTATTTCTTCTTGCAGGCCGTTCTAGATCTCAGTTTTGTTTTAAATCAAATTTACGAAAATTGCAATGGATGCATTTTTTTTCAAGTATTTTGTATATTTATTTAAGTTAAAAACCAACCATCATACAGACACAAGAATTAACCAACAACTAACAAATTAATGGATTAAAAATGGCAATAGAATTGTAAAATGTCAAAAGAAAAAAACTGATGTTCACTTTAATTATTAGTCAAATTGACAAGTCACGGCCTACTCGACTCTTTGAAATACAACAGATTTTTATGGCTTGATTGTTAACGTGCTTATATCACTTTAAATTTATTTAAATATCTGAAAAACTAAGCCAAAAATCCAAATTTTGCAACAGCACTTTTTTTCTAAATTAAACAAGGAATAAAAAGAATAGAATTTTGGAAAACGAATACAATCGTTACTTAGAGACTCATAGTCTGTGTACAGAACAATAGTCTGTGTACAAAATTTAGTGAAAATCGAGGTAACGGTTTAAAAGTTATGACGAAAAAACAATTTTTTTCTCAAACTGTATATATTATAATTAGTTGCGTATAATGTATTTGTATTTAAAAATTACCACTAAATATTATTTACTATATGTATCTGTAATCTAATTAATACTGTAATAGAAAAAAAAATATTAAACAAAAAACTAAATAATGTAGAAGAAGCCATAATTAAGTACTGTTCGTTTCCGGATATTGTTCTTTGGCTTCTGAGGGTTTTCTTAAGCCAAGGTTTGTTTCCCAATGTTCCCGGGGAGTTTTCTGGTATCCTTTTGACTTCACTGGTTTGGTCTACCTGTTCCTTATTTTGTGAAATATTCTCAATACGCTCTTTACTATCTGTTTCTGTATAGTTTTCTAATGGTTTTGCTTAAGAGTATAACTTTTAATTTCTGCAGTTTTATTGTCCTCTCTTGCTTTTTGTAGGTATTTTTTTACCAGCTCTCTATCTTGATATTCCTCTTGTGCATAATCCACTGATATGTAAATTTTTAAATCCTTTTTTTGAGTTTTTTAAAATGTTCTCCCTTAAAAAATAACTAACTAATTCTATACCTATGGGACGAATTTTGTTAAAATCAGGTTTGCCTATTCTGTAAAAGTTCCTAAAATCGTTCGGGTTGCAGGATATTTCAGCGTGTTCTTTAAGAATTTTTATAAACTTCAATAACTCGTTTGAGTTTTCCTCCTGTTGTTTAAAATTATACTATATTTATAAAATTTTTCTTGTAGTGTTTTGTTTTCTTGTTTTAGAGATTCGTTTTCTAATCTAATTTGATGTAAATCGCTGAACAGATCCTACTCTACTGTATTTATTTCCTCCTTTATATGCTTCTTACACTGAGCAATTTGCTCTTTTATCTCTTGGTTTGAGGTAACTAAGCCTTGGATTGAGTCATATAGTTGTTTTGCAGATATTTCATTGATTCCCGTTATTTAGCCGTTTTAAGTTCAGTTTTAATTTCAATTTGTGTGTGTATAATATAATAAATAATTTTTGTTTCTTTTTTTTGTTTTACTGACGCTTTTAGAAAAACAATTGTTTCCAATATTTAAAGACACCTATTTTCCACACTTAAATGCTTGACACGGCGATGCTCTGCCAACGGCATTTGCGTGCAGGAAATAAGGAAGTCTTGTACGTTTTTTCATAAATTTTCTTGTTTTATATTTTCCCCTCGCTTGAAAAAAAAATATTGTTCCAAACTATTGGGAAAAGTTGCTTTTCCTACGAGCGTGCAAAAAGCGTACAATATGTCAGGATTGTATAGTAAAAGCTAAGTAAAAGACATGTTAAATGTCTCGTAAAATGCATCAACAGTAAAATACTCTGCCAATATATGGGCACCTAAGCTCACACTAGGTTCTATAGATCTAGAGTACGGGTGAGTGAGCTAATATAACTAAAAACTTAAATATATTTTATTCAACTCCAAACTCAATTACCTATCGTTTGATACCACACAAGCCATGTTTTACGTTAAACCCGAATTTTTGAAATCTACCCCCACCCTTTGGTAAAAAAACTAAAATATGTTTTGTTTAACTCAAGACCCAATTACCTTTCGTTTGATATCACACACGCCATATTTTCACTTAATCTCTAATTTTTTTAATCTACCCCCACTCTTTTTTTTAAACTAAAATTAATTTTGTTTAACTCCAGACTCAATTACCTTTCGTTTGATATCACACACGCCATATTTTCACATAAACTCTAATTTTTGAAATCTACCCCCACCCTCTTATTTGGCTTGTGCTCGGTGGATTTTGTTCATTTTTAAATGGGACCATCTCGACGCAAGATCCAGCAAAGGTACCAAATTTCATTAAAATCGGACAAGCGGTTTTTGAGTTATGCGCGTTGGTCGTTACAGACAGACAGACATACAGACATACAGACATACAGACATACAGACATACAGACATACAGACATACAGACATACAGACATACAGACATACAGACATACAGACATACAGACATACAGACATACAGACATACAGACATACAGACATACAGACAGACAGACAGACAGACAGACAGACAGACAGACAGACAGACGGCGCAACAAAAAAGTTTCAAAATCATCTGAAACGCAAAGATATATAAAATTTTTTGAAATTGGAGCAACTTTTTTTTTCACGAAAAAATTAGGATCACTATAGCTCACACTACTATAGTATAGTAGTAGTGTGAGCTAAAATGGGCACATGAAATGTGTGCTATCACGACTTAAGGGTGACTACCTACCAGTGCGACTTCTGTCATTAAAGTTGAACTTTTCTGTCTAAACTTAAAAAATTTCATAATTTAAAATGTTATATAATATTTTTTCTACAAGCAATTGGAAAATTTGATTTTGTACACTATTTTTAGAGTAGAAGATTCTACTTTGCCACATTAGTGTAGAAAAAAATTTCAGCACAAAAATGTCAAATTTTGTGTATAGATTTAAAGTCTGTTCATAACATTCCTTAAAATTAAAATTCTTTAAAATTAAAGGTAAAATGTTAAAAGTGCACGCGCTGTAGGTACTTGAATATGCAAAATGTGAGGACCGCAGTTTGACAGGATTCTAGCTGACAAAAGGTTTTGGTCCAATTTTTTTTATCCCCCTTTCTCTTATAGCCGTGTTCGAATTTCTGAAAATTTAATTAAGTTGACGCTTTAAAGCCACAATGACAGAGAAATTAATCAAAAATGTGTTAATCCAACCTAAATATAAAATTTTATTAGTTTAACAAACATAAATATTAGGCTGCAAAAACCCCCAAAATCCCCCCAGACTACCCAAAACCTGAGATTTTGAGTTTTTTTTTTAATTTTCTCAAAAACTATGCTTCTTGGGGAAAAATATGTATTACCTTTATTATAGACACTAAAATTTGCTTCTCAACAGTGTATTAGTCAGTGAGGTACGACAAATAACCAACTCTTCAGCGGCGTCCGTTTTTTGAGGTGATAAAAAAATGAAAAAAAGATACATGTTTATTACATGATTTACCCGATTTTCTTGAAAACTAAGCTCTTTATCAAAAATTGTGTCGTAAAGTCAATTGTAGACAATAAAATTTCCTTCAAAACGGTGTGTAACAAAAAACGATTATTTTTATTTTTAACAATTAAGGGTTGCCCGTAAATCACATCAATTTTGAAAAATCAGTAAACTTACCAATTTTTTTACAAGTTTTGTCCAATTTTCTCAAAAACTAAGCTTTTTGAAAAATGATTTTACACTTTATTGTAAAAAATAAAATTATATTTTTAACAATGTCTAAGCTAGTGCGGTCAGACTAATACCAAACTTTCCAGTCGCGTCCGTTTATTGAGAAAATGTTAAAAAAAATTAAAAACCACATGGTTTTTATAGATTATCTTAAAAACCAAGCATTCTGTCAAGAAATCATGTTCCATAGTCTAAAAAGTAAGATTTAGCTTTAAATTAAAACTTTACAGGCGTCCGTAAATAAAATCAATTTTTACAAATCACCAAACCAATTAATTTTTTTACAGGATTGCCTGCGAAGTTTTATTCTAAAGATAAATCTTACGTTGTGGTACAGCGTTTAAAAGGAATTTTATAGAATACAATTGTTGATAGAGGGCTTGGTTTTTAAGATAATTGGGCAGAACTTGTGACAAACTTGTGGTTTTTTATTTTTTTTTTACATTTTCTCAAAAATCGGATGCCGCTGGAGAGTTTGCTGTTAATCTGAATGCACTAACTTATACACTGTTAAAAAGGGAATTTTATTTGCTACAATAAAGTGTAGAATAATTTTTTTCCTAAAAACCTTAGTTTTTGAGAAAATTGTAAAAAAATTGGTTAGTTTAGTGATTTTTTAAAATTGATATAATTTACGGAGGCCCCTAAATTGTTACAAATAAAACAAATCCTGCTCTATTATACATTGTTTAAAAGGAAATTTTATTGTCTACAACCGACTGTAGGACATATTTTTTGACAGAGCTTGGTTTTCAAGAAAATCGGGGAAAAAGGTAATATGCATGTTTTTTATTTTTTCATGTTTTTAGATTACCTCAATAAACGGAAGCCGCTTGTGAGTTTGTGTTTGATCGTACCTCACTGACTTGTATATCGTTAAAAAGAAAATTTTAATGTTTACAATAAAGACAAATACGTATTTTCACTAAGAAGCTTAGTTTTTGAGAAAATTTGAAGAAAACCTAAAAATTTTAGGTTTTGGGTGGTCTAGGGTCTTTTTGCGGGTTTTTGTAGCTAAAATTTTAAAAACTAATATAATTTTACTTTTAAGTTAGGTCCTACACATTTTTTATTTATTTCTCTGTCATTGTGGCTTTAGGGCATCAACATAGTTAAATTTTCAGAAATTCGAACACGACTATAAGAGGATGGGGGATAAAAAAATTGGATCAAAACCTGGCTTGGCAACATCCAGATCGTTAATCTGTGACCTATTCGCAGCTAGAATCCACTGTCAAGGTGCGGTCCTCATATTTTGCATACTCAACTACCTACAGCGCCTGCACTATTAAATTTCGTTAAAACACTAGGTATTTTTTAAGTTTCGTAATGTTGTGTGTATGTGTTTTGGTTTATGTTTCTTATAATTTATTTTTGTTTTATCGATGCTCGTGGAAAAACAGTTGTTCCTAATACTTAAAGAAAACTATTTTTTCTACGACCGTGCATATATACCCACTTTCCCGCACGCATTTTAGTTTTGAAAGCATCACTTTCCCGCCCTAGTGCGGGAAAGTAAAACTATGCCAATTTTGGAGTTATTCTATAGGTTTATACCTCAAAAGTCGTAACTATCGACTTGGTACAGTGTAGGGAATTTAGCAGATAGGCAATCTGATGAATTATAGCTCATTTCAAGTTTTTTATTCGATTAAAAAAAAAAACAGAATAATGGATTTTTTTAAATATTTCTGCATACCCCCCGTATAGTCATGTCATACAACAACTATCAAGCCAAGCTGTGACAGGTGCTTGGTCCAGTTTGCTATGGCAACCAAGTTATGATATTGTTACTCAAACGTCAAAGCTAGTCAAAGAGCGTCTCTGAAGTGACAGAACTGCCTTTTATTTTGAATAAAATGGATTTTTCAATGGACTGTTCCGAAGATGATTCCGGAGTGCATTTTGCAGGCTGCTGAAGATGTGAATGGTGAGCTGCTACCTGTCAAATCGAGACAAAGGTACGAAAAACAGTACAATCATTTCGTGACATGGTGTAAGGAGAAAGGGGTGAGAATCTACAAAGAAGAAGTCTTCTTGGCATACTTCCTAGACCTGAGCAAGGTCTTGAAATCGAATACCTTATGTTCACGCTATTCCATGGTGAAAAGCTTGGTTAAAATTAAGCAAAATCTGAACATAAGCAGATTCCACAAGCTAACATCGTTTCTTAAACAAAAAAATGTTGGTTTTCGAGCACAGAAGGCGCAAGTTTTCACCAAAGATGATATATCGCGGTTTATGTTAGCTCCTGATGAGATTTATTTGATGATTAAAGTGAGTACCATTTTTGCTTTGGCTGGTGCTCTCCGCAGGGCGGAGCTTTTAAATATCACTCTGGATGACATACAGGATAAAGGAAGTCTGATCGTTGTTAAGATCTCCGACACTAAAAATCATTCCTCAAGATCCTTCGTTTTATCCGAAGAAATAAATAATGGATCTTTTTTGATGCTGTATAGAAAGTACGCAAATTTGAGACCTCCTACTACTCCGCACCGCCGGTTTTTCATTTATTATAAAAAAGGAAAATGTTCCAATCAGTGTGTAGGAGTGAACACTTTTGGAAAGATGCCATCAGAGATCGCTGCATATTTGCGCCTACCTAACCCAGAACGTTATACCGGCCATAGCTTCAGACGTTCTTCAGCAACATTCCTAGCAGATTCAGGTGAAGGCATAACAAACATAAAACGCCTTGGTGGGTGGAAGTCCACTGCTGTCGCTGAGGGGTATTTGGAAGATTCCGAGAAACAGAAAGAGAACATCTCGAGTAAGATTCTTTCATCTACCTATGACCTGCAATCGTTGCCAGCACCGTCATCGTCAACTGTAAGTGACCTGCAACTGCTGCCGTCAACGTCCACTGGAAGAGTCCTGCAGACCCAGACGCCGTCTTTGCGCACTTTCGATTCTACAAGCGGCCACCAGATGCGAGAATTACCACCATCGAACTCCACTACACCGGCAATTCTGAATAATCTTCAAACTGCAACAAATTGTGTTTTCAATATCACTATTACCAATAATAATAATTAGTATTTTATTTATGTTCAAATAAAACATTTTTTCAAAAGTAAATTTGTGGTATTGTAACATCGGTCGAAGAAAAAATAATGTTCCTAACTCATGCGGAAAGTGTCTTTCTCACCCTCGACTGCTTGCCCGAACTCCGCTCCGCGTCGTTCGGGTCAACTGCAGTCGCGTGCGGGAAAGTATCACTTTCCACACTTGTTAGGAAAATAACTATTACCGCACTTAAATGCTTTGTCAACGGCATTTGCGTCCAGGAAATAAGGAATAAGTTTCGTGATGTGGTGTGGATGTTTAAGTAAAATGTGTGCTGACCTATCACGACTTAAGAATGACTACTTGTGCGGCTTGTGTCACTTAAGTTGAACTTCTCTGTCTTTAAACTTAATAACTTTTATAATTTAAAATGTTGCTTTTTTTTAAAATTGTTTTCTCTACAAGCAGGTGGAAAATTTGATTTTCAACACTATTTTTAGTGTAGCAAATTCTACTTTGCCGCACTAGTTTAGAAAAAAATTTCCGGAGGAAAAATGTCAAATTTTGAAAAACCTGTATAGATTTGAGTTTGTTTATAATATTTCTTTAAACTAAGATTCTTTTATATTCCGTTAAAAAACTAGGCATTTTTTGAAGTTGCGTGATGTGGTGTGTATGTGTTTTGATTTATGTTTTTTGTAATTAAATTTGTTTTGAATTTCTGACGCTTGTAGAAAAACAATTGTTCCTAATACTTAAAGAAACCTATTTTTCCGCACTTAAATGCTTGATAGGACGACGCTCTGTTAACGGCATTTGCGTGCGGGAAATAAGGAAGTTTCGTGATTGGTGTGGATGTTTAAGCATATAAAACCCATAAATATATTAGACGTTTTTTTATAAATTTTGTTTTTGTATATTTTGCCCTCGCTGGAAGAAAAAATAGTATTCCTCTTAGTCAGGGG
This sequence comes from Aspidapion aeneum, assembly GCA_963576565.1. NCBI lineage: Eukaryota > Metazoa > Arthropoda > Insecta > Coleoptera > Brentidae > Aspidapion > Aspidapion aeneum. The sequence goes on along the minus strand of OY755040.1, from coordinate 69,633,666 downwards.
CGAATCTAGGAATTTCATTTGAGGGAGGGGGTATTTTTCGCATTTTGCATAGTGACAAGGGTGAATGGGTTCATTCGCCGCCGCCAACATATCACGACTAATTTTCCCCCGGGCCAACGCGTCCCGGTGCCGACTCAAAGTGCCGTTGGTCAGTTTTTCGGTTGTATTAACAACCTCAAATACCGAAAACTTTACAAATAATACACATCGGTTCACAAATGGAAAAGTCCGTCATTTTGGATTCGCTATTTTGATTTTCTCAAAGTTTAAATCAACAATCATAATCAGCGATATTATGTTCCAAATGTAGTACGGTTAACAGATACGTGTTAATAAATGGAAAAGGCCGCCATTTTGAATGCGCTATATTTTAAATTTTTTTTTGGTTTAGTTCAAAAGTCCCAATCAGCAACCTTTAAGACCCAAAATTTATGAAATATTTTTTTTTTCACCAACCTTTAAGACACAAAATTTATTAAATACTTTTTTATTAAATTTTATAAATACTTAAGTCTGGATTTGCTATTTTGACTTTTATTTTTAGTTTAATTCAAAAATCATAATTAACTGTTACCCTAAACTGCAATTACATGGTATTTTTACATGTTATCATACATAAATAAATACATCCCCAAGATCAAAATTTGATAGGTACCTGTTATAAATGCAATATTTCACCATTTTGGAAGCGCCATTTTGATTGTTTTTAGATTTAAGTCAAAAATTGCATTAGGTAGCCTTAACACCGTATTGTATTTCAAATTTGAGACAAATGCTTAAAAAACTCCGCCAATTTAGATCTGCCATTTTTAATGTTTGTGTTAAAAAGGATTAAATTTTATTGTCACTGGAACTCTATACACCTGTCGAATAGAAATAAAATATGTACCTCATTGGAAAGTAGTTGAAAAACTTTGTCGCAAGATTTTAAATAAAGGCATAAATCAACTGTTTGATGAGCAAAATTGCAAACAAAAACTGCGACGGCGAGTTGTTTCGCCGGCAAGTTGGCCCGACGGCTAATCGGGTCAACTGCGAGTTAGCCCGAAGGCGAAACGGGTCGGCGGCAAGTTGTCCCCAAGTGACTAAGCGGCCTCGGCGAGTCGGTGGCGGCGAATTGTCCTAGAGCCTGACCAGAAGGTATATTCTGTGTGTCAAAACTAAATATATATGTTGGGATTTGGGGGTGAAAACTTCCCCTTTTTCTCATTGCCCGTAAATCCGCGCCTGCATTAGCGTGCAAAAAACGGTTTTTTTTACACATACTCAGGAAATATGGTATACGAAAGCGAGGCGATGATCTAGAGCGCCGACAAGGAGGGGGATAAAAAAAAAGTTAATCACCCCTTAACCCCCTACTCGCCACGAATCAAAATCTAATCAGCTCGGAGTTTCAAACACTATTTTACCTAAATATTTTATAAACATCGGTTCAGCGGTTTAGAAGCTATCGTGTTACGGACAGATATACACAACACACACACACTTAACACACACGCACGCACACACACACACACACATACAGAAACATATATCACGAAGATATTGCTAATATAGGTCAAAATCATATAAATATATATTACGCCCAAACATAGAAAACGTTCATTGAGCGAAAAAAACGACCGCAACGCGTTCTGGACAGTGCCAAATGATCAAATACCGAAATGAGATAAGTTTTTGCTTTGTGTCCGTTCTTGTTGACTACGACGCGTGGTGGACAATGCTCAAACGCACACAACACATTCTGGATGATTTAGAGAGCTCATAAACCAATCTTTCGCGTCTGGACTTGTCAGTGTGTTTCCGACTGCCTTTTGGTGATGTTATGTCTATGTTATTGAGGGAAATCGCTACTATTGTAGCTAAAAACGATAATACGAGAGAGGTATTTAATGAAAAACTTAAAATATCGTTGATAACAGCAATGATCGTAGTGATTATTTTACGATCGAACGGTATGAAGAGTTCGTCCGAGAAGTGAAAGAAGCGAACCGCTTGAAAGATAGCAAAATAACCTTGTCGTCCAAACAATATAGAAGGCTAAAGAGGTATGATATCATAACAATTGGGGAATATGAAAAGTTAATTGAAAAGCCCAAAGGAACACAAAATGGAAATTTTCGATATTACTGTAAAAGGGAAGATCCTTTTGGCATTATTGAATCTGCTCATATGGCAACTGGATACAAACGAACAAGAGGTATGTTACTTAGAAGTTATTTCTATAAAATATCAATTAAAAAAAATCTTTTTTTGTAAAGTCAAAGCTTCAGCTCTTTCGTCTGGATCAAAACAAGGATTTGTCACATTGTAAGCGTTATTGTAATACAAGGAAGTGCAACTGCAGGGCCAAGGAGGTGTTGTGCAATTCTAAATGCCACAATAATAGTGCCTGCAAAAACAAGTAAATAGCTTTATTTACCCGCGATTTAGTTACCTACTATTTTAAATAAAGTTTCATGTAGAAATAAGTGTACAAGAAAAATTTTCAAATTTTATGAGAGCTATTTCTGTAAATGCACTTAACATATTAAAAGCATGGTCGGTTTATGAGTTTTTAAATCATCTAGAACGCGTCGTGGCCGTTTGAGCATTGTCCACATCACGTCGTGGTCAACAAGAACGGACACAAAGCGAAAAAATATGTCATTTCGGTATTTGGTCGTTCGGCACCGTCCAAAACGCGTTGGTTAAAATACACCGAAATAACACATTTTCGGCGTTATCTGAAAAAAAAAAATTCTTCGAAAATAATACCTTCTCCAGTCATTGCTGCGCGGGCTAGGAAGGCAAAAATTACTCCTTCAAAAAAAATTATCTTTAGACTAGATTCTTGACTAGCCTTTTCTTCTTTGATCTATCAACTTACTTGGTTCAGTTTGTTCTAAAGAAAATTTTGTTGTCCATTTTCTCGAACATGTATTCTTGTCATTATCAGTAATACATAAATCAGGCAGGTCTTTATTACCCAAATGTAATGAAAGCTGTGAGTAGCGTTTTTGATCCTAAAAAATGAATATGAATATTAAATTATCTGGGAATGCCAGATGTAATTGACTAAGTATAAGTATAACAACACAGTATAATAGGCACACTTATATTTTACATGAAAGATATCAAACGGGCAGGGCCGTGACTAATTGTCCTCCTGGAGCAAAACGAGGAATATGCCGCCTTCCCCGTTTTTTTCTGCAAGTTTTTGTGTTATTTCCTTAAATAAATGGTGCCAATAATAATTGTAAAAAAGTGATGTCAGAATGGAAAAATTAACTATTTTTTTTTAATTAGGTTTTCAAGCTAGCTCTCTCATTTTTACCAACCTTAAGGTTTTCAAAACCGACGTTTTTTAAAATTTACGATTTGGTTCTATATCTCGAAAAAGAAAGAGAGAAATGAGAAAACAATGTTCGAAGGAGAAAGCAAAATCAGTAATATGTAACTAATTTGGTTAACATAAATACTTTAGAGCGGACTAAACGTTATCAAGCTACCAAATACAAAGGGAAGAATTAAAATCGGTTCATTAATTTTTGAGTGCTTAAGAAAAAACCTCGGGAAATCTTGAAAAACCATTCAAATTTTACAAAATGGAAGTCGTTATGGTATTTATTAGTCGTATGGTTATGGGCTTGACAGTCGAACAGATGGTTCCATTCATTTGCTTACAAATCATGTCAAAACTTTTTAGATTGCTTGTAAATTCCGAATTGAAATTGTCAAATGCATTGTTTCAACAAATTTATGGCAAGAATTCTTTTCCATTTATTTTGGAAATGTCGAGAACCAAACGACTCCTTCGCACTAAGTGCAATCATTTATACTTATAAATACAACAAACAAGCGATATAAGAAGATTGCCTAAAGACTTTTTAGGCACAAAACTTTTTTCCAAAAAATTACCAAGTTTTTTTCATGTTTTTAATTTTCTTAATTTCTTCAACCCCTTTATATATGTCTTTTTTTATTCTACTACAAATTGTTTAAACAATACGAAAGAAATCACAAAATTCCTTTCATTAGTCTTCGAGATATTACGTTTCAAACTAAGGTGACATAATAATCTTAAATTTCATATTCCATCTTTGAATTGAAAGTACGTATGGCGGCCGCTTAAAAATTATCTTAATTCGGCCGCCCCCAAAATCGGCCGCCTGGAGCGGCTGCTCCTCTGCTCCACCCATTACGACGGCCCTGAAACAGGTGTTAGTGAAACTAAACAAAATTTCCACAAAAACACAAATTTGATAACGTCAAATAAATTTGTGATCAAACAATGTTCTTTTGCAAATTTCCAAAATCCTAAGGGGCTTGCCAAATAATCTTTGAAATGCTTAGCAATTTGTCAATTTTCAACAATTTAATTTTTTGTAAGCTTTTAACAAAAATTTTTCATGTATCTAAAGGTTCTTTATTCAGTTCAGAAAATAGTAATATTTGGACCTAATTCTGCAATATTTAAGCTCACACGTATACTATAACTATATGGACATTTCTCTCAAAGGTGTACATTTTCGGTTTTCTGACTTTTTTGGATACTAGAATAATTATTTTTCATAAAATTTGCATTAGTTCTTAATTTTGTTACGTGCAATATTCCCTTTGTGTATTTCCATTATTTATTTTATCAAATTGTTCCCTATACAATAATTTTGTTGTGTTTATACACATATTTTGTAATTAAGGTTCCAAATTATTCCTTAATATTTTAGTTAGCTGAAACCCCAAATTTCGCTTCTTAAAACTACTACCCTATTAGGTTTGTGCCCCTAGCTGTTGCTTAGTCAGGAAGACTGATTGCAATCAAGAGTTCTTCTTTTCATTTATTATTTTTATTTATTAGTCAGAATACATATATTTATTTCAAAGGGAGTTAGAAAGAAAACTGTATATTTTTATTTACTATTCAGTATACCAGTTACTTTTTAGAGCAAAAGCAATCAAACTGCCTTCAGCATCAGAGAGGGACCCTATTGGTAGTAATTTAAGCAAATATGCATGAGACTCTAATAGTTTTTAACCAGGGGGTGGGTTTGTTAATGGAGAGCCTGCGGGCAGTAAAAGGCATGACTATCACAAATTGCTGTATTCAATTCTTATTCTTTCTCGAGATACAAGAATAGTTTCAAATATCATATCTTCTAATGGTATACTAGGGGTTAGTACTTAATTATATTCCTAAATTATAGTCTAATAATCTTAACTCTACTTTATTACCCAGAGGGCCTGTGGTTCTACCACCAAGGAAGGTACTCAAATATTTTATTATGATGGATACTTATCCGTAACTCTAGCCCTAGAGTAAGGTGACAGCTCACTGTCCCGCGACTGGGACATATTAGCCCTATGGTAAGGTAGGTGAATTGGAGAGATCAGTACATAGTCATCTCTACCATGGGTTGAACAGGGTATGGTCCCAGCAATTAATTTTTAATTACTAGCGTCAATCATTCAACAGAGATCACCTCACACGAGAAAATCACTGGAGCGACACTCCCCAACCTTACAAAGCTAGATTAGGTCAGGTTCGCTCGTAGGTGAGACCACTTATTTGCAGGAACCTTTCGAACTTTAAATCGGTTCAGAATGGTCCTGCTTATATCCAACATGTATTAGTATAGAAGACAGACGAAAAAAAATGCCTAAGGTCCTGGTAGGGTCCGTAATAAGAATCGAGATATATTTATACATCACCACGGCAATATGACCTATTACTGTATGAAGCTCCCTCGTATCACAATTGCGAATTATCGATCCATGAACTCAGCGGACTGATTTTGGTTGTTTCAGCCGTCAGCTGAGACCACCGGTAAAAAGTGAGGTTTGGGTATCAATAATAATAACCCAAAATTGGCCAAAGTATATACCACTTTTAAAGGGGATTTTAGAGACAATTTATGTTTTATTTATCTTTCACGGCATCTAAAAATATGTTGGATTGTCGCGGTAGATACGTTAGTGTAGTGCTAACCATACTAGCTGGGAATAGTTTGAGGACTGGGAAGTGGATTCTAAGTGGGATTTATAGACCACAGGAACCTAACTAGGATACCATAAATAGGATTCCCTAAATTAAGGTATTAATTTACTATTTTTCTCTCAGATTATCTTGGTAATTCTAAACTTAAAATAAAGCCGTAACAAATGCCCCCTTCGTCCCAGAAGAAATACAGAACATTTTCCCAAAATGTTCTTCCAGGCGAGGAGTATAGTTACGTTTCCTAATCGGTACAAATCCTGGGCAACTTATCCTAACGTAAGGACCTAGTCCAACTTTAAAACTAAACCTATGTGACAAACAACAGTGGAGGTCGAATCTGAAATTCTGTGGGGGTCCAGGAAGGTGTCGGCCACAAACCGGTAGTCCAAACTTAAAAATGTTGAGTCAGTGCAGAGAAGCCGAAGTTGCGAAATTCTGAATAGTTGTAGAAAGTCCTCGTTCATCGGCCCTACACTCTGCTACACAACGATCCAACTAGTTGCCCATAATCTTCCAGACCGGTGAGGATAGTTAGACATACACAACAGGAAAGTAGGGGAAACTTAAGCCTATCCTTAACACTAACGATTGCCCGGATCTGTTCCCTGATCCCAATCAGAAGAAAGATCAACTAGATCAATGCTTTTTTTTTTATATATACATTCGGGGATCTACCCCAACAAAACTTAACCTATTTGACCCGAAGTATCCTGTCTACGCAGGGGAGAAGGGGAAACATAGTTGATTCTTTCCAACATATAATCCGTGTTAAGATGCATTTCCTGTCTAAGACAGTATTGGGAGGGAAAAACCAAATCACCTTGAACACGAGTACTTGTTAATTGTCAATAAAGAATAATATGCCTCTTTATTCCCATGGAATAACCTATATCTTCCCATGGAATAACACTGCAATGAGTCTAAAAACTAACAACAAATCGTCCGAAGGCTGGAGCTTTAAATCGCTCACATGCCATTTTCCTCGAACCACACCATCTTCACTGGATAACTCATACGTCGTAGGGGAGATCCTCTTGGACACAATAAATGGTCCTAGATATTTTGGAGCCAACTTAGCCGTAAAGTGGTTAGCCGCATTCGATAATGCATAATTACGCCGCCATACGTAGGCTCCAACTGGCAACTCTACGTGCCTACGCCGCAAATCATACCTGTTCTTAGCTTTACGAAAAGCACTCTCCAGGCGTCGCTGGATATCTTTAAACATCTCGTCAAAAGCTTTTTGTCGATTTAAGGGTAAGACAGAGTCAGAAATTGCATCCAAGTAATAATTTCCAGAGACCACATAATCTCGACCAAATGTCGCAAAATAGGGTGACACCTCTAACACCTCGTGAACCGCAGATCGAATCGCCGCACCTACTTTAGGTAACAAGTCACTCCACTTGGAATGATTATCCTTCACAAATCCGATTAACATCGTATCAAGGACGCGGTGAACACGCTCTACCGGGTTTGCCTGAGGGTGATAAGGTGTACTATATCGAATAGTCACCTGGTAATTACTACACAACCTCTGAAACTCTTACGGAATTGAACTCCTTGATCGCACAGGATAAATTGGGGTACACCGAACACTAGGAACCAATACTCTTCAAGAGACTGACAAACTTTAACGGCCGTAGCCTTTCGCAGAGGAACAAAATAGGAAAATTTACTGAACGTATCACACATAGATAAAATGTAAGTAAATCCTGAAGCTGACCGAGGTAAAGGTCCTACCAGGTCAATACTAACAATTTGAAATGGACACCGAGCAGTAAGCGGTTTTCCCATTAGGCCTGCTGGTCTCTTTTGTTCTGGTTTAGTTGCAAGGCAAGTTTTACATTTTCTGATATATCGGGCAATGTCGGCTTTCATCTTGGGCCAGTAGTATCGTTGAGCTAAGTGCTGCCAAGTTTTAAATACGCCAGCATGTCCGGCGGTTGGACTATCATGGTTGTCGTGAAGCAGAGCTGGTCGTTGGGGTTTTGCAACAACTAACTTCCAGGAATCATCTTCCAAAGCTAGGCGAGGGTACTTACTCGCAACATGTTTATATAACCGTCCTCCCTCAATTCTAAAATTAGGATATTGAAGCGGGTGATCTAGGACTTTCTGCATAAGGTTTTCATACCATGTATCAGTGTCGCCTGCAGGCGGGTCAATGGAATTTATAAGAATGCTATCGACTGTCTCTTGTTCGTCGGCAGCCTCTCCTGTCATTAATCTACTCAGCAGATCTGGTAGAACATGGTCTCGTCCACGGCGATGGACGATTTCGTAATCAAATTGTTGCAGCCTTACCGCCCATCGGGCGAGACAACCATTTGGTTCTTTTAAATTATTTAACCATTTAAGACTGGCGTGGTCGGTAATAATGACAAAACGATATCCCTCCAAGTATGCTCGCATGCGCTCTATAGCCCATAAAACAGCCAGACACTCGCGCTCGGTAGCGGAATAATTTCTTTCACATTTAGTCAGAGACCGACTAAGATAGGAAATCACATGTTCTCCGTCCTCGTGTTGTTGGGTTCGCGCGAGGCAAAGGATAAGCAGTCAATGATCTGCATAGTGTTAGTTGAGATGATTTAAGATAAATACGTTTTTTATTAAAAAGTATACTCCATAGGATGTCTGTTTTAAGAGATCTTATATATTAAAATTCAGTGTGTTTTCGATTTTTGGTCTGACGACATTGAAATTCAGGTCAGTTCGTTCCTTTTTTCACTCAAAATTATTTATCTTAATTTAGCGCAAATATGCATAATTTGATTGCATTTATCTTAATTTTTTGGTAGAAAACCAAATTTTGATAAAATTTAATGTTTGCTAAAATATTGGCCCATAGCACAGGTGTTTCTCGTGGAATATTTTTTTTTTCAGATTAAGGACCCAATGAGTTCAGCCAAGCTTCCCTTTTCAGTCATATAGGACAAATTTTAGCCCACCTGACTCATTTGATCAATGCATTCCAAGAAAGTGGATTCTTGAGGTTGATGGACTTTGGAGATATGGATCTATTTGGATAAATTATCTGGTAAGTTTTTTTTTATTCATATATATTTTAATAGACTTTAGTCAAATCTGCTTTGAATGAAAAACTTACCAGAATGATTTTCTAATCTCCATCAAAAGTCGTCAAAAATCTAATTTCTCAGAGAAATATTTAGCTTGCTCATCTTAAATGAACGGCGGCCATTTTGTATTTTTTATTCTGCTTGCGTTCTTGAGTGAACAGCAGCCATTTTGTTTTTTTTTTGAGTGAATAAATTAAATTCATGAACGACCAGATTTCAATTTTTGCTTCCCCTTTTTAATTATAGTAGGTAGCCTCAAAATTGCACTGACCTTGTCAGGGTCGACATGCAAACCCTGTTTGTCGACTACATACCCTAAATAGCGGAGAGATTCAAGACAGAAGTCGCATTTTTCTCGTGAAAAAGTAAGTCCCGCAGACAAGACTTTCTTGAAAACCTCGTCCAATACTTCCAGGTGTCGCTCAAACGTCGATGTAACCACTACTATATCATCTAAATACACCAGCACGTGTGGTTTCAAGGATGTCCCGATCACCTTTTCTATAAGTCGCTGAAAGGTAGCTGGACTATTTGACAGTCCAAATGGCATAACTTTAAATTGGTAAAGGCCCCGGCTTTCAGGAATAGTAAACGCTGTTATCTCCTTACTGTCAACTGCCATGGGCACCTGCCAATAGGCTGACTTGATATCGAGGGAAGAAATATATTTTGCGTTTCTGAGCCTATCTAGGATAGAGGCGATGTATGGAATGGGGTACGCGTCTTTCTTGGTCAGGTAGTTTACTTTACTATAGTCAACGCAAAAACGATAGGTACCATTTGGTTTCTCGACTAACAGAATCTATGATATCGTCCTTCAACATCTGTTGTAATTCTTTATCGATATGAGTTTGAATAGCTGGTGATACTGCATAGTACCGTTGTTTTATTGGGCCTCCTTCGACAACAATCTTGTGCTCTACTAAGCTAGTACGTCCCAACTTGTCTCCCATTTGTGAAAAATACTTTTCGACCATTGATTTTAATCGAAAATGTTGTTCCGCTGTTGGTCCCTCTGAAGAAATTACCTCATTGATTTGGATCGTAGGTTCGTCACGAACACCCACGTTGAATTGTGGCCAAGCAAGTTTTCTCCGAAGGATGTTCTGGAAGTTTACGGAAATATTGTTCCATAGCCGAAATATAAGTGATCGCTTTCTCCTGAGGACCTTGGGTTCTTCGTCCCAATTCCGTCCATATCTGATATTCATGTTCCTCAGATATAAATGTTTTCTTTAATGCAGCAATCAATGTGTCCCAAGACTGGAGTTGATGTCTCCGCCCACGAAACCATCGTAAAGCAGTCTCTCGCAATAGCTCAGTTGCTCCTTGAAATAATTGCTCATTCGATAATCCTCGGGAAATTTGTAAATCCTCGATCCTTTCCAGGAAATCCAAGACATTATCACCTTCTCCGGTAAAAGTACAGCTCAAGGATGAATAATTAAAGGGGCGATGAGGATGATCGTAATGCACATAGGCAGGAGTTCGCACAGTAGGACCTCGTCTCGGCACTTCCTGTGAATAGGGAATCTCAGTATTAGGATGGGTCTGGAGCGGTTGAGAATCCGGTGCAAAAGTTGATGCTCCAATAGGGTGAGGCATCTCCGCACTTTGATAATAATCAGGCTGTACGACATCCGGGTAGGCCAAGGTTGCGTCACCATTCACCATGGGTCGTGTCATGGGTGTCGAATTAAGAAGACGTGATGGGTTACCTTCTCCCTGAAAGTTCGATACTCGACCAGTTAAAGGAAACAGATTTCTCCGAGTAAGTGGATGGGATACAGCTCTACCTTGCGGCAAGTTTGCGGCAGGTGGTTCGTATGGAGCAGACTGGTTTAGTCTTGTTGGCCCAGATGGTACCTGTGAATCACGCAAAGTCACTCTAGAGAATGTTCGGAAGAAATCATTGTCCACTTCAGAGTACCTAGGGGCCATGTCCCTAGCTTCAGTTCCTGGTAAAGTCATTCGGGATTGAGCTATCTCCCTTGCTACCGGAGGTTGAAGAAGTGGAGTAATAACTTCTGCATATGGGATATATCGGTGGAGTCGTCCTTCGCTTCCTACCGTAACCGCAGGACCTTGATGAGATGCTTGAGAGTTTCCCTCCTCATGCTCTGTAGCTCGACGCAGCACCTGCTCAGGTACTTCTAAAATTTCATTGGCGTCGTGATTCTGCATCATGTCATTCACAAATGACACTCTTCTAGTTGTACGGGGTAAAGAATTCGAGTAGACGAGTTCAGGAATTAAGGGTACTGGATCGTCTATTAGTGAAGTGGGGTCCGGTACATGCTCATCCAAAATTGATTCATTTGGGTTTCCTGGTAAGGGCTCAGTCGTTTGGACACAATCATTTAATAATTCGATTAGTTCCATACATTGCCGAATGAGTTCCTGTTTATTCTGGAGCTGCATTTCATTTTGCAGCGGCAGTCTATTAAGACGATTGCTAATGTGAAGTATTCTAGTATAAATTCTTTCGTATTCGTTTTTCGGATTCTCCATATTCAGTGCATCCACATCGTGATGAAGCCCTATTAACTTATTTATACATATTTGTAATTCGGAGGGGGTGTCCAGAAAGACAGGTTCGCTAAATCGAAACCCAGACTTTTCGGACCGAAGGGCCCCTCGTAGGGTAGTTCTATTTACTTGTACCGTATGACTGATTGGTAAATTTCTTACATGTAGTTCAAAAGCCAACTCATCATGAAGGAGTCGATTGACCTCGAAACGGTGCAAAATGGTGTCCATTGTTTGATAAAATTATCACTATCACAACAATGAGAAACTGCGCACGATATCACAAAAATTCAACCAAATTCTAAATCACGCACTGATACACCAAAGATTAAACCACGCAATCGTCGAATTTAATCTGCAAAATGATTTTAATCCAACAAAAATATATGAATAGTCGGGATCGTTTACGTAGGTAGGGCTGAAACTCCCTATTTATTTTCGTTACTTTTATCTAGCCAAATATTTTTGGCTTCAGCTCGCATCCAAACAATAAAATGAGAAAGAGGGAAAAAAATTATATATATTTCCAACTACTTAACGTATACTTAGTGCTAAACCTCTCTAATGTCGATACTCTCCGGAGAGGATACCAAGAACAAAGTTTAATTTATTTAATAAAGTTATCACTTTATTACAGATAACGTAAGGGTCGAGCTAAATCTCTCTCATAAGGGTAAGATTCTAAAAATAGCGAAAATAACGTTTGCGCGAAAATCCCGGTTAACCAATCGAGAACGTATGAATCGGCAAAAATATCTATTCACACTGACTGGCACTCCCAACGTTAAAATTAAAATTCAGATTTTATATATATTAACGATAACGTAAGAGTAGGGCTCAATTTCTCTAATATCGTTTAGCTCTTAACAGTGTATTTTGAGTTAAGACACCGATACTATTACAACTGGAAAATACCAAGTGTATATTGAATTACGTAAGGGTGGGGCTGAAACTCTCTACTAATAGTTCATATTATTAGGGATGCTCCACTAAGTTTAAAAGGAGATCATGTTTTAATTTCAATTCCCAATTTAAACTATATAACGTATGGCTAGCACTACAGCTCTCTAATAACGTTAATATTAACGGACAAGTAGGCGTGAACCTCTCCAATATCGTTAAGAATTCGAAAAGTAACGGGGAGAACAGAAAAGGCAAAATAGGGTTAGACTTAATCTCCCTAAGAGTGTTTCCAATTAACTGGGGTAAAATTGTGGATTCAATATTAATCCAAATATCAATCACGGTGGGGAAGGGTATTACATACAGAAAATTCGCGGAGATAAACCTTTATTGGAATTTTATTTTCCAATTAGATACCATACTATCAGGGCTAAACTTCCCTAATAACGCTAAGCCTTCCAAGACAATTTTGAAAAATAACCACTCTGGTCACTAATTCTTTAAAAAATTACTTCAGCCAAGGCTTCATCTCCCAAGTAAGGTATCAATATCGAGATTAAAATGTATGCTTGTGTTTCTTAAGTTTAGTGTTAATATAGGTAAATTTAGTGGGAATAAGGACACTGTTGTTCTGGTAAATATACGTTTTAATCCATCGGTAACGTTTCGACAATGGTTTTTGTCTTCATCAGACCTTCAGACTAGATCGTACATTGGAACAACAAAAAACAAGAATTCAAGCACATCAGGAAAACAAACGGCACAAAATTAAAAACGAAACCCAACATTACACATCCATACGATAATATAACCTGTCTGATAAACAAAACAAAAGAAAATATAAATAATTAGCAGATTAATGTTGGGTTTCGTTCGAAGATGTAATTTTATGACAAAAATTAACGAGGTTCCTAAATGTTGTCCTAAGTAATTAAACATATTCGCGAAAACATTGGTGCAAAATCGTGAGTCGGCCGCCATATTTGAGAGGATATTGTCTTTTTTTTATTAAAAATCAGCTTACGTTATTTTAAGTAGTATGATCTAATTTTGGAAGCTTTTTTACCGCTTTTGAAACGTCCATGAAAAAGTTTTGGTTTCTAGGGGAGCATAACTCAAGAACATTTTAACTAAAATAGTAAAAAAGATACCCACTGGAAATACAAATTATTACCAATACACATCTTTTTTGTATCTTGTGATTTCTTGTAAAATCAGCAGTTACTATATAACACGCGAAAAACACGAAAAAAAAACATGATATTTAAGGATATATGTAAATTTCAGACGCAGGAACATCAGAAATGCAAGTGATTGATAGTTTGGATAAAAGAGCAATACTGATAGTTTAAAAAAAAGTTAGGCTAGTTTAAAAATATCAGATTAAAAATTAGTTTTGAATTTTCCAACATTGTCCTATTTTTTATTTTTAGCAACGATCTTGCATTTGGCATTGACAAATGTCCAACAAGGGCTTTCGACCTTTGGAGTTCAATTAGCATTAACATGATGTGTATGAAGGTCTCTAAGCGTCTGTGTTAACCGAAATGTTTGACTGTGAAATATATCATCTGAATACATGAAAATAAGAACCTAGCAAATGTTGACCAAGTTTTATATTTAAGGCGTAAAGTTTTGGGAAATACGCTCAACATTAATTTTAAAAAATCAAGTTCCCCAAAAAATATTTACTCTTTTTTAGCTGCACCAGAATTTCAAAATTTCACTCTCGTTGAATTCACATTTTTTTTCTCAAAAGATGATAGAAAAAAATTACATTCAAACTATTAATTAACAAAGTTATTTTTGTGGGAGTTGAGATCTTAAAAAATTCAATTAGGGAAAAATAATGTTGCGTAATGAAACTTTGATTTTTTCTAATTTGAAAATATAATAATTTCTTCAAACCGACACAAAAACAGTGGTATAAATATAATGGCTAAAAGCTATCTTTAAACAGATTTTGCTTAAATTAGTTATTCAATTAATTCAATTAATTATGTTTCTCACTACGGAAATTTTTTTGTGATTTTAATGTGACAGCAAACTTTAAAATAAACATTAGTATGAGGTATTTGTTTATCGCACGGATGATCCTACACTAGCTGCGTATAAGATCATCGCTTTTTTCAGATTTTCCTATATTTATACCAAAACATTACAATTTAGCTAACATTTGTGGAGGATAATCTCATGAAATCCATGACACGGCCCTAATATATTTAGCAATTAGTACCTTTTTTTGTTGCTTTTTTGTAAGAATATATGGTTTTGTTTTTAAATTATTTAATACATCTTTTAGTCCGCTTTTTCAACAGTATCAGGATTTTTTTCATTCTTATTAAAAAGATCACAGGTGCATGTGAAACTTCATTTCTGGAACTTTAATATAGATACCGTTTTTCTAACAAATCCTGAAACATTTCTGGAACTTAAATGCACCGTTTTTCTGACATATCCTTAAACTGCACTCAATCTGAAAAAATCCGCATGGTGGGGAAGTTTTTTGGACGTATTGTGCGTAAGCTTTTGAAAACATTTAGAAAGGAATTTTGACATGCATGTGTGGTATTTTTACAACCAACCCAAACCAATATAAAACGAATTAAAAAACTATTTTTTATTATTAATATTTTATATTATATTCTTTGAACGTCACAGTTTTGTTAATTTTTTCTGCAATTGGCAACTGAAAGAAAAGGGGGCCGGCCGAAAAGTTTGGAACACGGTCCTGGGGCTATGTTACTACCGTGATTAGTGTGAGAAAAAAAGTATATAAACAACATTAAAGATCAGTTTTGTCTTAAATTAAATAATTGTGAGAGAAAGTGTTAGTGGTCAAATCATAATTAAGCCTTAGCAATACACAGTATTTCCCATTTGTTTCCATGTCAAATGCCAAAAACCGTAATTATTGATTTTCTCAAAAACTAATTATTTTCTTGAAAATGTATAATAGAAAGTTTTTTGTAGGGATTTAAACAATGTTTTACTCAAATGAATAAGGTTTATGAGAAGCACTCGATTGGAGTCTCTATTTTGGGATGATTTTTGAACACAATATGTTTGTTTTAAAGCCGTATTGCTATTCTAGAGGCGATAAAATTATTTTTTTATGTAAACAGAAATTATCTTTTATCTAATTTTTCTTGAAGCTAAACTTTCTGCCAAAAATGTATTATGAACTTTTTTGTAGGATATTAAATTTTCATTTAAAAATTTGTCACATAGATTTATGGTAAGCGAGTCGTTGCGGTCCCTAAATCAATATAATAAATAAATAAATAATCCTTCTGTGCGGACACCCCTGTTATATGATTATTGGTAATTTCAAAGAATATATTTTTATTATATTTAAGGTTTTAGGAAAATTGAATAAAAATCAAGTTTTTTTTTTTATTTTCGTGATTTATATTGAGACGTCATTGGCAGTGGCGTAGCCAGCAGTGTTTTCTTGAAACACAGACCCGAGCCTCGCATGGTCCGGCAAGGATTTTGGAAATTCCTAAAATGTTCGTAACAAAAAAGTCAATTTTTTATTTTCATAAAAAAAGTAGACATAACATTTAAGTTTTGTTCTAGTAAAATTTTCCATCCAATCGCTCAGTTTCGCAAAGATTTAGCAAATTTAAAGCATTTTAAAAAATCACAGTTATAGGGTCTATTATTATATTCCACGGTTACAGTCTTGGGTTACATTCTGAGATGCCCCTGGTTCATTTGCTGCTTGCTCACGGGTGTGCATTTCGTTCGTCAGTCTAATTTTGTAAAATTTTGATTTTTCACTTAAGTTGGTGCTTGCTTGGCTTTTTTTAGATTTATAATTTTTGTAAACAAATCGGCGTTTTTCTTGCCCAAGAAAGTTTTACATGTGGTGTGATTACTGTCTGTTTGGTACCAATATACAAAAAAAGTTGTGTTTAATATAATAAGTATTAGTTTTAAATCAGTATTATATTTGTCGTGGATTATCCTAAATTCCTTATGCTGGAAACAACTTTTAAAAAGTTTTGAAACCGGCATTAAAAAAATATCAATTTTTAAAAAAGTTAAGGAAACTTGGCAGAAATTCACCGGTTCTGATAAAAGTCGGAAAAACTGGTGTACCTAAGATACTGGAAAAATCTGCTTATTAAAAATTTGGAAAATTGCAGCATCTGACTGGAACTAAACTAACACGAACTTACATGATCCGACCTGATGTGACCTAACCTAGTAGTAGTAGTAGTGTGGGGTAGGCTCTAGGCTTGGCGACTAGGCACATGAAGCGCCCTTTTCGCCAACCCACGGGCATCCCCCCACTGCGTTCTTCCTTCGCTAAGGAATCTGCCCGTCTTCTGTACAAAGGCCAGACTATCGGGCCACCTCAGATTCAGAAGGTCCTCCGTCTCACCTAACTTAACAAAATCCTAATCAATTTAAGTTAACACAGCTTAACCTAACCTAACCTGCCCTGGTCTAAGGTAACCTAACCTGACTTGGCTTGACCCGACCAAAATGAACCGCGTGCACGTGGCTAAATTTTTGTCAGATCAAGTAAGGTCCGGTCAGGTGAAGTTAGATCATGCCAGGCAGGTTAGGTTACGTCAGGTCAGGTAACTTTAGATTGTATTATACATTTTCACTAAAGTGTTTAGTTTTTGAGAAAATCAATAATTTTGGTTTACTACGTATTTAACATAGAACATAAATATCGTGTATTGCTAACGCCTAATTATCAATTGACCACCAACTCTCTCATAAATATTTAATTTAATAATATGGGTTTTGTAAAGAAAAATTTGCTCTTTAAATTTGAAAAATATTTTCTCGTAACAGTTTCGGTTTGCGAGATTAATTCCGAAAATCGTCGTGAGGTCAAGTTTGGTGAGGAGGTTAACCCTGTGGGAAGAGGGCGCTTTTTCCGGGTGTTTTCTACTAGGAGTTCCCCACCAAACTATCAAGAACTTATTAATTTTTCCATCTAGTCAACGTTTTTATGTCTATTTGCTTCGACTATAAAATACGATGTTCAAAAATAGTAAGAGTTTTCAATAAAAAAAGATTAAAGCTAAAATTTTTTACTGTTTATATATCATGTCTGTCAATTTAAACACTTTTAAGAACAGATTTGTAAAAACTTCTAATCACTTAAGAAAATCCTGTTTTTAATAATGATAAATCTTTTACTACCTTACTCCTCCAACTAACATGTTAAAAAGATCTTTTCCTATTTCCAATATTTACCTTCCTAGCTCGCAGAGCAATGGCTAGAGAAGGTATTGTTTTCGGCGATTTTTTTTTGAGATAACGCCGAAAATGAGTTGATTGGGTGTATTTTGACCTCCCCTAGCAGTATCCTCGTGACGTCTGTGTGTGTGTGTGTGTGTGTGTGTGTGTGTGTGTGTGTGTAACTCTGTCCGTAACACGATAGCTCCTAAACCGCTCAACCGATTTTCATGAAATTTTTAGGTAAAATAGTATTCGATACTGTAATGAGCTGATTAGATTTTGGTTAAAATTCATCAATACTAATGACAGTTTTTTGACAGTTAAAAAGTTTTGAAAATGCTAACTTTTTACCGGAGCCTCGCATCAATATGCGGTTTTCGGAATATTGTAACGCACATTTTTTTCAAAAATTTGTGTTATTACCAAAAACTTGGTAGGAGCTTCTGTTTCAGAGATATTTACAAAAAACTGTCTTTAAGGTTCATATAGCATAGAGTTTACTTGGAGTGTGCTAATGCTAATTTAAAAACACCTCCCTAAATTTTGAACGTTTGAGATGTAGACCTAAATACTTTTTGACATATATTTAATTGGCGTTACCCAAAACAGATTTGGCAAAAAAAATATAGGTCATACAGAGCTGTCAGGTACTTCAAGTACAGTACTTGAAATTGTACTTCAACTACTTACATGTACTTCAAGTACTCTACTTGAAGTACATCTACAATCCGGTAATTGTACTTGGTACTTGAAGTACTTTTAACAATATACTTGGAAATGTACTTGATTTTGTTAAGTAAAGTTCTTCAAGTACATTATAAGTACTACAAGTACATTCAAAATTATATCTTTGGCATTTTTCTCATTTTTTGACATATTTAAAGTATTTGAAGTACTTCTATTGTAAAAGTTATTGGGGAAAATCAAGCGCTTTTATAATGTACTTGGTACTTAAAGTAATGTACTCAGTACTTCAACTTGATAGAGAATTAAAATAGGCTTTAAACGTTAAATTAAACGGACAAATAAAAAAATGTAAATAAAAGAAACACCCTGCTAAATCTACTTATGCCTAAAGCGCACTTACGAAATTGTACAGTTTTGTATTTTCATGAATTAGGTTATTGGGTAATTTTGTACCCAACTGCAACTAGTAGGTACAAGTAGCTTTAGCAGTTGGGTGTTTTTTTTATTAATTTTTTATTTATTTACAACTTTTAGGTTTAATTCTTAATCATCCATTCATTTAACTTAATCAAGGGACCTAATTATTACCTAACATTAAGTGATAGTGGGAGTGGGAAGAGGGAGGAGAGTAGTAAAAAAAGTAAAATGGTGTTGAAAAAAATGTTAAAGCGTGCGCCGAAAGAGTTTTTGAAATCGCTCTATATTTGTGAAAGGTTCAGCTACAACTATTACTAATAAGGGGGCGGGGAGGAGAGAGGAAAAGGAAGAGGGGAACTAGTAAAAAAATCTTAAAGCGTGTGCAGAAATAATTTTTAAAATCGCCCTATATTTGATAAAATTATGCGAATATGGTTTTTGAAGAGGGTGGGGGGAATGACAGGAGGGGAGATGGGTGGAAGCAGGGAGGACTACAAAGGAATTACAGCAAGTAAGAGAACATTTGCAATGGGTGATAAAAGGAATTTCATTAAAATCGCCTGAAATTTTGGTAATTTGTATGCTTTAAAGCCTACATCATGTGACAAATGACGTCTGAAAACCGCATGTTGATTCCTGTTTAAAAGAATATAGCCTATAGCACCTTCGGGATCAGTAGCAAGTCAGTGACACCTTTTTTGTCAAAATCGGTTTAGCCGTTTAGCCTCTAGGGCGACACAAACGTACATATTTTCATACATATCCCAAGCGAAAAACATTACTCATCCTTTCGCCGAGCTGCAGTTGGGTAAAAATTCGCGTTTTCAGTAGGTTTATTTAAAGTCGATATCCAGTCCACACCTTCTAACGCTGTTACATCTTTCTGGTATAAAATGGCACAGGACAAAAGTGCGTGGACAAAGTAGTGCGAGACAAAATAGCACATAGAAAAAATAACAAAATAGCGCAAATATCGTACCAACAACAATACAAAAATCTAACCTAACTTGACGTGTTTAGATATTCATATAACCTAATCTATAGACCTATCCTTTCTTGGTTTGGTTATTATAGTAAACAAATAATCAAATCTGAACTTGTTAGGCTCGTAAACTTAAATCCCCCTGCAGGTTAAGTTAGTTTTTGTTTCTCATAACAAACTTACCAAGTCAGGTTAGCTTTTATTTCTAGTATACTTTGTTTGTACGTGATTATTTTTTGTGTACTAAAAAAAACTAGCCTAACCGGATCAGGTTATTTAAGTAAACTAACCCAATCTGGTCAGGCTAGCAAAAATCAAAAAAATCACTTTGATTTTATTTCAGATATTTCGTCACGCGCTATTTTGTCCTGCGCTATTATGTTTCGGGCTATTTCGTCCTGCGCGATTTGGTATTGCAATATTTTGATCGGCTCTATTTTATCCTGCGGTATTTTGTCTCGCGCTATTTTGTACCAAAGCCGTTACATCATTTATATAGTTTACCGAGACGAGGTTTACCTTTTTCTTTCAATAAGAAGAAACAAACCACTATAGCTACGTCCCTGGTCATGTACAATCGATGTCTTTGTAGGAATTCAGCCATTTCTAGAGGAGATAGAAACTAGCCCCTACTTCGCTTCGGTTTTTTAGCGAACAACAAGTGAAAACCGCAATTTGACAAAGCAAATTGTTTTGAAAATATATATAAACTTGTGTTTTTAGAAAAAACTACTAGTTTAAGTTTTACCTTCCTATGCCTCGCAGCAATGGTTAGAGAAGGTATTATGTTCGACGAAAAAAAACATTGAAATAACGCCGAAAATGTGTTATATGTGTGTATTTGAAGCTAAGGGGGCAATTCTTTACATTTTAAAAAATTTGACGAAATTTGAAAAAATGTGACATAATCTGGCGCTTAAGATTTCAAGTTTAAAAGGAAATTTATAAACTTAAAAACTTACCTAAAAGGCCATTTCCCACTTTTTGATAGATGTAGCTTCACGATATAATATTTGTTTTTAATTAAAAACCCGTAATTTGTTGAAAATTTTTAATTTAAAAATTGTAAATAAATTCAAAGCAGAAACCCATTAACCACACAAACTGAAATGTCAGATTTCGTCACATTTCTTTCAAATTTATGAGTCCTATTCGTTTTCTTTATGAGGTCAGCTAAGTTTACCTTCTTCCTTTGTTTTTCACGGTAAAATTAACAAAGAGGGACTAACTGCATGTCGTGGAAGGGTCGCTACAAAATTAGCTCTACGCTGTTGCCACCGTTATATTTGAACGGATTTTTAAGGGAATGTCAAATTATTTCTTTAAAATCTGCCAGAAAAATCTGACTAAGTGGTGATCCTGGTCAAATTATTGCAGTGGCGATTATTTTTTTACTTTTGTTATCAAAGCTAGGCAGGTATATAGTTTTTTATTCTGGGGGTCCTCCCATATAGAAACTGCTGTTCTTCAGTGACGGCTCATGACACAGCCTTCGTAAACCATAGAGAAAATAATAAATTGTCTCTGTGGTAAACTAACACTCATGTGCGCCCATGAGGTTTTGAATAGGCTAATTAGAAATACTAGGGTCACTGCATCCTGGAAGCCAAGCGTCTCCCAGGGGTAGCGACACGAGTGTCAAAACCGTACTCAAAATTCCATAGACGTTCGTGAAATACTCATTTTTATACAGTCTGAGAAAAGAAAAATGTTTTAATAAAACTTAAAAAGAACTCGTTTTTATACAGCTTAAGAAATAAAAAATATGTTCCTTGAGTTTTTGGGTTATGAATATTTATTGTAGGTATATTTATTGTTAAAAATCATTTTCTTTTAAATATTATTTCTGTTTTTCTATAAAAATAATACGTAATAAATAATCAAACAGGACAGAAATACATTTCTATGTTAAAAGTTTATTAATAGTATATCAAGGGATAAAATGAAACTTTTATCACGATGTTTATACGCTATTTTTCGCACTGTTTAATTTATTTTAAGTTTTTTTCCCATTTTTTTGAGTGTTTTTGGTATTGTGTTTTTTTTAGTACCTTTTTATTCCGAATTTTACATTTTATCAAAAGACAAAAAATGCCCAAATACAGTTCGAGTTTTCGTAAGGTTCGGCTTAATTATTTATAATTTTATGGTACATTTCATATAAATATCCTAATATTATTGTTCGAAAGCGTAAACTTGGAAAATCATTTTCTTTA
Source organism: Aspidapion aeneum (assembly GCA_963576565.1). Classification (NCBI taxonomy): domain Eukaryota; kingdom Metazoa; phylum Arthropoda; class Insecta; order Coleoptera; family Brentidae; genus Aspidapion; species Aspidapion aeneum. Next base: position 69,611,661 of record OY755040.1, on the reverse strand, counting down.
AACCAAAAATTGTTCTAAAACATATTCTTCGAACAAAACATTGTTCGAAAACGATTTCTTCATACAGAAATTTTTCGAAATCATTTTCTTCGAACAGAAATGTGTTCGAAAACATTTTCTTTGAATGGAAATTTGTTCTAAATATTTTTTTTAATGAAAATTTGTTGAAAAACATTTTTTCGATACCAAATTTTTCGAAAAAAAAAATTTGACCTGGCTTGCCAAACTTAACACAACTCATATAGTTCGACTAATGGGGTTTTTTTCTCACAATTTTTGGAAACAAAAACTTCCCTGACTTCTTTCCCGGGATCCTAGAGAGTGTGAAACCAAACCGAACCAACCGAAACCGATTGTCGAAAAATGATTTCCCTAAATTAGCTTTCCGGTCCTCATTTTGGAAGGTTGAAATCGGTGTTACTCTAACCTTTCTTAATTGATCACATCAGGAGGTATCTGGACCGGTTCGGATACGTTTGCGATCAATTGACAAAGTTTAGGAAAATACCAATTTCAACCTTCCAAAAGGAGGAAAGTAGACAAATTTTCAGAATGTTTACGATCCCGGGAAAGAAGTCAGGGTTTTTTGAAAAATTATGTTAGAAAGACCTTGCCGTAGTTAAACTATATGAATTGTGTTAGGTTTGGAAATCCAGGTCTAGAGCGTCTTTTATCGAAAAACTTGCTTTCGAAGAAAATGATTTCTATACGAAGAAAATGTTTTTGAACAACTATTACTTACGAACAAATTTCCGTTCGAAAACAAATTTCCGTTCGAATAAATTTCCGTTAAAAAAAATGTTTTCGAACAAATTTCCATTAGAAGAAATTGTTTTCATAAAAATTTCCGTTCTAAGAAAATGTTTTCGAACAAAGTTCTGCGACCCGTCGTGTTGCTACCGTGAGTTTTTATTGGATGTTGATTTTTTTAAAACTTTTCTATGAGTGTGTGTGTGTGTACCTGTGTGTCTCTTAATTCTACTTTGTTTTGCAATCATTACAGTGTAGCTACTTTCGATCTTTGTTTGAACCTTTTGTTTTTCAATCTTTTGTATTTTCGACCTTTTGTACTTTCGAACTTTTGTATTTTCGACTTTTTGTATTTTCGACCTTTTCTTCGCCGCCCGCTCTTTTTTGAACACTAATAAAAATAATAGTAGGTATATTTCCTGGGGCGTGAAGTGTTTACTTTTAATACCACGGCGGGAATTTTCATGCTCGACCGGAAGAAGGGCTATAATTTGCTAAGTGACTAAAAGGGACTTTAATGCCAAGGTTTATTTTTATATACTAAAAATAATAATCATAAACTAAATAAATAGGTATTAAACCACTTACCGTACTGTAGTTTTAGCATGTCATTTATATAAAAAACCAGTGGGCAGTGATAGTTGTCATGGCATTACATTAGACAAGTCAGTCAGATGCTAACAAACTAAGGTCACTCATCGTCAAGCAAGGTAAAGCTTGCTTGACGATGAGTGACCTTATAACAAACAATGTGGAAATTTTTTTATTTATTTCATAACAAACTAATTAAGTTTAGTCGAGAAAAAGTTCGAATTACATTTCTCGAAGATGGAAAATAAAGCATATTCTTGCAATAAACAGAATTTCGAAAATTTCACAGTTTCCTGGTTTACAGCCTGGAGAAGTCTAGAAAGTTAATGCTTCGTTTATATGGAAGCAATATTCTATGCCTAAGGTCACAATAACGCTCAAAACGAACCAAGCCATCGGCAAAGTACAGTAAGCTTACGGCAAGCTAGAACAAAATAATCGGTATCGTGTATATATTTTGATTCCTTTTTGTTTTTTGTATTATGATAAAATAAAATAATCCAAAAACCTATATTTTGCCTATATGGTTTTAAAGAAATTACTTTCAAGCACTGGGGACAAGAAATACTACCTTAGCCCATGAAAAAAGGGATTAAACGTACACCTTTATTACTTAGAGAGCACAAAAAATTTATTAAATGATACAAAACCCAACATAATAGTTTTCTATATTTTAGAATATATATAAAACATGCAAACTATATTTTTGGTTTCCTTCGCTGTGTGGGTCCTAACACAGGGTCCTAATAAAAAACTTAGTTTTTTTAGGTTTGTTTATTTGGACAGTAAAATTTATATACCGGATGTGACGGACAGTTTTTTACGTAACATTTGTAAACCATTTAATTTTTTTAAACATAAAAAAGCTACGCTCCTGACAGTGTCAGATTTGCGTTTTTTGTAAATAAGGTTATGTTTGGTGTCGCTACCCCTGGGAGACATGAGCGGCTAGTTCACAACTTGCATTCCGTTTGCTATTGGTCGAAATAGTCAGCTGACTTTTTGATGTTGAACGTTGCCGTTTAAGATTATTATTATATTATATTAAGAGATGGTGCCACCAGTCAAGCATTTAACAAACTTTATGTTTACAGCTTTCGGCGTAAAATACGAATATATACTAGTTGTAAGTGATTAAAAAGTGTAGTGGTTTGTGCAGTACATACCTATTAAATTTAACTAATTCTATGCATATGCCGATGAGTTTTTTTTTATTGTTTTTTAAAAACATATTATATATTTTTTTAATTAGCTTCCCTATCCTGTTTTCCTGTCGAAATGGGTGTTAACCCAACCCTGATAAATTATTCGACAACGTATCCTAACCTGTCCAGACACACCCCGGTTAGGATACGTTTCCCATCACTTCACCACGGTTAGGTTTTGTTTCAGTTTGGTTTAACACCGATTTCAACCTCCCAAAACGAGGACAGGAGAGTTTAATTTTAAAAATCCCGCCTGACTATGTCAACCAATAGCAAATGGAATGCAAGTTGTGAACTATCCGCTCGTTGGGAGACCCAGGCTTTCAGGATGCAGTGACCCTAAGAATATTTGCTACAGTCGCCACCTGACGAAAATAAGTCGAAGGCGGAAGTTTTCAGGGGTGCCACGACCACGTGGTCACATTGTGCAAGGAAAACTTAAGTTTGCGACACGCGCCCTAGAAGGAGCTGCACATAGAGGCAGTACTGCGTACAGCCGACCTTAAAATAGATTAAAAATATTTTTTGGTTTTATTGCACCCCTGACTGAACCCAAGAAACAAACCTTTAAAACAAAAATTTCAAACTTTCTATAAATTCGTATAATTAAAAATAATGTTTGTATAATTATGTAAAATTTCTTGTGTGCCTAATATTATAGATTTGTTAAAAAATTCTAATTTTCTACTTAGCAATAAAAAGTTGATAATAGCCCCCAAAAAACTACTATTTACGGATTAGATCAAATTTTGGTTCAGGAGGTGAATTACAGGGTGATATCGAAAATAGTAGTAAATCTTAATAAAAATCACATTTTTAAAAAACAACTCTGTCAGGAGTTTTAGTTAGCAAATAAGAGTAAGAAATACATTAAAAAATGTATCTTGAACTTATTGTATTATTTTTAGATCCAGGAAGTGAGAGACCTACAGGGTGATATCAAAATTAGAAGCGTAATTTTCTAAAAAACACATTTTTAAAAAACAATGTTGTCAAGAGCTTTCGTTAGCAAAAAATTATTTGGTCCAGGAATTGAGCTACATGGTGATATAGAAATTATTAGTGTGTGTAAATTTTCTAAAAATCACATTTTTAAAAAGCAAGGAGCTTTTGTTAGCAAAGTATAGTTAGGAATACGTTAAACAATCATACCATTAACTGACTGTATCACCGTTAGGTCCAGGAAGTAAGGTACAGGGTTATATCGAAATTAGTAATAAAATTTCGTAAAAATCACGTTTTTAAAAAACAACGTTGTCAGGAGCGTTTGTTAGCAAAAAATAGTTAGGAACACGTTAAGCAATTATACCACTTACTAAATTTCATTTACTTCCAGTAGGTAAGCTGCAGGGTGATATCTAAATAGCAGTAAAGATTTTGAAAAATCACGTTTTTAAAAAACAAGGGAGGTGAGCTACAGGGTGAAATGAATAAATAAATCCAAAAATATTCACATATATTTACGTGAAAAACTTTTACTATTTATTTGACAAATTTACAAGTTAATATGATAAAATTTTGACATCAAAACTTATTAGTTAATATAACCAAATCAACCTAAGCCCCTAACTAACCATGGTCAAAATAAAAGTTTACAAATACACATAAGAAATCCAAAAATCCCTACATTTATTTACGTAACAACATCTTGGTTCGTTGTTCTTTTACAAATTCACAAGTTAGTTTGAAAAAATCATGGCTTTATAATACATATCAAGTATAACCAAACCGAACCAAACCCATATAAATAAGGTTGGTCAATATAAAAATGTACAATAATTATTTACAGAAAAACCTGCCTGCCTTCGTTGTTAATTCACAAATTTACATGCTTATTTGACAAAAATTTTTCATCCAAAATATACAATTAATAGAATCAAACCGAACCAGTTGGTCAATATAAAAATTAACAAATACAAATAGTAAATCAAAATTTTTTTACAAATATTTGATATTTGTTTGATTTGTTAATTAACAAATTTACAAGATATTTTAGAATCTTGGCCCTAAAATATATATTTAATGTAACAAAACGAAAGCCTTCACTAGGCTTGCCAAATCTAAACATTTACAAACATACACGATAAATATAAAAATCTGCACATTTATTTACAGGAAAAAACTGTCTTCGTTCTTATTTCACAAATTTGCATGTTTTTTAGGCAACAATTTGACACCCAAGTTATCTATTTAACATAACCAAACCGAGCCAAATCAAATCCTTATAATTATTAATCTTTCTCAATATAAAAATGTACAAATACACATAATAAATATTACATTTATTTACATTGAGAAACAACAACCTGCACACAAATATTTTTGTCCCGTACGTCGTTCTTAGTTTTATTTAATTACTTGTATATAGACTTCTTCCAAAGTGAAGCGACTCAATATTTTGCATTTCTTTCAAAAAATCTGTTAATACATGTACCGCTACATAGCTATTTGGTTGTCTGATAAAGGGATATATTTCTTTACTTCTTTAGCTATTTTTACTGAAAACTCCAAATCAACAAAAGCAGTAGTTTCATCCCACTTAAGGTCTTTTATCTTTAAATTTTAAATATCTTTTACATAAATATTTTTTTGTATCGCTTAGGCTTTTAATTGTTTGTACAATAGTTATTTACCTAACAAGTGCGGAAAGAGGTACTTTTCCGCACGCGACGGCACTTGCACAAAAGACGCGGAGCGGAGTTCGGGCAAGCCGTCAAGGATGGGAAAGATAGTTTCCGCAAGAATTAGGTACAATGTTTTCCTACGAGTGTTTTTGTCCATCTTCTTTATCAAAAAACATGTTTTAATTCGCAAAGATTTTATAATAATGCTCCAAAATGATACGTAAGATAGAATAGTTACATAAATCATTTAATGAGTCCTAAATATCTTCATTTTTAACAAAACAAAAATCGTGCGGAAAAGAAATTTTTCAGCACTAGTGCGGAAAAGTTACTTTTCCGTACGTTTTTTTAACTTTTATTTTTACTTGATTTTTTTATGCACGGAAAAATAATAACACAGGATTTTTTTATTATGATATATTAAAAAGAAACCTTATGTAAAGAACATTTAATTAACAATAACGAAAAAGTTAACGATGGTAGATATTGAAATTGAAAGTGCACTTTCTGTTTGTTGCATGCTTCAATATACATCAGATGCCGCAACATCTTGAATAACGTCGTTTCTTATTGGAATTTGATTGGTTGGTGTTTGGCCCACTACAGAAATGCCTTGATCAGTTTGCTGCTTAGAATTACTACTGTAGTGAATGGAGAAAGGTATAGTCTGTACAGGCTGTAACACATTACAGGATTCTTCATTCGGTGCTTCTGGTAGCATCGGTACAGCAGCACTTCTTGAAAATGAAACTTGTATGTAGGAGTACGGGTTTTCATTTGAAAACGATTGTGGACGGGAAGGTTCTTGCAATTTGGACGTGCGGAAAAAAATCGTGAGGAAAGTAAAAATGATGCGAAAAAGTAAAATTGTGCGGAAAAGTAATTAACGTAATATTCTTTTAATAGATCGCTCAAAAAACCCTAACTTATATGTTCTTGGTTTGTAAACAGTAAGGTGAGGCCAAAAGTTATTTTTAAAAATATGATTTATAAAAAAATTTACTACTAGTATCTTACCTACTGGACCTAAATGTACCGCAGTTAGTGAATGGTGTGGTTTGTTTACATATTCCTTACTATTTTTTGCTTACCAAGACTCCTGATAAAGTTGATTTTTAAGATTGTGATTTCTACAAAAGTGTTTTACTAATTTTGATATCACCCTGTACCTTACTCCAAGGACCTAAAGGTAATACAGTCAGTTAATGTTATGATTTTTTAACGTGTTCCTAAGCATTTTTTGATAACGAAAGCTCTTGACAACATTGTTTTCTAAAAATGTAATTTTTAGAAAAATACACTAGTAATTTCGATATCACCCAGTAGCTCACTTGATGGCTCTAAAGGTAATACAATAAGTTAGTGATATGATTTTTTAAGGTATTTCTAACTCTTGTTTGCTAAGTAAAACTCCTGACAACGTTGTTTTTAACAATGTAAATTGTACAACTATTTTTGATATCACCCTGTAACTCACCCCCTGAACCTAAATTTGAAATAATCCGTTAATACATAGTTTAACTTTTTGGGCTATTTTCAACTTTTTATTGTTAAGTAGAGAACTAGAATTTCTTAACAAATCTATAATAGATTTTAAGGTCACCCTGTAGCAGACCTGAACCTAACCTTTATAACCTGGGTTTTGCAGTCTTTTTTTCTATCTCTTCTCATACCTGATCATAAGAAATATTGGACAAACATTATTTTTAATTATATGATAATAATAATAACAAGTTTGATATTTATATATTCAAAGGTTATTTTTTGGGCCACGGGTTGCAATAAATCCGAAAATTATTTTTTTTTCATAAACATCAACCCTAACAGTTTTCTTTCCTAAAATTCATTTGAATTCGTTAAAATAAAATTACGTTTGATTTTGTGGTCGGCTGTACTTAGCCATTCAGTTTGGTTCGCTTTGCATGTTATCATGTTATGTTCGTGTTATTTGAATCCAACTTTAACGAAGTAAGAAAAACGTCTCATAGTTTTGTTATTGTTTTTTTCCGGAAAAATACAATTTTTTAAGAAACTGTGCATCATCAACAATCCCTGAAAAATATTGAATTATCAGCAATCGAGTTTAAAGGTAGGTTTTAGATTATATTTTTCCTCATTTTTCGGTTTTTGACGCTGTACAAGAAACTGAAATTTACGATGATTTAGGGCTAAAATTTGAGGCGTCAAATTTTTTCAGATTGTTTCAAATTATGTTAAATTTTAAAGAATTGCCCCCTAAGTGCGGATCTGGTTTAAGATCTACTGGGGGGGGGGGGGGTAATAGTCAACGAAAAAATTATTATAATATTGTACTATAATTTTTTTCTAGGGGGGTAATTCTCCTGTTTACCGTTTAATTGTTAACAAAAAGGGCAGATTTTTTCTGGGGGGCGGGGGTAATTAGCACCTAACCCCCCTAAAGTCCGCGCCTGTCGTGACGTCTCTCTCTGTGTGTGTGTGTGTGTGTGTGTGTGTGTGTGTGTGTGTATGTCTGTCTGTAACACAATAGCTCCTAAACCGCTCAACCGGTTCTTATGAAATTTTCAAATAACATAGTGTTCAACACTGTAATGAGCTGATTAGATTTCGGTCAAAATCCATTAGTGCTTATAACAGTTTTTTGACAATAATTTTTTTTTTTAAATGCTAACTTTTTAACGGAGCATCGCATCAATATTCGGTTTTTGGAATATGGTAGACCGCATTCTTGCCAATAATTTGTGTAATATCCTAAAACTTCATACAAGCATTAGTTTCTTAGATATTTACAAAAAAACTGTTTTCAAGGCTGATATATCATTGAGTTCTCTGGAACTGTTCTAATAGGGTATCTAGGAATCAGATCCGTCATGGATTCAGTTATATTATTTCAGAAAATTGCATTTAAGGACATTATCATTTTTATATTTGCGTGCCCATTATCAGGGGCTAAGGTTGCATAATTTTTCCATATTATCGTTTGAACTATAGGTCGTTTTTTACTTATATTGGTTTTAAATTCCTGTTAAAGTGCACTAATAAACCGAGTTCCAGGATTACGTATACGTAATCCTGGGCCAACTCGGAAAATAGATTTAATATTTTGGTGTAAATTTGAAACTTAAATCACCCAAAAATAAATCAGGCAAATTCGGTCTATAAAATACTATATACCAAAGAAAGTTGCTTTCAAAATTTCGCATAAGGAATGACACTGTCACACAGATATAGTGCATACCAGAAATGGGAAAATATTATGCAACTTTTTCATTACATTTACCCCTGAAACAGGCCAAGCAAATATAAATAATGACGCTGTACATACAGGGTGATCCGTTTATCTGCAACATAAGGAATAAATCTTTTAATTTTGATATGACTTCTTTGGAAATTCTGACATCACGTCAACATTTGAACCTTTTGATTGCTGGTGGTTATATTTGTTTGTATTTGTTTTGTTTCCAAAGTTCCTCATTTCCCCCCTTCAAAACCCTCAACCGTCACTGTGTTTCTTACCCCCTTTGCACCCCTCACCTACCCCTTGCCATGTTTTTGAAGTGTAAACTTCTTTAGGCGCGTTTAGCAGTTTTTGTGGGTAGTGAATTGGACTGAGCCGTCAGGCTCGGCTATGTAACGCTCATTCGGGTGAAATCGGCTCGAGTCGACTAACTGTGAGAAACATTCAGCAAGCGATATTATGATGCAGATGAAAGCCAGTACCCAGAAGAGTTTGGTTTGGTCCGCTTTGCAGAATATGTTATGGGCCAGTATTATTAATTTCACCTTGTTGAAGTTCATAAAATTATATTGTTACCAGATTAAATCTTAAATCTGCTAACCGTATGTTTGTATCTGTTTTCACTAAAAAGTTCTGAATTTACCACCTTTAGACCTCTCACCCACCACTACCACCGCTTTTTTGCTCATAAAATTGTATTGTGACCAGATCAAATCATAAATCTGAAAACCGCATTATTTGTCTGTATTGGTTTCAAAGTTCTGAATTTCGCCCCTTCACACCCCTTACTCATCATATTTTCGTTTTTTTTTTCATAAAATTTTATTATGTACACCACCTAGTTCACAATTGTATTATCATTGGACTTACATTACTGTGCCAAATTTTATTAAAATCGGTTCACGGTAAGTGTATCGAAAATGAGTCGCAAGATTTGACAGACAGAGAGCCAGGCTCTGTGAAGTAAAATAAAATCGTTTAAATAGCGAGGTTCTAATTTCTAAAAATAAAATCTTTAAAATTGTATATTGTACTTGGTTATAAACTAAAAGCCCATAAAAAAAAATGCGCACGGGTTTTCGCAAAATTTAATTTTAGGCACTCAAATAAGTGCGCAAACTAAGTAGGTACTTTGTGCACTTAAATAGAAAATATCAGTTTTTCCAACTTTTCCCACTAACTTTCGCAGTGCTTTAAAGTTGTAATATTTCCTAAAGGGTCCCTAGATAAAAGTAAAACGTTTTCACCTTTTATATAATTTTTAAATTTAGTTAGATAAAGGTAATACCTTCCTTTCACTCTTATAAATTTAGGTAGATAAAAGCTATACGTTATCACCTTAATAAAACCGGCAACATTGCCTGAGGTGGCAGGGAATAGCACATATCTAAAGGGTGTAGATCAGCCTAAGGTCCAAACGTATTCCGCGTATATGTCAAATATTTAAAAAAAATCATTACCCCTCTTTTGAAATTCTGGTAAAGGAAGTTCCCCTCATTTCATATATGTATCTATATATGGGGTAACATCACAAGAAATAGGTGAGGTCAGGTCGTCATATCCTTAACGGCGAGGTGACAACGCCGAGTGCATCAATATATATATATATATATATATATATATATATATATATATATATATATATATATATATATATATATATGTATGCACACATTTAAGTGCACAAGACATACAACCTTTCGATAGCTTGAGGCGCTGGTTAAACTTTTAACGGATTAAGGATAAAAATGGAAAATAACGCGAGAACCAGACAAAATGTCGATTGACACCTACCTTGCTATTTCTCGGCGGTACAAATTCCATTCACTGGGCGCCCAGGCTTGTACCAGAGTTCTTGAGTTGATCGAAATCACTGTGAGGAGTTGAGGTAACGGATTGGAATGATTTTAGAATTGATTGGCACTAATTGCAATTGATTGAATTATAGTTTTGGAAAACCGAGTAAAACACGCCGGTTTCAATATGGAGGCTACGATGATCTCTGTCTCATCGTCCCGGTAATTGCGCACTTTCTATCCGCGCACCTTTCGGTGTCACGTGACAACCTGTATGGTTCAGTGCAACGGAATAATTAATATTTAGGAAAATTAACTAAGTATTATTTGTCTTGCACGTACAATATATATATATATATATATATATATATATATATATATATATATATGTTATATGAAAATATCCTGCCTACACTTAGAAGAAACCAGAACCTTCTATGAAACCCGAGAACCTTCCAGATAAGAAGCTTATTCTGCTGACTTGCGTTTCCCATGAAATAAACAACACGTGCCTTCAAGCCGAATCAACACTTTATTTCTCAGAACCTTTCAAGATAAGAAGACCATTCTGCTGACTTGCGTCTCTCACGGAATAAACAACACGTGCATTCCTGCCGAATTGCACTTTAGTTTAAGTCTAGAATATTAAGGAATTATTCCATTGCTTAATCAGCACATTTTCTTTATATAAACTCAAATCATTGTAATGTTAAGTCATTCTTTTTAGAATCGTTCTTAAGTACACGTTCAATTATAACGTTTAAGTCCTATATTGTATTTAATCAAAATAAAGTTTTTTTAAAAAGTTAAAAGTAAACTTTAAAGTATAACATTTGGCGCAGTCGGTAGGATAGTTTAACACACGCGAAAACACGAGTATTCTAATTCGCGAGTGGTGAAGCTCCAGCTCTTTAAGCTATCAAGAATCTACAGCAACCAAGAAGTTACATAGCAACTAAGAAGTTACACAAGCAACCAAGAAGCTAGACAGCAACGAACCAAGCGTCCTTGCAACCAACGGATACGGAAGGAACACCTAGTGAAGCCCCTGGTAGCCGAACACGTGGAGACAAATGGTCCAGCTAAAGCTTTTGTGAGTAAGACAATTGAATCATCACGATTTATTTTTTTCAAATAAGTTGATATTTTGAAAAATCTGTTCGATTTTCTAACACTGACTTTTACAATTTTGAATTTTAAGAAAATTTTTTTTTTTTCAATTTAAAAGAAGTCAAAAAAAAATTTAGTTTTAAGAAACAAAATCTAAAAAAAAAAAAAGTTTAATTTAAGTTTTAAAATACGAGAAATCAAAAACCATCAAAAATGACTGAACCTCGTAATAATCAACCAGTAAACGTACCAGCAAACCAACCTATAGTTGAGGTTGAACCTTATCGTTTATCGGAAATTTTCTCAATAATCCCTGAATACGATGGAGATCAAATATTTTTAGGAACTTTTATCAATGCTTGCGATTGTGCTTATAACATGGCCGTCGGAGATCAACGCGATTTATTGGTCATACACATTAAAAATAAATTAAAAGGAAAAGCCGCACAATTAGTAAACTCTCGAAATCCTCTTTCTTAATTATTAACAACATACTATGGAGATACGCGAGACCTTTCTTCATTAATTCAAGATCTACAAAGACTCAAACAACAAACAAACGAATCACCTTTAATGTTTTTCAATAGATTACAAGTCATGAATTCAAAAATGCACGCTTGTATTCAAAAATCAAATTTAAATATGCTTCAAAAAGATGCACAAATCCAAATTATAGATTCTATGGCATTAAATACGCTTTTAACAGGATTAGAATCGCGCATAGGTCATATTGTCCGTGCTAGCAATCCTAAAGATTTACTTGAAGCACAAGTAAGAATAAGACGCGAACTACAACTTTCATATTTTGAAACACAAAAAACTCCAAACCGACCCAATTTTTCAAATAATCCCACACAAAATAGACAAAATAATTTTCAATCGCGAAAAATACCTTCTCAACCACAAAAATGTTTTAAATGTAATCGTTTAGGTCATCACGGAAGTGAATGTCGTACTTTTGTACAGAGACCCCCGGTCTACACAAATCAAAATCAACAATTTAACCAAAATTTTCAAAGACCCAATTTTGCCCAAAATCAAAATCAACAATCTAACCAAAATTTTCAAAGACCCAATTTTGCCCAAAATCAACTCTAGAAATTTTGTACCACAAAACCAACAAAATAATTTTAAACCATCAGTAATTCAAAGAAATCCAAATTACAATTCCCCACAACATAGAGCACATGTAGTGAACTATTCTGATGAATATTTTAATAATTTTGACAACTACAATCCCTATGATCCCAATTTTGAAAATTTTAACAACTATGAACCTTATGATCCAAATTTTGAAAATTTTCAGGATGAAAATCAGTTTCATTACGAAAATGAAATCTCACAAGAATTTTCGAATAATTTTGAAGAACAATATTTAAATGACATAAGTCAATATAATTTTAATCAACCCGGAGTATATCAAAATTTTGAAAACCAAAATCAAATTTTGCCACCAGAGACCCAAAATTTTCAAATTACTTCCAATCAAAACCATCCACCCCAATCGATTCAAGAAACAGATACCCAATTAGAACAAACTACTACGAAAATCCAACACATGTCAATCGATCAAACACCAGAACAAACATTCGTGTAAATACCAATCTACATAACTTAAACTCAAAAAATCTTTTTTATATTAATGACGCAACAAATAAATTTAAACTTTTAATTGACACCGGCGCAGGAATTTCAGTATTTAAGGAAAAAACAGTCGAAAATTATAATAATCGATTTGCAGAAAATGTAATAGTACAAGGAATAACCGATGAAAAAATTCCAATCACTCAATCAGTTTTAATCCCTTTCGCTAAAGACGATCCACTAAAAGTCTATATTTGTAATTTAGACATAGAATTTGACGGAATATTAGGACTCGATTTTCTTGAACATTACCAGTGCGTAATTGATTTAAATTCGAAACAGCTATGCACCAATTTTAAAACAATACCTTTAATTCAAGTAACAGAAAAAACTTTTGAACAAAATTCCCAAATTAATCAAAATTAAATAAATCAAAAAACACTACAAATACCTAAACCAAGAGTAATTCAAAATCAAAACATACCACCAATACCTAAACCAAGATTAATTCAAAATCAAAAAACGCCACCAATACCAAAACCGCGAATAAATATAAATCAAAATAATTTTCAAAATCAAATATCTCTAGAACCGCGAACCGAACAAGTTTTCAAATTAAAATCTAATTTAAAAAACACAGATGCAATTTTAATTGGTCAAGAAATAGAAAAAGTAAGATTACCAAACGCCCTAGTCCACATTAACGAAAATGGTGAATTTTATACATCAGTAATAAATCCCAATGCTATTCCTAAAACAATAAATTTCAACAACTTGTCTTTCGAATCCATACCAAGTGTTCACGATATTTTAAATTTTAATACCAATGAAGACGAACTCATTGATAGAATCGACCTTATTAAAAATCAATTAAGACTAGAACATCTAAATTACGAAGAGAAAGAACTAATTTCAAATCTTTGTTTTGAATTTTCTGATATTTTCTATATCGAAGGAGATCAATTAACTTTCACTAATCAAATCAAACATACAATTGAAACCAACAATGCTCATCCAATTTTTACTAAATCATATCGGTACCCTCAAATACACAAAGAGGAAGTAAAAACACAAATTAATAAAATGCTCGATCAAAAAATAATCCGACCATCAATTTCCCCGTGGTCATCACCTGTTTGGGTAGTCCCAAAAATACTTGACGCCTCTAACAAACAAAAATGGAGAGTAGTAATCGATTATAGAAAACTGAATGAATTAACAGTTGACGATAAATATCCACTTCCAAATATTTCAGATTTATTAGATCAGTTAGGTAAATGTCAATATTTTACAACACTTGATTTAGCATCCGGTTTTCACCAAATTGAAATTGATCAAAAAGACATTCAAAAAACAGCCTTTTCTGTCGAAAATGGACACTACGAATTTGTTCGTATGCCATTTGGTTTAAAAAATGCACCCTCCACATTTCAACGTGTGATGGATAACATTTTATTAGGCATTCTAAATGAACGTTGTTTAGTTTATATGGACGACATTATTGTTTATTCACCAACAATTCACGAACACATTTCACGTCTTTCCGAAGTTTTCCAAAGATTACGAAAATCAAATTTAAAAATTCAACCTGACAAATGCGAGTTTTTACGAAAAGAAGTAGCATACCTCGGACATTTAATTACCGAAAATGGAGTAAAACCAAACCCTGATAAAGTAAAATGTATTCAAAACTTTCCAGAATTAAAAAATCCTCGTGACGTAAAATCATTTCTCGGACTTGCCGGATATTATCGAAGATTCATACCGAACTTCGCGAAAATCTCAAAACCCTTAACAAAACTTCTTCAAAAAGATACTAAATTTATTTTTTCTAAAGAATGTAAAGAAGCTTTCGAAACACTTAAAAATGCATTAATTTCTGATCCAATATTAATTTATCCAAATTTTGAAGAACCCTTCATTTTAACTACAGACGCGAGCGCATTTGTGATAGGAGCCGTACTTTCACAAGGTCCAATTGGTAAAGACCTTCCGATAGCTTTTGCATCGAGAACCCTTTGTAGTGCAGAAACTAAATACTCCACTATTGAAAGAGAACTATTAGCAATAGTATGGTCCGTAAAACACTTTCGACCTTACCTTTTTGGTAGAAAATTCACTATAGTCACCGATCACAGACCTCTAACCTGGCTACTTTCAATTAAAGACCCCGGTAGCAGATTAGCACGTTGGCGATTAAAATTAGAAGAATATAGTTTTAAAATCATTCATAAACCCGGTAAAATCAATAAAAATGCAGACGCTTTATCGCGAATAAAAATCAATCATTTCAAAGACTGTATAGACTTTAAATCAAACATTAAAATTTTTGCAAACAACGAAAATAACGATCAAGAACCAATTTTTAACGAAGAAGATGCAAAAAATAACAGATGAATTTAACAGATTTGTTGAACTTTACAAGACGCGATCCCTAATTGATTATTCTAAAATCGAAACCTCGAATGATCAATTATTAGATAAATCAAATAAATTAATAGTAACCTTTTTCCGACAAAATAAAATGGAAGATTTACATTTCAAAATCATTGACGATATTTTCGAAGAAGAATTCCACCTTGAAGAATTAAAAATTAATATTGTTTCTAGCAAAACAGTTAAAGATCGTAAATATTTTATTATAGCCCTACCATTCGATAATGATGATAGTTCACAACACTTATTTTATTGCCTTTTTAAAGACCAAAATGAATTTGAAATTAACAAAACATACTGCATCGAAAACAATCTAGATTTACCAACTTTAGAGATGCTATCTTACATTTTTTCTGATAAAGACATAAAATTAAAAATTTGCCAAAATATAATAACAACCCCCGACGAAGATGAAATCCCAATAATTTTAGAAAATTATCACTTAGGAAAAAGCAACCTACATCGTGGAATAAATGAAACAGTTAGACGCATTAGAGAAAAATATAATTGGCGTGGTTTAACAAAAAACGTAGAAGATTTCATAAAAAAATGTGAAACTTGTCAAAAAGTAAAAATTGTTCGTAAAAATCTAAGCAGACCCTTCGTTGTAACAGAAACACCACGTACCCCTTTTGAACGAATCAATATCGATATTTTCGAATACCCCACCAGAAATTACGCGTTAACGGTACGGGATGAATTAACAAAATTTACACAAGCTTACGCAATGAGTGATAAAAAAGCAAGTACAGTAGTTAGTACTATTTTACTATTTTTCCAACATTTCGGTGTACCCTTACGAATACATTGCGATTATGGCAAAGAATTTGATAACACCCTTTTAAAAGATTTATGTACCCTATACGATGTTAAGTTAACATTTTCTAGCGTAGCACATCCACAGTCAAACGGTTCACTAGAACGATTTCACGCAACCCTTTGCGAAATGATTAGAATCAATAAACAAGAAAACCCTGAAGATCATTGTTTTAGCGTTCTTCCATACGCAGTAATTTGCTATAATAATACAAAAAACAAAACACACGGATTTACCCCTTACGAACTCGTTTTCGGACATACATCAAGTAGACCCCCCGAAAAGCTTTATAATCAAGAACAATTGATATCTAAATATGTACGCGATTTAAATAATAGAATGGACTATTTTTACAAATTAGCTAGAAATAGAACTGATCAATCGAAACAAAAATCGAAAGAACGATTCGACGAACACGTACGAAAGAATCTCCCTGAATTTAATATAGGAGACAAAGTTTGGCTTAAAGAATCACAAATCAAATCCAAATCAGAAAACTTATTTAATGGTCCTTATGAAATTTTAGAAATACATCGTAATTCTGCAACACTTAAAAACCCACAAACAAATCAATTAACCAAAGTTAATTTTGATAGGTTAAAACCGTGCTTTGAATAAAATAAAAATCTTTTATTTTAGATTAATGGGAATAATCTCAATCGTTTCCAGTCAATATTCAATATTACCAATAAATAATACACTAGGACTATTTTATCATGAAGAATCCCTTATCAGAATTTCTAATAATGAATGGACACTTGTTGTTTACAAAGATCTTTTACCCTTTAAGAAAGCAATTGAACATAACGACAAAATTTTAGATACCTTTATGGATCGCTTTTCAATCAATAATAATCAAATTGCAAATTTCAAATCGCAAATTAAAACGCATGTTAGCCTTTTAAAACAAATTTCTAATTACGTTAATATTAAATACGAAGAACTTATCTCGGATACAAAAGAAAAATCATATAGGCAAAAACGTGGAATATTTAATGGCATCGGAACTATTTGGAAATCTATTACAGGAAATTTAGATGCATCAGACGGAGAATACTTTAATGATTGTATTAATAAAGTATCGACTGATGAGAAAAATATTGAAAAATTATTGCAAAAACAAATTTCAGTAACAACCTCTGTTATTAAAAGTTTTAATAGGACTTTACAAAAATTACAAATTGATGAAGAAACGTTTAATCATGATATTAAATTAATTCAATATTTAATTACTTCGATTTCTGATAACGCTGCCTATGCAGAAGCACAAATAAAAGCATTAGATTTATGCGAATCGCTTATGGAAAGTTACACCTTTATTAAAGATTCATTAAATGACGCGTTAAACGCAGTAACTTTTGCACGTTTAAAAATATTGCATGGTTCAATAATAAAACCATCGGATTTGGTAGATTCATTGAAAAAGATTTCTCATTCATTACAAAAAAATAATTTGCCTTTACCAATATCAATCTCAACGGTAGCCCAATACATTAATTTAATTGAACTTAGTGCTTTTCAAACTGAATCAAAAATAGTATTTGTTCTTAAAATACCTCTTATAGACCCTTCGACTTATACTTTATACAGACTTTACCCAATACCAATATTAGATAATCGAACAGGTCTTCACCATACTATATCAACAATTAATAAATTTATTGCGCGTGACGATGATTCAATGTTTTTCGTCACCTTCCACCACGTGGACCACTGCAAGATCATCGAAAGAAGAACGAAGCTCTGTTCCAAAGTACTTCCGTATCCCATCGACAGTGATGCTATTTGTGAAGCTCAACTATTGAAACAACAAACTCAGCTGCCAAAAACATGTCAAACAACCATTTTCTATGCACAAGGCTACAATGTTCAACCACTTGAAGAAAATCAATGGCTAGTTACTATGTCAGAACCAGTACCTACCAATATCAAATGCAAGAATCAAGAAATCATTACGAAATTAATTGAAACCAATAGTATAGTTCGTTTCAAATCAACATGCAATGCTTTTATTGGAAGTACGAGAATTCATTCTGAAACCATACTTCAAGAAAGTACCTTCGAAGAAATAAGTTCACCAATATTATATATATATAATCAATATTCCATATACTTGTTGTAAAGATATGCCTGCAATCCCCAAAATTCAAGGCCTAAAACCATTAAAGTTAAGCAAAATAAACGTCGAAGATCTGAATATTGCACAACATAATCTTAACCAATATTCAGAAGAATTAGATAAAATGATCAATCAACCATTCATTCAAAAACACATTGATTGGTTTACTATCATTACAATAACATTGATAGTACTACTAGTAATTCTTTACATTATTAACAAATGTCGAAGACGCCGAAGAACAAGAAATGGTAATAATACCAATAACGATAATGATAATGGTAATGATTTTCCACCATTTCCAAAACCTAATCTACAAAGAATTAGGAATTTATCGAATATCTTACCAAAAAGAAGGCCAAGCATACACATCGAAGATCAAATCGAAGAAGAAATCGAACCCAATGCAAAATTAATGATCAATCAATCATCTTAATAAAAGTTGCCGTATAACGCCAACTTTTTCAAAAAGAGGGGAGCTGTTATATGAAAATATCCTGCCTACACTTAGAAGAAACCAGAACCTTCTATGAAACCCGAGAACCTTCCAGATAAGAAGCTTATTCTGCTGACTTGCGTTTCCCATGGAATAAACAACACGTGCATTCAAGCCGAATCAACACTTTATTTCTCAGAACCTTTCAAGATAAGAAGACCATTCTGCTGACTTGCGTCTCTCACGGAATAAACAACACGTGCATTCCTGCCGAATTGCACTTTAGTTTAAGTCTAGAATATTAAGGAATTATTCCATTGCTTAATCAGCACATTTTCTTTATATAAACTCAAATCATTGTAATGTTAAGTCATTCTCTTTAGAATCGTTCTTAAGTACACGTTCAATTATAACGTTTAAGTCCTATATTGTATTTAATCAAAATAAAGTTTTTTTAAAAAGTTAAAAGTAAACTTTAAAGTATAACATATATTATTTTATATTAATAGATATTATATTAGTTTAAAAAAGATGTAATTTTATACATAAAATAGGTATGTATTTAAAAAAATGCATTTTTTGTATTTACCCACTAAGCACAACATCGTAAAAAACGTTAAATAAATGTTGAAAAAATATGTTTTTTTTTCTAATTTTCTAACACAAATTTGTGTTAAATTTAAGTCAACTTTTGACATGAAGAAAATCCTTACGAAAATTTCATGTAAAAGCATTACCAAAAATATATTTCTTAATAACGTTAAGAAACCAGCATTAAAAAAACCATAATTTCACTAACATTAAAAATAATACCATCAATATATGGTTATGTTTATAATGTTTTTCCTAGATCTCACTTCTAACGTTGAATTTAAGATATATGAAGCTAATAAATGTATTGTTTTTTAAACATAAAAAAATATATACTATGGACGGCGGATGGCAGCGCCTTCTATAGTATAGCAGTCCCACTACCTGAACATCGCCATTAGTTGCGTTTCGCTGCGATTTTATACGAGTCGATAGCAAAGACGGTTTTTGTAATTTTGGTTAAAATATTTGCATTTTGCAGAAAGAAACATGGCAAATTTAAAGCACAATTATTAATATTGATAGTGAATACATATTTGGATCGGAATATTACTCCAGTTGTGTCGGAAAGATGGTATAGTTAAAGAACAACAAATGGGTGTGCAGTGATCTAAATGAAGCACCACAAAATCAGGTAAGAAAAAGTAAAGAAAAGAAGAAAAATGGTTTTGTATGAAATATCGCATACCTATGGTAATCAGACAGGGAATGCGACAATTCACCGCGGACGATTAGCCGCCGGACCTTAAGCCGCGTATTCATTTGAGACAGAATTATATAATAATAATAAATCGTCTTAATTGACAAATAAATGTAACATAGGCAAGGTTTAGCAAACTGCTATTTCGCAAGCCTCGCAGCGGGACCAAACGAATGCTTCGTTTGCATTGCCTTGTATTCATTTGAGCATGAATTGTTTGGCCTCGTAGCGAGGCACTTACTACAAAAATATTGTTTACATAGAATTTAAAATTTTATTTTCAGAAGCTACGAGCCGAATTGCCTTTACTGAGTGTCGAGTTCACGAAAACCTCAACGGACTGTTGCTGCCCTGCGTTTCCAAAATAGAAGAATTTTATTTACATTATTTATGTTACCTTATCTTTAGAGATATTTGAAAAAAATATATTTTTTCATTGTTAAAAAAAAACATTTATTTTTCAATATTAGAAAAACATTTCTTTTTCACTGTTAGAAATCAATATTTTTTTAACGTTCAAAAAACACTTTAAAAAACGTTATAAAAACATAAGATTATTTTTCTAACGTCAGAAAACGGGTTATTAAGCTTCTTTTTCACTATGAATATATATATATCATCCAACCTAACGTTATGTTTTTAACATTATTTTGACGTTATTAAAATGGTTTTGTGTTTAGTGGGTATATATGCGTGTACATAAGAATTTGGGGACGCCCTGTACAGATTCTAATATTAATAACTGAAATAAATTAGTCGTGACAAATAATAACTTTATAATGCATTTTTTTTATCAACATAATTTTATAAGAGTTATTGTCTATATTAGGACATTTCGAACACCCTGTATGTAATTATTTAAGTATCAAATCTAATAAAGCATACAAACTGCTAGTATGACGTAATTATTATAGCTTTTTAACTTTTTACGTTTTTTAAACCAATTTTAATTTATTTTTATGTATCAAAAATTTTAAATTCCTCTGTATATATCCTTAGATTAATATTATAATAAAGCATACATATGATATAACTAGTCGTTTCTTTTCAAATTAAATAATTTACGACTTTCTTGTCTTACAAGGTAAAATAATTTTTACTTTGATTATTTTATTGTGGCCTATTACAATGTGTTGGGTGACATTTGTGGCAACTACAAGACGTTGCCGCCATTTTGTGACACTGTAAATAGAATAATAACAATTTACCAATTTGTGACACTAAAAAACCACTGAATAATTAAACAAATATCTGGAAGCAGAACTGTATTTTCCAGCTAGGTAAAACATTGATATGCCCGGTAACTTTTATGCAGTGGAGAAGGGGGGGTTCAGAAATAAGAAAATTTTAAGTGCTGTGGCCAGTGTTTAATACCAATGTTTTACAAAGAAGATCTTAAATAAAATACAGTTCAACTCAAACGTTGTAGCCAAACAATGAAACTCTACTTTCTTCCGAGGCTTCAAGAGTATTTATGTAATTAAGAATAACCAAAAAAATTGACTAATAAATAGAATAAAATTCTAAAAGATTGAATTAAGATGACAAAACTAGAAGCACTTTACAGGTAGATGGACTCCTTTAACAGGTCATAGTGTACCTACATCTGAGTCAGTAGTGTGAGACTCAGTTATATAAATGATTGTTAAAAAAAATACACTTCCAAAATCGTTCCATCATAGGGGAGATCTGGACCAAATATCTGCTGTCATCATTCTACGTTGGGTAGAATGAGACAGACAGCAACCCAGTCCGATATCTAACCCATGAGGTAGAACAATGTAAGGAAACCGCTAAAGAAAATATAACCTCATCTCTCTTTTGTCGCTGCAAAGTTGGTTCATTGGGTTGTACAAATAACACAAAGATTTAGTTCATCTTGTATAATTAGATCTGAGAAAAATGCCAAATAAGTAGGGCCTTAAATAGCAGGGCACTTTAAACTTGACAGGAAAATTGTCCTAAATAAATGAAATGAAGGAAACAAGTCAATTTAGTAAATACGCCGCAAAATTGTGGTTATGACGTCATACCGTTACCTTGCGTTTACAAGCGATGTTGAAATTTACTGTGAAAAATTATATATGAAAAGATTACGTCTAAATTATATTAAAAATTTATATGAAAAGATTATGTCTAAATTATATTGAAGATTTATGTGAAAGATTATATCTGAAGCTTGCTCCTACCTTGGTCCTTGATTATTTTATGTGTGTTTTATTTTGTAAACCTGGAAGTGGTGTACTCTGACATTCCTCACCGCTACTCTGGTCCTGGTTTGCCCGCGCCTCCCCTCGTGCTTGCTTAGCACATGGTGCTAGGGCAGCACATGGTGGTCAAAAGGTTGTGGAATCCTTGCCCGAGCGTAAAACCCTTTCCCAGGGTTACAAGGCTACACCCGGCTTCACACCAGCGTCCAGCACAACAACTGTCGACGGAATGGACAGGGCGCTCTTATTTCCTGTAGAAATGGCGTAGGCCGACTTAAATCCCCCTAAAAGGGTGTGAGCGTCACTTTAGATTACGCCTAACACGACGGACTCACAGCAAACCGTCTTTGGTATAATCCGCAACTACTGCAGTGCCAATAACCACCAAAAACAATGGCGGCAGCAACAGACGGCCACCAGCCCAGCCAAGATTCGTTAGGAAAGAGACAAAGCACTTTGTCGAGAACACAAAAAATGTGGCCGGAAACCGTTCGTAGATCTGGTGGGGATAGTAAAACGCAGTACCAACCAAATTTTCCCGGTTAAATTCAAATAAGGATGCAAACCTATTTATAAAAAAAACTTTCTCGCCAAAAAATCACTAAATCCGGTTGCGACACTGGAGGAAAAAAACCCGCGGTTTTCAAACTAACCAATGAGGAAATACACCAATACTTCCATACCGGCATATAGGGGGCAGCATCGACCAAGGGGACATTGAAAATACGTAAAACGCACCTTGAGGTGTTGTCGGATCTATTTCCACGGTTGAAATTTTTATAACAAGGACATTGAGACACCCTCCATACATAGACCGAACATTTGCCTACCGGACCCCTGCCGACATAGCAAGTAGGAGGAAAATAACCAGACGGACTATAAGAAGCTCAGCATTGAAACCATCAACTGTAAAATCAATTACTGGAGATCAGAGCTTGCATCAAACCCAGGAATATTCGAACACTCAACCAATTCCCATATGAGTAAAGCTATACTGAGTGTAGAATTTAGTTGTATTTTAGTTACAGTCTTAGTCAAAAGTTTCCTTTGCTCTTTATAAATGTTTTCTCTTAGATTCATATGGTTTAACGCCATTTTTGTAAAACATTTCTACATTAATAAAGTTGTTTCTGAACCTGAACCTAAAAATACACACTATTGCTTAAACTCGGCACAAGAGTGTTCAGATGTCAAGTTTGCTCACCACTAGCTAGCCCTACAAACCCTTCAATCCGACTAACTGAGCTAGTTATTAAATTTATATAACTATGATTATATATAAATTTATATAATATAAAAATACGATTTTGTTTACTCTTTTAGTCCTGGTTTTTATTCCTCGTTTATCTCCCATTTACGAAAGTGAATAACTCGTATTTATTTTATCTTCTCCTTATCAAATTAATAAAGATATCAAAAGAGCGGAGCCTCGGTTGTTAATGGTCAAACCGTGGACCTAAATATGTTTTCGTGCTATCACAACTAGCTATGACGTTCGAATTGTCCCAATATCCTCGAAAATAAACGTAAGCGAATGAAATGTTCATCTAAATGTTTCCTTCCTGTTACTGAAACCATTTGTGATGCGGCAACGCCGCCATTCCCCAGCAGCACAGCTGTTTATTTTCGTGAACGTCAAAGAAAATCACAAAATTCCACAGATAAACAAAACAATCAAAAGTTTCAATGTGATTTCCCGAAACCTGTGATCCCGAATTCGAACCACGATGTCCAGATAATACGGTGTGCGTAGTGTCCACAGTAACTCGATGGAATGTCTCCTTTATAAGGTAACTTTTTGGACACTATATCACCTCCAAACCTAGCTCTATAAAATACCCTTAATTTGTGTACAGAAAGACGAGTCGAAGAGCCTTGATTATTTACCTAAGTTTCGTGCTTCTTCTCTCAGTGTAATGTGTTGGGTTAGTGTCAAGTGACGTCACGAATTCGATACCCAAGCAATGCTTTATCTGTCATGTTGTCGCTTCTGTAGTAACTCAGGCGTATAAATCATAACTTAACGGTGTGGTGACGCCGTAACTGGTTTTATTTGGTAGGTACATGGTGAGCTATTCCAGCCATCACAAATACATTAGTAAAGTTTTTGCAAAGTCAGTTGAACAAAGGTTAAAGCCAACCATTGGCATATCCTTTAAAGAAAGTGACATGGGCGGCGGTAAATATACTCATGAAAATTATTTCATTTAATTATGGCGTAAGTTACACGACCGACGTCGACCTTACCTGGAATCATCTAGAGAAACCCGACTACCTCGAAACCTACCGGAGCTGAGGAGTTGCATTTCAGTTCATTTGTTGTAAACGTTTTTACCTTTAGTATTCTTAAGTCTTTTATTGTACTCGCATCAATAAAATATAGATTTATTATAAAGCATAAACTCGAAGTGGTTGTTCGATTACTTAATTGGCGCAGTCAACGGAGTTCGAAGTTCCAAACGCATCGCGATCGGCTTATTCGGCTTCAATAACTTTTGGTGATTGCCGATTGGCAGTGTGGATTTTACAAAATTGAAAATCCCAGTCTATCGAAGACCTGTGAAGCACAATCATCGGGAACTAGAATAGCATCGTCTAGTTTCGCAAGGATAAGGACTTTTGTGAGGACAAAATCGCCTAGCAGAAGCTTGTTCTTATAGAGGAATGACCACCTTCGCTGTTTACCTGCTTATGTAAGTTGCAATATATGTCTGATTCCGACGATCAAGTAGATATAATTGAGTGGCTCAAAAATTTAAGATTTGAAACCAACCTCCCTCAAAACTTAAACGCACAAAGTTCTTCATTCAGTAATCCTTCTCAAACATTGCAGGCGCGCGAATCTCCGCAATTCGATTTTTTGTCAGCTTCTAAAGAAAGCCAGACCTTTCTAACAAATTTGATAAAAAGTGAAAATTCTAAAATGAGTTTTAAACCAGAATATCTCAATTACGTACCCAAATTTGACGGCAATCCGAATGATTTATATAGGTATATCAGTATTTGTGACAAAATTGTAGAAACATTTTTAAATACAACCGACCCGGGATGTTTTCAAAATATTTATTTGTTGAACTCGTTAATAGGAAAACTCGACGGCGAAGCAAGTACTGTCGTAAATATTGATTCATCGACTTCTTGGGCCGATATTAAAAACACCCTTATTCGAAATTTTGCCGACCAAAGAGACGACGTTGCTCTTATAAAAGATCTTTGCTCATTAAAACAAGATTCAAATGAAAGTTACACAAAATTTTATAACAGAGTTTTACTCACTCTTAATTTGCTCTCCTCGTACATAAACACCCACATAGGCTCTGAAGAAAATAGAAAGTCACGAATTGATTTTTGTAAAAACCTTGCACTTAAGACATTTTTGTCAGGTTTAATTGACACAGATTTGGCACGAGCCATGAAGCCTCACGATCTAACAACAGCCTTGCAATATGTCACCGATGAAATGAATAGTTCCTATCTGAAACAAAACGTGTCATTGCCTCAACCTCCGTTTAATCACATTCAAACGCCCCAAAGATTTTTCTCTCCTAGACCAAGTTCCATACAATCTAATGCTTATGCACCAAGTCGTTTTTTTTAGACAACCGCCGATAACATTTTTATCCTCGACCGGCGTACAGACCACAACAAAGATTTGCTACAAATAGTCAAGTTTTTAGGCCACAAAACATAGCTCGCTCCCAACAAATTCCCCAAAAAGCCTTACCGCCGCCCACACCTATGTCAATATCTACGCGCAATAGTTCAAAAATAACGCCAAATAGCAGTTATTATAAACATAATAACTACCAACCAAGCACTTCACAAATGCAAAAAATGGAAGTGGAAGAAATGTATAAACCGAAGCCAATCAACTTTCTCAATATGATCAAACTTTTACAGATCAGTATTACAATGAATATTACCAACAAAACGGTTACTACCCCGAGGATAATCAATTTTGCCTCTACGAACGTTTGGATAATTGCCAAATCTTTACATCCGGGTCCAGTGATAATGATTTTTTACTATACAACGCTAACGAGCAAACCGATTTAGATGCCGTAAATTTTACAGAGGTCCTCAGTCGGGACAGCAAACTATAACACCGCAAGAAATACCCTTTAATATGAATAGCTCCAGTGAGCTACCATACATTATATTTCCGGAACACAACCTAAAAATACTAATCGACAGCGGCTCGACAAGGTCATTTTTAGATCCAAATATAACAAAAAAATTGTACCCGAACCACATAAAAAAAGATCCTTTTGTAGTCTCAACAGTATTTCAAAAGTCCGTTTATCAGTTTAGTGCGCATCTGTCCTGCTCAAAATTATTTAATTTGCCAAAAGCCCAAAATCTAATTTTTTTTTGTTTAAAGTTCACGATTTTTTTAATGGTCTTATTGGAATTGACAATCTGAAAATTTTGCAAGTTAATTTTGATTTTAACTCACAAATAAATAATTGCATTACAATACCACCTTGTGTTCATCAGGTAATAAGAGTACCTGTAAACGTAAAAAATGGTGAGATAATTATCCCATTTCAAAAAATACACAATTGCGAAATCCCAGAATGTTTAACCTCAGCTAAAAATGGTTTTGCCTTGACTACAATCCTAAATAATACATGTGAAAGCGTAACTATGGATTTTTCTTTACCATTTGAAGTAGAAAAATGGAACCGTAAAGAAATTGAAGAAATCAATTTTAATAATATTGTAGACACGCATGAAACAAAATTGGACTTTTCAAAATTTCGTTTAAACCATTTAAATTCGGAGGAAAAATATCAACTTTTGACACTAATAAATAACTTTTCAGATGTGTTTTATCAAGAAAATACGCCACTTACTTTTACTAACAAAATAAAACATAATATACGGACCACCGATGAAATACCAGTCTGCAAAAAATCGTATACATTACATTTTGCTCACAAAAAAGAAGTAGAAAAATAAATGAAACAGTTACTTGATCAAAGAATTATTAGACCCAGCACTGCTCCTTGGAACTCTCCATTATGGGTGGTCCCAAAAAGATGGACGCTTCAGGGGAACAACAGTATATATATATAGCTGTTCTTGACTTCAGGTCATTGAACTCTAAAACTGTAGATGACCGTTATCCCCTTCCTAACGTCACTTATCTCCTTGATAAACTTGGAAAATGTCAATATTTCTCAACCTTAGATTTGGCAAGTGGGTTTCACCAAATTGAGATGTCAGAAAAAGATATCGGAAAAACCGCCTTTAGTACAGAAAACGGTCATTTTGAATTTCAGAGAATGCCGTTTGGCTTAAAGAACGCCTCCGCCACTTTTTAAAGAGTGATGGATAATGTTTTAAGAGGCATCCAGAATAAAATGTGCTTGGTATATCAAGATGACATAATTATTTTTAGTACGTCACTACAAGAACGCATTGACCGCCTTAGAGCTGTTTTTCAACGGCTGCGCGAATCAAATACAGTTAAAAAAATTAGAATTTCTAAAGAAAGAAGTCGCCTATTTAGGCCATGTGGTGACCCCAGATGGAGTAAAACCCAATGAGGATAAAATCCGTTCCATTCTTGATTGGCCACTTCCCTCTACCCAGAAACAGATACGCGAATTTCTCGGCCTTCTCGGATATTATAGGCGATTTATACGGGATTTCGCCCGAATCACAAAACCTTTCACTAGATGCTTAAAAAAAAGGCGCAAAAATTGGCCATAATGAAAAATTTTTAACTTGTTTTGACACATGCAAAAACTTCTTACAAACGAACCTATATTACAATATCCAGACTTTAGCAAACCATTCAACCTGGCCACCGATTCTTCAAGCTTCGCACTAGGTGCAGTACTTTCGCAAGGGCCCATTGGCCAAGACCTTCCCGTTGCATACGCTTAGCGTACCCTTAATGACAGTGAGACCAAACTGAGCACAATTGAACGTGAATTATTAGCTATCGTTTGGGCAATCAAATATTTTCGGCCATACCTCTTTGGACGTCCCTTTTTCATTATCACGGACCACAAGCCCCTCCAGTGGCTTCATTCCATAAAAGTCCCTTCTTCCAAATTGCTCAGATGGCGTTTAAAGTTGGAAGAATATAGTTATTCTTTGATCCACAGATCTAGAAAATTAAATACTAACGCGGACGCACTTTTAAGAATAGAATTAAATGTATCAGACACCGACAATCTGGATTAAATATCACACATCGCACAGGTAGACGCCATGTCAACCCGTTCGACAGGATTTCAGCAACAAGTAGATAAAACCATCACACAGAAAAAAAACAGCAAATAGACCAAACCCAAATAACGACGATGATATCACTATACATACTAATAACGACGAAGATCCTATCGTGGGGATTCCAATAATAGAAACAGCCGTAAACTATGGGCCAACCAAATAATTTTTTCTAAAGTATTGCACTCTCCTGTAAAACCAAAATTACAAAGACTTTTTTCGACAAAAAGAAGGTATTTAGTTCAAATATCACAGATTAATTTTGAAAATGACATTATTAATTTCATAAATGAAAATATTTTGCCGAACAAAACTTTTAGTTAATTTTGACAATGGTTCAGAGTTTAAAAATAGCGTAATTACTGAACTTTTACTTTTACACAAATTAAAAGTTCACTTTATTTCTCCAATTCTTCTTCGATTCAAATGGGAGTACGGTTTCACGCAATACTGGCAGAACATATTTGTCTTTTAAATAATCAAGGATTTTCGAAAGAACCTATTACAAATAAAATTTCCTTCGCGGTCCTGGCCTATAACCATACTCTACATTCAGTAACAAAAATGAAGCCTATGGACATTGTAAACGGTCATATCTCGTCAGACGACCCTTTCGACCAAAATTTAGACTATATTCTCATGAGTAACTATTTTAGTGATCATAAAAAAAAATCTAAATTACTGTACTCAAAAATTAACGAAAAACTAGCCCAATTCAAATCGACTTTAATCAATAAATTAAACAAAAAAAGCGATGATCCTATCTTATTTCAACCCAATCAAGAAGTATATATACGTAAACATGAACGGAAAAAACTAGGAAACAAATTCTTAGAACCCACTACAACGGTGTCAGTAAACCCAGCAAGTAAAACAATATCAACAAACTCCCACGGAAAAATTCATATGTCTAATTTAAAAAGACCGCTAATTAAAAATAACTATGACTTTGGGTAACTTTTATCTTTGGGTTTTGTATTTCAGGTTCGGCCTTGCTTCGAGTCTCGAGGATGAAATGATTATAAAAAAACTGGATAATAAGCTTGGAATAATGCCAATAAAATTAGGAACTGCAAAAACAATAGAATATACCTACACTTTAATTCATTACATTGATTTAGACCCCATACTGTGGGAAACCAATAAATTAAACTTAAAAGTAAATAATATCACGACTTTAATAGATAGCCATACTGGATATTCCAACGATACACAGAATAACCTAAAACTTTTAAACATATTACAAACCAGGATCGTTACCAAAATATCAGAAATTTTGCCTCATCCCAAACGATTAAGACGTGGGATGATTAACATGTTAGGGTCTGTATTTAAGGCTGTTACAGGCAATTTAGACGCATCGGATGGCGAGTACTATGAAAAAATGATTCATGAGTTACAAAATAATCAAAAAACATTGTCGACGACAATTTTAAAACGGAATTCCTTATCGATTTCTAAATTAAATCAAACGGTTCAACAAATAATTCAAAAAAAAAAATTTTTAGAGTCCAAAATCAATCAGATTGCTTCAATTGTTAAAAATTCTGGCTACAGAGAAAATTCCCTTTTTATCAAAGATATTTTGCTTCAACTTATAAACTCCTATGAAATTATTCAATCAATCTTACAAGATGTTGAAAATTCAATTACATTTTCTAAACTAAAGGTCATGCATCCAAGTATAATAAAGTTATCTCATCTTCACAGAATTATTGTCTTTGCAAGAAAAAATAGGAGAACAACAAATGTTATTAACTGTTACTCTTCAAAATGTATTTTTATATGAAAAATTTATCACTTTAGACTGTTTTATTCTAAATAATAAAATTACTTATCTCCTACACATTCCAATCACATCTAAAGACTACTTTCATTTATATCCCGTGCCAATACAATTTGAGAGCAGTTGGTTTAAAGTTGTTTTCCCGCGAAACATTTTTTTGATAAAAAACAAATTGCAACCAGAAATGAATATATTTGCAAAAAAGAAGACTTCAAAAACAGCGAACCCGATAGTCCTTGCGAAATTTCATTAATTGACTCCAGCATGCTCCTAAATCAGCCAACCACCTGCCAGAAAACACAAATTAAATTAGCCACACCAATCATTCACCAACTAGAGAAATCAAACCAATGAATATTTGTTCTTCCAAATGAAGAAAACGCTAAAACTTCCTGTCAACATCAAGAAAAAGTACATACACTTTTGGGAACATACCTTATCAGACTGCCAAACGACTGCCTAATTCAGATCAACCGACAAATTTTTACGAACAACAACAAATCAACAGCAGCAATAGTTCAGCCGTATATCTTTCCTGACATACAAGATGTACCAACTATTATACATCCGTTGGACCTATCAAACAGTATAAAAGATATTGACTTAGATAGCTTAACCAACCTAAAAAGATAAACATCAAGTATTTATCATGTACCCAGTATATGGACATTACTTGTATATGTAATACTTACACTTATATGTTTATACTTAATCTATAAGCGAGTACGGAAATGCAAACAATCAAAAAACACAAATCCAGTTGTAATTCAAATGCAAACTCCACAAGACAGCATTAACGTCTGGTCCGTACACCACTGTATATAAAAATTGTGTCTTCCCAAAATTTAAATAATAAATTAATAATTATAATTTGTTATAATTTTAATTCTAATTTCTTTGAATCAATCAATCATTTAGTTCCTTCGATTCTATTGCTTTCTAATTTCATTCGACCGCGCAAAAACCAAGCCTTTTTTTTTGTCTCAACTGAGCGCGACGCAGCGATCCCGAAAAAGTGCATATAAAAATACTTTATCAGTACAAATTTTTCTGCTCGACTGAAAACATTTTAAGAATACCTACTTCTTATTTTTTTTTTAATTTTGTGCTCAAAATAACTCAAACCATTCAATTCAGTTCAATATACTACAGAGTGATTCTTACGATTACGCCACGAGGTGATCCGTGATTACGCCATCAACCAAAGACGAGGAGGTAGGCCTACCCAGGGAAGAAGACATCAAGAAACCGGTAAGTTGGGATAAAAAAAGGCCGTAGTAATTTTTCTTACAAACCCTGAGCGAGTTCATTTTAAAGCTTGCTGTCTATCGAAGGAACTAACATCGCTGAAAAATTATTTAGGAAACGTTAATAACGTCATTCCTTCACAATTAAAACAATGTGAGCAGAAAATTGATCCGGCCAGCATCCACTTGCCCCTGTAAAGTCTAATTATGAGGTGGAGGAGTTATACGACCGACGTCGACCTTACCTGGAATCATCTAGAAAAACCCGACTACCTCGCAACCTACCGGAGCTGATGAGTTGCATTTCAGTTTATTTGTTATAAACGTTTTTACCTTTAGTATTCTTAAGTCTTTTATTGTACTCGCATCAATAAAATATAGATTTGTTATAAAGCATAAACTCGAAGTGTTTGTTCGATTACTTAATTCGTAAACTAAAGAAATAAAAATAGATAATAAAACTTTCTATTCCTACACCTACAGAAACGACACTGATTTATTCTCTTATGAACTCTACATACTGTTGACTAAAGGGGTCCCAAAACGAACACCTTCTGTGTCGGTAAGAAAACAAATACTTTGTGCTCGGACCGCAAAGAGTCGCGCATTTTCTCTGTCGGTAGGGTTGAAATTATACCGGGAAGATTTTATATGAATTTGGATAACTTTTGAAGGGCAGATTGAAGCAAAACTTCATCAAATCGATAGAACCCCGTATTAGGAGCATTTCAGGTGACTTTGCAAAAACTATAGCTTCTTTTATGTGGTACTGGGTGCTAGTATTAGATTTCAATAATATTTGATTTACATATTTCAATAATTAAGTAATTTAATTAATTAAAAATATAAAATGTATAATATTAAATAAACATGTCATATTTTTAAGTCTAGGGTTATATTTGCGTATGCATCAGGGGCGTATATAGAAAAAGGTTTCGGGGTGGGCCCGATACAGTTTTGGGGGGGGGGCGGGTCCGAGACCCCATGAGGCCGTATTTTATGCTATTTTATGATTGTATTCATAAAATCTGTGGAAAATATCTAAAAAACTCTTAGCTTCAGGGGGGGTGGGTCAGGCCTCCCTGCTTATATACGCCACTGGTATGCATACTTTAATTATGAAATTTTTACACTTAATTTTCGGTTCTAGCATAACAGACAAAATCTGCTTTATTTTAAGTAAAATATATGATTTACGCTTTTACGCTCTAGTGCAAATCACTTAATCACATAAGAACATTCCTTTAAGTGCAAATGTCAAATTAACGTCAAAAGAGGTTAAGATTTCAATATTTCAAATATTTATCTTGGTAAATTGTACGCCACTGAATGAATAAATGATTAAAAAAGTACTGTGGGCAATAAATATCATTCCAAAAACCTCATAATTATATTTGTTTAAATATTCTCGTTCGAACAAAAGCTAGTATTTTGCATTTCTAAAAAAAAAAACATTAAAATCCTAAAAAGCATAGAGGTTTACAGAGTTTTGTGAAAAACTTGAACAAGCGATTTATACATACCCTGGTTTCTTTGGGAGTTTTCTAAAAGATAGAAAAAAAACAACAAAAATACCATCGTTTGTTTTTTTTTAATAGTTAAGTCTGTAAAGCATTGTTTTTTTAAAAAATATATTTTAATAATTTTTATGTTTGGAACGCCACTGAATGTAGCAGACTACTAATAGGTCCAATTTTTTTGTTTGCGTATTAAGCTATACTTGTGACTTAACGTTTGGTATACAACAAATAATATTATCATTTTGCAGAATAGGTACAAATGACTTGAAACAGTTTGTTGTGAAAATGCACAAAAGCTAAAAATTTGAACCCCTGTATCTTAAAAACCATAGGTTGGACGAAGATGGGGCAACGACAACTTTTCATCAGGGATCAAGATCTACAACATACTTAAATATAAAAGAAATCGAACCGAAAGCCACCGCCCATAAGCTCCGGGCGGAATCCCTTTTAATGACATTTCTTAATTCACCCCCTACGAAATTTTTTTCTGGGTATGGCCCTCTCAGCAGACCAGTTGACAAAATACATTATTTAAAATCGCTTACCAGATTAAGAACCATGGTTTTGTTTTCTGTTCCTGGGAAGATAAAACTTGGCGCATAGAAATTAAACTTTTCTATGGTCACTTTTATAACATCTTTATGATGCCGCTGTGGTACCCCACGATCCCTCATCTGCAAATTAAAATATAAATAAAATCACGACTTTGTGAGACAAAGACAATGTGCAAGGCAAAGAAAGCAAAAGTCGTGTATCCAACTAAAAAGTTAATTTCTGGTCGTGGCAAAAACAGCCGACGACCAAAGCAATTTAACACTGTCGACATTTAAAAGTCACATGTCGTTAACGGCTTCCGTGGAACGCCGCAAACTCACGGACGGTTAACATAAGAATTTTGACGTACGTAAAACGTACACGTACACGATTGTGTTTTAGCGAGCTTCTATTACATTCCATGCGATTTGGATGGCGCTGGCTGCACAGGTCACAGCAGTGTTGAGCGGAATCCATTTATTTGACAGAGGGAAGATCTGGGAATAAGAAACAGAAATATTTTGTCTTTCGTTGCTCGAGATATCTGACAATAACCTTTGAAATTCTTCTACTACAATATTAATAAAGTTTTGCCACTTTTGTGCTTTTTTTTAAACATATGTTTCAGAATCAAACCATTTCAGAAAACATTTTGTTTGTCTGAATGAAACACTTTATTTTTGTTTAATACAATAATAAGCACTTAATTTTTTGTTTATACTAATAGTTTGTTGTCAAATGTAAGAATTTCTATGTTATGTTTAAAATTTTGCTTGTCATAAATAAGTAGTTCCGAATGGAAATATGTCATATTACCCTTTCGTTTTGACTATCGTGGTGTAATAAAAAACATCATAATGCAATAGGAAATATATTATTTTTTGTGTTCAGATTGATTTAAGTACCTAGTGAAGTTGCCTTTAAATTTGACAAGAGTAACCTAGGCAAAGCTTTAGAAATAGCAAGTTTGAAAAATATTAAATGGCATCAAACTCAAAGAGTCCACAGTGCACCGGTTTATTTTTTAGTGATTACTGGTGTAATAAAAAAACATCGTAATGCAATAAGAAATATCTGAGGGCACGACAGTGCCTCGCCAAGTTCGCGCGCCGTAGCCATCTTGTCTTGAAACATTTCAGCCGATATTTGACCTACCTTAAACTCTACTTCGGAATGAGCTTGGAATCTTAAACTTTATAAAGTAAAGTAGTTACGAAATTTCAAAAAACGTCGAAATTGCCACTCGCTCACTCACTCACTCATGTATAGATTATCAATATTCTACTGTACTGCCAGACATGCTACAAAGCTGAAATTTGGCAGACTGATAGAAATTATGACCAAACCCCTGGAAAAAATCCCGCAAAATTTTAATTTACTGCCCTCCCTTATACATTTAAAGTTATGTAAAAGTAGCATCGCCCACTTCCAGAAATGCTAGAAAGTTGAGCTTTGGCAGACTGATAGGAACTATGATAAAACTATAGGAAAAAATCAAAACACCCCAAAATTTTAATTAACTCCCCTCCCCTATACATTTAAAGTTATGTCAAAATAGAATTGCCCACTTCCAGAAATGCTAAAGAGTTGAGCTTTGGCAGACTGATAGGAACACCCCAAAATTCTAATTTACTTTTCTCCCCTATAAATTTAAAGTTAAGTAAAAGTAACATTGCCTACTTCCAGACATTCTAGAGACCTGAGCTTTGGAAGACCGATAGTAACTATGATAAAGTTATAAAAAAAAATTAAAACATCCCAAAATTCTAATTTACTTCCTTCCCCTATAAATGTAAAGTTATGTAAAAGTAACACTGCCCACTTCCAGAAACGCTAGAGAGCTGAACTTTTTAAGATTGAAAGACAATATGATAAAACTATATATAAAAATTTAAAAACATCAACACTTTTATTTACTTTCCTCTCCTACAAATGTAAATTTATATAAAACTAACATTGCCCACTTCCAGAAACGCTAGAGCTGAGCATTGGAATGCTGATAGAAATTATGATAAAACCATGGGAAAAATTTTAAAAAGTCCAATATTTTTATCTACTCTCCTCCCCTATAAATGTAAAGTAACTTCCAGAAACGCTAGAGAGCTGAGCATTGGAAGACTGGTAGGAACTATGATAAAACTATAGGACAACATTTCAAAACACGATAATTTTAATTTATTTCCCTCCCCTATTCATGTAAAGTTATGTAAAAGTAACATTGTGCACTTTCAGAAACGCTAGAGAGCTGAGCTTTGGAAGGCTGGTATGAACTACGATAAAACCATGAAAAAAAAATAAATATAAAACCTCAAAAATTTAAGTAAGGCATTGCAAAAGTTTTGAACAATATTCCGCATATTTTACTACTTTAAAAAATTAAGTATTATCCAATTCCTTTTAAAAAAGAAGTGAAATCTTTACTTTTATCTCAATTCTTTTTACGGAATGCCATTTTCGCGTACAGTACACCGGTTTATTTTTTAGTGATTACTACCTATTAACATTTTCGTACATAGCTTTATTTGGCCAAGACGCCTAATTTTTTCCCAAGCAGAAATACCTGAAAGTAATTCCTGACTGACTAAACCAAGCATATGATTAACTTTTAAACATATTTTTTAGGCTACAGAAAAAAATGCCGGCTCCTAATTCTTTAATGGAACTTTTTTTATCTCAATATTTATAATTTTGAGATAATTTGAGAGTTAATACCTGTTTTGAAAGTAAATGGCATCATTCTCCCCGAAATCATGTGTTTGATTTAGTCAGTCCTAAGCTCAAAAGATTTTTGCGCCCGCGCATTCTGTTCTAGAATCGCTTTAAATAATTTTCGCAGAGGAAAAAGTTAGGCGTCTCGGCCGCATAAAGCTATGTTGAGAGAATTCAGCCAGTTAGTCATCACTTAAAAAATAGACCGGTGTACTGTGGACTATTTGCGATAGATGCCTTTTAATATTACAGCAACTTGCAATTTCTACAGCTTTACATAAGTCACTTTGGTCAAATCTGAAGGTAACACCACTACTCAAATCAATATGCAACAAAAAAAATTCTGATTGCCCCATTACGATGTTTCCTATTACCCCGCAATAGTCAAAACGATGGGTTAGTAAGAAATATTTTCATTCTAAACTACTTGTTTAATACAAGAAAAGTTTAGAAACTTTTTGTCTGACCACAAACAAAAAGTAAAACGGCAAATAAAGTCTCTCCTTTAGACCAAAAAATATTCCAGCATCTTCCCTTACGCCTCTCTCCCACCCTGTCCTGATTTTAATAGTCTTGCAGATCATGTTCAGAAATGTGGAAATAAAAGGGGAAGCAGCGCTTTACCGGTGACATTGAATCACTGCGAACGCCTACCTATGTGAAATTGTGCCATTTGGGAACAGCAGCAAATTAGAAATTGAAAGAAACAGAAAGTATAGTTGCGCCTGGCCTACTGGGGTGCGTTTAAAATTAAAACACTTTAAGTTAAGCGCTAAGGCGCAATCGCGGGTTAATCTCGCCTCGCTTCTGGCCGCAGTGAATTAGGCGAACCCCGGATCAACAACTTTTTTATTTTCAAACGAGGGTGTATGACGTCATCGTTTTGACCCTAATCATTTTTGAACGATTTTGGCCTAGCCTAGCTGGAATGAGTTAAAACAAACCGTCAAGATAAATTTTCTGTGATTGATCTCGTTTGGACACGCGAAAAGATCGATTACAAATAAAAAGAAACAAACCATCGGTGACCTACTACAGCTCTTTTGCCTTTCAGGCCAGATTAACGCTGATTGCGATTTTACGCGCAATCAAACACGTGAGCGTCAATCAGCGGAATTTTTAAGCCAAATGTTACGAACAAACGTGAAATTTAGTACCCGTTTATTTACAAATCAAAAAACAAGTTTCGTGGCTAATCGGGTAAAAAAGAGTTTTTGTTTCTCTCATATATTTCCGTGGGTAGCTTGAAAGTTTAACTGCCCTCCTTATGAAGTAACTTACAAAACCCTAGTTTTGAGAAAAACGCAAAAACGTCGTTTTTTTTCTTTATTTTTAGCCAAATGCATATTTTTGATTTTTTTTTTGCAGGATGATGAGAAATCATAAAAAAAGTATGGTTGATTGGGTTTCATTAAATTTTGAGAAAAAATGTACATGTTATTAAAGAGACTGCGTTCTTGACAAGTATTTCATGAAGCTTTGAACCAACATTTTTAGGCAGACATGCAGCGTGCCTTATTTACTAGTGGTAACACAGTATTCGCTGCATTTATCGCTAGAAAACTAGAAGAATACTTGTGCTAGCTTTTTACTCAAGTGCGCAATATTTGTTGACCGACTCGCAAATACTGCATTCTTGACTAGTTTTACCCTTTTTGCTAGAGAAGAACGCAGTGCATTATGTAGTTGCTGCGTTCTCGGCTAGAAGACCGTGACGTTTTGCAGTTACTGCATAATTGTTATGCCTTTTTTTAATATTTTTTTTTTCATTCTACACCATAATATATAAAAATCTCAAAATCGTTAAATTTAAAGTTACTGCATTTTTCATAAGGAGGGCAGTTAACCTTACGGGGGTCCAAGATCTAATTAGCCACGAAACTTGTTTGATTTTTAAATTCACGGGTACTAAATTTCACGTTTGATTTTTTTATTAGAATCTTCGCATTAGTTTGTTTATTATTAATTTTTAAAATGTTTTCGTCTGAAAGTGTGACTGTCTTTTTAAAACTGTTTTTGTCATAATGTAATGTGTAAATATAAGTGAATGTTTCTGAAGAAGGTCAATAAATGAAAATCTATATTTGCTAGTTTATTATTGAACCCAATCCCCAAAAAACCAACTAAAAAAAAACTATATATATATATATATATATATATATATATATATATAGATATCCGCTGATCGTTGTGCCTTCCAGGCGGAAAAATTTTAGATATCTTGTGACATCTTTCGACGCGGTGAAATCCAAATTCGGATGTCACAACGTTTTTCCATGTTTTTGGTACAGTCCTGATGGGGAGGGCCCGGGTGTACCTAAATTAAATGGATGTCATAGCATACCATGAGTCTGATGAAGAATACAGCAAAATTAAAAAAAAAAAATTTGACGCCAAAATTTCCGTGTATATGGGCGCGAGTATATTCAAGAATCGATCCAATTGATATTCATCACACTGTGACATCCAATGTATATTTTCATCTTAATTGCACTCACTTGTAACATCCGTCAAAGCGACAACCTTGCATTATGCCTATTTTATTAATTAAATTTGGTTTATTTTTTATTTTGGGGCGGCTGTTGCTATGTGGTCCAGCGATTCACTTGACTTGCATCTTTGTAAAAATATTTAAAAATCTTAGCACAATAAATAATGTTAGCTAGCTTATTGGGAACATAAATATAAAATATAAATAAATATTTCTTCATGTACCTCAGAGCAAAAGTGAATTAACTAACGGACTTGGATAGGGACTTGATACTATTTGTGAATTGCTATCTCCGTCCTCCTTTTTACCACGTAGTTAAAGTCAAATGAGTAAAAAGAGCGCTAAATTTTAATCTAGCTACGTCAAAACGTACTGATTTATAATAGTATATTTTTAACTCTATTCAGTGATTTTTTTACAAAAACAAATCTGCTGAATTAAATTAGAATTCTTATAAATCAATCAATACATATATACCGGGTGGGCCAAAAAAAACCGCACAAATTTTTTTCATTATAACTTTTGAACTATACCATCGATTTTAATGGGACAAACTGCGCTTGGCAGAGAATTAATCAAAGTTTTGACTAATTATAATTATTTGTCAGCGATCTCAAAATCCAAGATGGCGGACAATATTAAAATGTACCCTTTAAAGATGCTGGTTTATTCTTATGTTGCAAACACGTTTGAATTATTTTTTTAAATTAGTAGAAAAGCTGCGTTCTTGCCACGCACAAGGTATGAATCAGCAAAATTGGTTTGATGGTTCTAAAAAAAAAATTTTGTTTCAACCATTGTTTTGAAAATTATACGATTGCCTTGCCAATCATGTCTGCATTTATTTCCTTACAAATTTATTGCTACTGAACCTTTGACTTTGATGAAATAAAAAACATTCTGGTAAGAATTGATTGTTTTTTAAAGATCATGATCAAAATTTATCGCCATCTTAAAATTTAAGATTTTAAGATGGCGGACAGAATCATACTTGATTCTTAAAAATGGTGGGTTTATTCTTATTTTCTGGAAATATTTTAGATTTTTGTTAATTTATAGAAAAGCACTACTTTTCCCGCGCACAACAAGGTACAAATTAGCAAAATCGGTGTATTGGTTCTCAAAAAACTTATTTCTGTTTTCGTCATTGTGTTACAGATTATACGATTGCATTGCCAACCCTGTCTGCATTCATTATTACCAAACCGATTTTAGTGAAATAAGAAAAATGATGGTGAGAATTGATTGTTCTTTTAAGGTTATAATCGAAATTTGCCGCCATCCTAAAAGTTAAGATGGACGGAACCATACTTGATCCTTCAAAAAGGCACTTTTATTCTTATTTTTCGAAAATGTTTTAGTTTTTTTTATTAATTTATTGGAAAGTCTCCCGCTTAATAAAGTACAATTTAATAAAATCGGCGAAGTGGTTGGACATCTTAAATTATAAGATGGCGGCAAATTTCGATTATAATCTTTAAAGAGCAATTAATTCTACCACGATTTTTTGTGTCTCACTAAAATTGGTAGAATTTATAAGAAAATTAATGCAGACAGGATTGGCAATACAATCGTATAATCTCTAAAACAATGGTTGAAACAAAAATAGATATTTTGAGAACCAATACACTGATTTTAATAATTTTTACCTCGTTGTGTAGGGAAAAGGTAGTGCTTTTTCATAGCTCATTCATTTTAAAGATCCAAGAATAATTCTATCTGCCATCTTAAAACTTAAGATGGCGATAACTTTGATCATGATCTTAAAAAAGCAATCAATTCTCACCAGGATGTTGTTTATTTCCACTAACATCGGTTCAGTAGTGATGAATTTATAAGTTTATAAATGCAGACATGATTGGCAAGCAATCGTATAATATGCAAAACAATGGTTGAACGAAAATATTTTTTTATAGAACCACTGAACCAATTTTACTGAATCGTACCTTGTCGTGCCTGGCAAGAACGCAGCTTTCTTACAAATTTAAAAAAATAATTAGAACATATAAGAATAAACGAGCATCTTTGAAAGGTACATTTTAATTTCGTCCGCCATCTTGGATTTTGAGAGGGCAGACAAAAAATGATAAATTAGTTAAAACTCTGATTAATTCTTTGGCAAGTGCAGTTTGTCCCATTAATATCGATAGTATAGTTCAAAAGTTATAATAAAAAAAATGTCCAGGTTTTTTTGGCCTACCCTGTAAAGGAAACGAGTTCAGAAACTGCTTAACCGATTATATTCCCCTAATTCCGCCTCTAATATATTTATTTATTTATTTCCAAGGAGTAGCACATATAAGAAAAATTCAGAAGAATAATTTAGGTACCTAAAAAAAAGTTACATATGGGTTAGCCGATTTGGAAAAAAAATATAGATATAAAAGAAAAGAAAATGGGAATAAATTGCTAGACTGAATAATGAAAATCTTATATTTTTATTTTATATTATTTGCATAATAATTAAGGGCCTTAATTCTGTCAAAGTGGCGCCAGCGTCAGTAAATAAAACATATCCAGCTAGGTATAGAGCTACATAATTTATCAAAAATTCGCTGAACATAGGAAAGTACTTAGTCCAGATTATCTATATTTTTTTATAAAATCTAGGTACTGTAGTCATAGATTTTACTGGAATATCGGCCATTTTTTGTGTACCGAGCAAAGCCGATTAGTAATCAGTTTCTATGTGACTATGCTTGGTGGTGCTTCGCATCTCCCTGTTTACGTCTTGGAGGTGCCCTAGCTAAGGACACTCATCGTTAAGGCAAGCTTTATAGGAAGCGAAGCTAACGTCAAGCTTTCTATTTTTTGGTTATTATTTTTGACATGTTTTCCTCGGTTTCGCATTGGCGGTTCTATTTTATTTTGAAGATGTTGTTTTACACAGTATGAAGGTACCTAAACTATATATATTTATGTAATTAAAAAGTTATGCTGCAAACTATCTTGAAACCGTATCATTATTAAATTGATCTTTAGACTGTGTTAAAACCACATTTTTAAAATAACAACGAGCCGCCAATGCGAAACCGAGGAAAACATATCAAAAATTATAACCAAAAAATATAAAATCAGAGTTAGGCTTCGCTACCTGTAAAGCTTGCTTGACGATGATTGACCTTAGCCCTAGCTCCTTACTACCCCCGTAGTGGGTGCCCCTGTAGGTATTTTATTTTTGCAAATGGCCGGTCCGCAATCGGCTAGCCCTGGGCTGAGTTGAGTATGTATACTTCGATTTAAATTCGTCTCTCTGTGACATCCACACTTACATAATTATGTTTTTGTTTTATTTGTGACCCCGCGTAGAAATCGAGCAAAAGCTGTTCCGGCAAAGTGTTTTTTTGTTTTTAATCAAAGTTTATTGAATTTAAAGGTAAGTAGATCTGAGGACACGGCAGTGCCTCGCCAAGCTCGCGCGCCGTAACCATCTTTTCTTAAAACATTTCAGCCGATATTTGACCTACCTCTACTTCGGAATGAGCTACGAATCTCAAACTTTGCGCAATCGTAGATCTCCATGGAGTTAACAACCCCACCAAGTTTCATGGAATTCCATAAAGTATTAAAGTAGTGACGAAATTTCAAAAACGTCGAAATTGCCACTCACTCACTGACTCACTCATGATCTACTGTACTTCCAGACATGCTACAAAGCTGAAATTTGGCAGACTGATAGAAATTATGACTAAACCCCTGAAAAAAATCAGAAAACCCCAAAAATTTAATTTACTCCCCTCCCCTATACATTTAAAGTTATGTAAAAGTCGCATCGCCCACTTCCAGAAATGCTAGAGAGTTGAGCTTTGGCAGACTGATAGGACCTATGATAAAACTATAGGAGAAAATCAAAAAACCCCAAAATTTTATTTTACTCCCCTCCCCTTTACATTTAAAGTTATGTAAAAGTAGCATTGCCCACTTCCAAAAATGCTAGAGAGTTGAGCTTTGGAAGACTGATAGGAACTATGATAAAACTATAGGAAAAAATTAAAACACCACAAAAATCTAATTTACTTCCCTCCCCTATAAATGTAAAGTTAAGTAAAAGTAACATTGCCTACTTCCAGACATGGTAGAGAGCTGAGCTTTGGAAGACCGATAGTAACTATGATAAAGTTATAGAAAAAAAATAAAAAACGCCAAAATTCTAATTTACTTCCTCCCCTATAAATGTAAAATTATGTAAAAGTAACACTGCCCACTTCCAGAAACGCTAGAGAGCTGAGCATTGGAATGCTGATAGAAATTATGATAAAACCATGGGAAAAAATTTAAGAAGTCCAATATTTTTATTTACTCTCCTCCCCTATAGATGTAAAGTTATGTAAAAGTAAGATTACCCACTTCCAGAAACGCTAGAGAGCTGAGCATTGAAAGACTGATAGGAACTATGATAAAACTATAGGACAAAATTAAAAACACGACAATTTTAATTTATTTCCCTCCCCTATACATGTAAAAGTAACATTGTGCACCTTCAGAAACGCTAGAGAGCTGAGCTTTGGAAGGCTGATGGGAACTACGATAAAACCATGGAAAAAAATTTGAAAACCTCAAAAATTTAAGTAAGGCATTGCATATTTTACTACTTTAAAAATTAAGTATTATCCAATTCCTTTAAAAAAGAAGTGAAATCATAACAAAAACATTTCATGTAAAAAAAGCCAAGTACGCGAAAATGGCATTCCGTAAAAAGAATTGAGATAAAAGTAAAGCCAAATCATCTGAAACGCAAATCTATATAAGCTCACACTACTATAGTATAGTAGCCGTGTGAGCTAAAATCGTGGGGCGCTTTGTGCCATATTTTCTTTGTATATCGAGAGCCCGTTTTTTTCACAATAATACTAGAATTTTTCGTTCATTATTGTTTTTAACTAATATTAAGAATTATTTTTAACTGTTTAGTTTGAAGCGTGTTTTTTAGTTTTTTTAACTATATTTATTTTTTACTTTTTAGTTTAATGTGCTGTGAAATCGTGTTTTTTAATTAACTATATTTCGTCGGAATATTGGCAAAATACACTCAAAGTCATTTTTTTTAGTTTTTGAGCCATGGGGAAACCTGGCCGTTACAACCAAATTTAAAAATTACATTAAATCACAGACTTCACAAAATCTATAAAATATTACTAAAATTTTAAAAAATAACTTTTTTTACATAGGTACTACCATACGTTCTCCAATATTCAATGCATAAATAATGTAAAATTCAGGAGTTTCTCAATGAAATCAAATGTCTCAAATGTTGTTCCTAATTTCAAAACTTCTTAAAATGCGATTTTCTCAAAATTAAATTTTTGACTTAGTGTATGTTGCCAGTATACCGATGTTTTTTTTCACAATAATACTAGTAATAATAAAAATAAATTATCCTGATCAGGATAATGAGAAAAACTTAATAAGGAACATTTCTTCTGGGGAGGGGAGCGAGACCTCATTAAGCCGTATTTTAATCTATTTT
This sequence comes from Aspidapion aeneum, assembly GCA_963576565.1. NCBI lineage: Eukaryota > Metazoa > Arthropoda > Insecta > Coleoptera > Brentidae > Aspidapion > Aspidapion aeneum. The sequence goes on along the minus strand of OY755040.1, from coordinate 69,567,475 downwards.
ATTCTTTTATTCCTGAAATATATGAAAAATATCTGCGAAATTATTAATCTTGGCGTTGTCACCGGTTCTTGATAAGTGTATACAAAGTCTAAATTAAATTTGTTCGTTTTTGCAAAATTCTTACGCTTGGGGGGGCGGCTCCCCGAAGTACCACCAAGGGTGCGCCTGGAAAATTATTGTATGGTCACCGGTTCTTGATAAGTGTACAAAGTTTAAATTAAATCTGTTCGTTTAAAGTAGGTCAAAATCTAGTCCAAAGGAGTCAGTTACAAACATACATACCTACCTACAAACATACAGGTGACGCTAATAAAAGCGTGTCAAAAATAAGAAATTACAAAATACGAAAACTTTTATTTAAAACTTGTTATTTCCCCATAATTTTTATTCTGGTAACGGAGTTTTCAGAAATTAATTAAATCTGATTTGAAAAAAAATAAAGCGACCTAAACACCCAAAACGACTGCGTTTTTCAGATGGCTGTACGTAAGTTAAAAAATTTTAAGGTAAAAGGCAGAAAAGCCATTTCGATATAGTAAGCCGATTTTAATGTGCAGCTAGATGTTTTTCAAAAGTCCGAAGAACCGAACCAAACCGGATAAACATACATACAAACAAACAAATGTCACAAAATATTTCTAAGTTAATCTTAAATCTTAAAAAAAAATCCGTCGAACATAATACCTTTCCTAGCTTTTGCTGCACGAACTAGGAAAGTAAAAATTGGGACTGATAAAAACTGAAGTCTAAAAAGATAATGGGAGTTACATACAAAAACGGACAACTTTTATCTAATTTGACCTACAAACTGTGAATATAGGGTACAATAATTAATAATAGGCTCATTATTTTTCAACTAAATTTAACTAAAGTTAAGTTGAATAGATAAGGAATATTTAAATCTAGTCAGAAAAAATTTAATCTGACGAGTTTTTTTAACGTCAAATTGCCCGATTTGAATGAAATTTGGTACCTAGGCTGGGTCTTGGGTCGAGATGGTCCCATTTAAAAATGAACAAAATCCACCTAACGCAAGCCAAATAAAAGGGTGGGGGTAGATTTTAAAAATTGGAGTTTATGTGAAAATATGGCGTGTGTGATATCGAACGAAAGGTAATTGAGTCTGCAGTTAAACAAAATCCATTTTAGTTTATTTTAAAAAAAGGGTGGGGGTAAATGTCAAAAATTAGAGTTTAAATGAAAATATGGCTTGTGTGGTATTAAACGAAAGGTAATTGAGTCTAGAGTTAAACAAATACATTTTAGTTAAAAAAAAAGGTGGGGGTAAATTAAAAAAATTAGAGTTTAGGTCAAAACATGGTTTGTGTGGTATCAAACGAAAGGTATTTGAGTCTGGAGTTGAATAAAATATATTATAGTTTTTAGTTATACTGTCATAAATAAGTTTAAATTCGGATCATTTTACTATAGCAACAACCAATATTGCTGCGCTTGCACTAATTTCGTCTATAAAAGCCGATGCTGGATAATAGACCGGCATCACTCTAGCAAGTGATCAACCCAGTATACCACTGAAATACGTGGTCCCTACTAAACACACCCAGTACACCACTGAAATACGTGGTCCCTACGAATCCAGTACACCACTGAAATAATGTGGTCCCTACATAACATACCCAAGTAAAACCTCACTATGGTGGTTACGCTTTATGGCCCATAAGGCCAACTCTCTACGGCCTATAAGGTCTATTTCTTATGGCCCCTATGTCAACTCTCTCCAGCCAGCATCCCTCTTTTTACATTATTTAATTATTTATAGCAATAACCTCTATTCCTGCTACCTGTTTTCTTATATAAAATACAAATATAAATGTGGATTCTTTATACTTAATTTTCATATTCCCCTAAATCCCTCAGTCACAAGGGCACTAAATAACAAACCTTGTGACATATATGGTAGAGATACCACTTGTCACAAATATAGTCGTGACAATATTAGCTTACACGTAAATTATAAATAAAATACCTAGTCTGAGCGTAGGTGCCCATATATTAGCAAAGTATTTTTTTTAGTCCTTACCGTATATTCATCTTGTAAGCCTATTATGACATCAATAACGTGCTTTTATATTTTATTTGTTATTTTCTTCCCCGTGACATCCAGTGTATATTTTTCTTATTTGCATACATATACCTGTTACATATTTGCATATTTTTTATTTTTGGATAACACCAGGTTTTCAAGTGGATGTCACAAAAACCTACTTTTTGCTGGATGTCACAAGATACAACGGTCGAGTATATAAGTTATATGACCCTATCGGTTACATATTACCATCAAATTACAAAGGTGTACGAACTTTATGCTGACAGAGACATTATTCCCTACTTACGGATTTATTAATAATAGTTTTTACATGTGTTATAATAATCAGTTAGAATCTAGATTTAAGATCGATTGGTTGTAATAAGTTTTAAAAATAATAAAAGTTGTTTTTAAAAACGGTTTCGGCAAAGCCTGTCTTTTAAGTGGCGCAGTCGGTAGGATTGCCCAAACGTGAGATTAAGGAATATAATCGACGGTTCGTTTTAACGATTTATTGGCAATCGAACAAATAAATAACTAAAAAGACTGATCAATTTGTGCGTGCAGTGCGTAACAGATCTTAATCTAACGAAAAGATCTACTAAAGAACATAGTAATCGGCTCGTGATTTTCGAAAGCATATCGGAAATTTTGGATTATTGATTAATTTTTGCGTGCAGTGCGTGCTAGATCTAAGACTGTCCAGTTAGGTGAACTGAAGTAGCCTAACGAAAAAGATCTACTAAAGGACATAGTTGATTAATTCGTGTTTTTCGAGAGGATATCGAGGAATTTGGATTACTAATGTCATCGCTGGAAGTCTTAATGGTTTTGCTGTAAGTAATATCTCATGTCATTTCCGTAAAAACTGATTATTCTGATCTCTCAAATTCTGATTCTGACTCACAAAGCGAAGAACATCGCGCACCAAGCCCAAAATTGGACAATACTTTTGAACAAAATCAAAATTCAAAGCTTGATCAATTTTTAGCGGACTTGATAGGAAACGTAGCTTTAGATTTAGATAATAGTGTACTCGATAATTCTATATATTTGGAAATAAATAAAAAAATGGCTCTTCCGCAATTAAAATCGGAATACTTAGGCATGATTCCTGAGTTCCATGGAGAACCAGAATTATTACCCAGATTCATAGAAATATCTCAAAAACTAATCACCAAATTTTATAACACAGAAGACGTTACTGATTTTTAAAATGAATATTTGATGTCAAGCATCTTAGGTAAAATTAAAGGTGAAGCGGCAATTAATATTGCTTCCTGTAACATTACGAAGTTTAGCGATTTAAAAGACGCCCTTGTCAGCACTTATGGGGATAAACGCGATCTTTGCACCCTTGTAATCGAGGGTACAGAAATGAAACAAGGCAATGAATCAGCTTTCGATTTTTATAATAAAATTCAACATCAACTAAATTATCAAACTTCTTATCTCTTGACTCACGGGGCCCAAGAAAAAAAAATGATTTTGGGTAAATTTTGCAGAGCGTTAGCTTTAAGAATTTTATTACGCGGATTAAAAGAACCGGTTGGCTCTCTAATGCGAACTAAAAATCCGAAAGACATGAATGAAGCCCTTAAAATGCTTACAAACGATTTTCAAATCGACAGTAACCAAAAACACCAACACTTTAAAACCCCACAAAAACCAAATGCGCATTTTATGAAACCAAAAGTTAACAGCCCTTTGACATTAACGAGTTTCCCTCAATCTAATTATTCTAACAATCTCCCTTCTACTTCGAATTACAGACCACCACAGCTGACTTATAGACCGGAGCAAAATAAACCGATTTTTAACAGAAATCCGAATCAATCAAACGCCTTTAATCAATCAAACGCATTCAATCAATCAAACGCCTTTAATCAATCAAACGCCTTTAATCAATCAAACGCTTTTAAACCCAATTTACCAAAGCCAACACCAATGAGCGGAGTCTCTACAATAAAATCTTCTCAAAACCGAAATACCCCTTACAGCCCTTTTCAAAATTACCACCAATTCAATCAACAACCTAATTATCAATCAAACTATATATTCGAAGAAATAAATAATAAAGTCCATCGATAATAAACTTACCAAAATTAGAAGTGCAAAACCAAAAATTTCCAAAATTTCGCATAGATCTTAAGAAACTAGAATTTGAAAAATCTATTATCAACCCCATGGTTCCGATATTTGAAGAAAATATAGCCCCTAACCTATTAGTACCAAGTGGTTGGACCATCTGCCTTTACATCATCCTTCTCGCAACACTATTGTATTTTGGACATAAGTACTTTCAAAGGAGAAAGAGCAAGCAGTTGCGATCCACACACTCTATGCAACCTACTGAATTAGAAAAGCTGAAAACCACCCTCCCAGGGGAGGCTTCCTTCTAAGGGTGGAGGAGTTATATGACCCTATCGGTTACATATTACCATCATATTACAAAGGTGTACGAACTTTATGCTGACAGAGACATTATTCCCTACTTACGGATTTATTAATAATAGTTTTTACATGTGTTATAATAATCAGTTAGAATCTAGATTTAAGATCGATTGGTTGTAATAAGTTTTAAAAATAATAAAAGTTCATATAAAGTTCAGTTTTTAAAAACGGTTTCGGCAAAGCCTGTCTTTTAAGTTATATATATATATATATATATATATATATATATATATTGATGCACTTCAGCGTTAAGGATATGACGACCTGACCTCACCTATTTCTAGTGGTGTTACCACATATATAGGTACATATTTGAGATGAGGGGAACTTCCTTTACGAGAATTTCAAAAGAGGGGTAAAGATTTTTTTTTAAATATTTGATAAATACGTGGAATACGTTCGGACCTCAGGCCAATATACAACCTTTGGATATGTGCTATGTCCTGTCACCTCAGGCACTGTTGCCGGTTTTATTGAGGTGATAACGTATGGCGTATATCTACCCTAACCTATAAGCAACGTATTAGCTTTATCTGACTAAATTTATATATTATATACAAGGTAACAACGTTTTACTTTTATTTAGGGACACTTTAGGAAATATTACAACTTTAACACGTTGCAAAAGTTTGTAAGACAAGATTAATGGTGGCAACGTACTGTCTTTATATAAAAACCGTACCTTTATACTTTCATTATAGAAAAACGGGCTGTCATTTTTTTTGAAATACTCATTTTGAGGCTTGTGATCTCAAAAATGTTGCATAGCTTGAAAGTCCTAAATACAATTTTTGTTGGGAAATGGTTTACTTACTGTCAAAAATTCTACACATAGACCCGATAAACAAATAAAAGGGAAGTGTCAAAAATACAGTTTTTGGAATGCTAATAAATTTGTATTTTTTTTGGTTTGCAATGATTATGACATGATGGATATGACAGAATTTTGAATATTTTTTAATTTATCCGTGAAAATAAATTGAATAAAAAAGGAGTTGTAATAGTTAGTTAAGCCGTTTAAAACAGAAAAAAACATATGCAGGATATCGTGTTTGCCCACTCCACAGCCGAACGCGCATATTATAAATCTAGTAATAACCACCAGCAACCAAAAGGCTCAAATGTCACGTGATGTCAGAATTTGTAAATTACATTCTTTATCATTTAATTTCCAAGAAAGTCATAATAAAATTATAATTTTTGTTCGCTATATTGCAAATGCAGCACCCTGTATATACAGCTTATTATTAATATTTTCCTGCACCTTGTGAGAGGTTAATGTAATGAAAAATTTGCATAGTTTCCTATTATCCTGCTTTGCAAAATTGCCAAATCTTGACAGCAACTTTCTTCAGTTTATAGTATTTGTAGTTACATATTTTTTCAAAACGAATTTCTCTGAGTTCGTTTTAGGTTATTTAAATTTGTACCAAAGTATTAAATTCCTATTTAAGTATACTAATAATTTCCGAGTTGGCCCAGGATTACTTATACGTAATCCTGATTCAACTCGTATTATTAGTGCACTCCAACAGGAATTTAGAACCAATATAACTCAAAAACGACCTATAGTTCAAAAGATAATATGAAAAATATTATGCAACTTTACATTATCCCCTGAAAAATGCCACGGAAACATAAAAATTGACTGTATTTAAATGCAATTTTCTGAAATAAAATAAACGGATCAATGACGGATCTGATACCTTTCTAGCTAGCCTATTAGAACGCTTCCCGTTTTCAGTTTTTTTGTACATATCTCAGAAACGAAGGCTTTTATGAAGTTTCAAGGTATTACACAAATTATTAAGATAAAAGTGCTCCATTAAAGCCGCATATTGTTAAGATGCTGCGTCAAAAAGTTCGCATTTAAAAAAAATTAATTGTCAAAAAACTATCAAGCATTAGTGGATTTGGACCAAAATCTATTCAGCTCGTTACAATGTCAAACACTATTTCACCTAAACATTTCATGAAAATGGGTTCAGCGGCTTAGGAGCTATCGTGTTACGGACAGAGATACACGCAGACAGACGTCACAACGATATTGCTCAGATAGCCTCAAACACACCCAAATAACGCAGTGTCGGCGTTATCTTTTTTTTTGTAAAAACAAATCTATTTTCAAAACAACTTGCTTTGCTGCGATTTTCACTATTGTTTTGTCGCTTAAAAAGCAAAGCTTAGTAGGAGTAAGTTTTTTTCTTCTCTTGAAATAGCCGAATTCCTCCAAAGACATTAAATATAAGTTACGGTCAGGGACGTAGCTGCTATAGTGGTTCTTCTTATTGAAGGAAAAAGCTAAATAGCGCGTGACAAAACATCGCAAATTAAATCAAAGTGATTTTTTTGTTTATGCTAGCCTGACCAGGTTAAAAACACTAAAAACGCGCATTTTTGTCCGATTAATTTAACGTTAATTCTTTTTCCTGGCATTATCAATATTTTAAATTAGTCAAGTGTTTTAAGAATTGGCTATGTTGGCGCAAATTAAGTAAAAAATTCGCATCCTTATTCTTTCAAATTCGAATAAAACCCTAGTAATATGACATTTGTTTTTTTTTGCTAAATTCATTTTGGTTCAAACTTACGGAGGTATTTTTATGTAAAAAACTGGAAATAGTAAAGTATCTTTTTAACATGTTTGTGGACTCATTTTTTTAATTTAAAATTGGCTAAGTAAGTTAGTCAAAGATTTATCATTATTCAAAACCGGATTTTCTTAATAAAAAAATTTTAAAATCCGAGGCGTTTTTAAAAGTTTTTAAATTGACACACATATCTATAAAACGTTCTTTGCCACCACAAAAAGAATTACTTATAAATTGCTGCCCTTCATACCTACGCAACGGTAAATGTTGGCTTCAATTTTCTTTTATTTATAACATTATAACAGCAAATTAGGCGTAAAAATGACGACTAGATGAACAAATTTATAAGGATTTGACATTTTGGTTGTGAACTCCTAGTGGGAAACCTAAGGTGCAAAACCGAGGAAAAAATGTTAAAAATAATATCCAAAAAATACAAAATCAATGTCAGACTTTGCTTCCCATAAAGCTTGCATTTACGATAGGTGTCCTTAAGGAATCCCCCTCTACCCTAGGATTAACCTCCTCACCAAACTGAACCTCACGACGATTTTCTGCGTTTATCTCACAAACCGTAACTTTTTATATTCTTCATCAAATTTCTTATATATGATTCAAGTTTCAAGATTTATTCCACACATTTGAAATGTAATTGAAATTCTAACATTTTTATAATAAATTTTTTAATTCTTTTATTAGTGCTGAAAGCGAAAAGTTTAATCCTGTAGTGCTTTTACCTACAAACAAAAGATAGAATACAAGAAAAAAATTAAGTAACTAAAAATAGCTTGGCAAGAGGTTTGCTTTAAAACAGCTGATCCCACTATTTGCTGTAATGAAATAACAAAAGTAATCTTATCTGGAATGGATGCATATATCCCACATACAATAAAACGCAGAGCTAATGCAAAACCTTGGTTCAACAGCCAGTGTCAAACGGCTGTACAGAAAAAACACAGAGCATATAACCTTTGGAAACGACAACATATCGCTCAAAACCACACAGAATTTATAGAAGCCAGAAATAATTGCAAAATTACTATTGACGTCGCCAAAGAAACATACAATCAAAGAATAAAAAACAGGTTGCTGAATTGTCCAAGTAGTTCTAGGTCCTTTTGGTCTCTTGCAAAAGCCGTTGGATCAAACTTCACCAAGTCATCCATACCACCACTTACAGATAAAAATATTCACTTAGCCACAACATCAGAGGAAAAGCCAATATGCTGGCCAAAATCTTTTCCTCCAACTCAAACCTAACAGTGCCAAATGGAAAAACTCCACCGTTCATTGAAAGGGTTTCCCACAGTATGTCAGAGGTACCCTTTTGTCACAGAGAAATACGAAAATCCCTTACAAAGTTGGATACAAACAAAGCAATGGGTCCAGATGGCATTCCCGCGATAGTACTTAAAAATTGTGCTAGCGAACTCACCCCAACTTTCGCAAAATTATTCAATTTATCTTATAGGCAAGGAGTATATCCATCATCATGGAAGTCTGCCGCAGTACAACCCATTCCAAAGAAAGGATAAAAGACAGATCCGTTAAACTATAGACCAATTGCTCTACTTCCGGTGATATCAAAAGTAATGGAAAGAGTTGTGAACAATCACCTAACCAAGTACTTGGAAAAGTACAAAATTATCAACGACAAGCAATACGGATTTCGAAAATATAGGTCAACTGGCGATTTACTTACATACGTCACTCACTTATGGCAAAAAGCGATTGAGTTGCGAGGTGAAACAAGAACAATTGCCTTAGATATATCTAAAGCATTCGATAAAGTCTGGCATGAAAATCTGCTCAACAAGCTCAAAGCAACGGGATTGTCGCCGAGACTTTGCACTTGGTTTGAAAGTTACCTTAAGGATAGATCCATTTATGTTGCACTGGATAGCCGGAACTCCAACTCTTACCAAATAAATGCTGGTGTACCACAGGGAGCAATCCTTTCGCCAACACTTTTTCTGATTTACATAAATGACCTCATAGATAAAACAGTAAATCCACTTTATTGCTTTGCAGATGATGGCAATGTAGTCTCCTCAGTCATACCACCCACATGTCTCTCCGCACGTGAATTCCATTACCTTAGACTAACTGAAATATCACAGATAAATAACGACTTGGAGATAATAGAGGACTGGGGCAACAAAAACCTTGTACAGTTCAACGCGCAGAAATCCCAAGCAGCCCTGTTTTCAAAAAAGACCAGCACCGGTGAGCCAAACATCATGCTAACTGGAAGTGCTGTCGCATTGCAGAGCCAGTTGAACATCTTAGGAGTCACTGCAGAGACCAACATGTCTTGGCACAGTCACGTGGCAGATATAGCTAAAAGGGCGTCCCAAAAGCTTGGGGTGCTATTTCGTACAAGACATCTATATACACCAAGCCAACTGCTGACACTCTACAAAGCCCAGATTCGACCAACTATGGAGTACTGCTCACATATATGGAGTGCGGCACCCAAACATACCTTAATGCTTTTGAACACCGTCCAAAAACGAGCTATCAAGCTGATCAATGACCCCGCACTTACCCGTAGCTTGGATAGTCTCGAACATCGAAGAACTGTGGGCGATCTATCTCTCTTCTACAGGTATTATCACGGAAAATGCTCTGAAGAGTTGGCACGTATGATCCCCCCGGGAGTAGCACCTACTAGGCGAACACGTCAAACAGACGGTAACCATCAATTTATTGTCAAAATAGAGGCACCAAGAACCTCATTATATCAGAATTCATATCTCTGGAGAACAGCATCGCTGTGGAATAAACTCCCTGCGACAGTTTTCCCTGCAGGTTACAACCTGAACCGTTTCAAAACCAACACACACCAACATTTCCGCGCACTTGCCGCTTCTCGAGCTTGATAGGGATCTCCTTGCGAGTGCGCATACCCGTAAAAAAAAAAATAAAAAAAAAATAAAGCTTATTAAAATTTTAAAAACTTTAAGAACATTGACTAAGTAACTACTGTTTATTACTTAATTTTTAAACTAATAATTTTAATTATAATACTAAACTTTTCCTGTCAAAAACAAATTTCTTTACATATACTATAAATAAAGAAATAAACCTTTATTATTTTTTACAGACACATACACACACACACATGCATTCACATAAACCCATATGCTATAGGTATAGGTACAGGTCAAATTACTTTGATAACTAGTGGACAGTGGTTTAATTATATAATAGATTCTTATGTACAGTAGGTCCGTAAAGTCTGGAATCACCCATTATTGCTGATTTAGAGACTGTTGATTGGATGACATGTTTGTTATTAAATAAATGACGTACTTCATGATTACTTTTAACTCTATTTGACCAATCAGGGAGCTAAAAAAAAACTTATTTCATACAAATGTCTTTAATTAAGTGTTTAGCCAAATGTGAAAAAATATACCGGGTGTCCTATTTAAAGAAACATAAGTTTATGTCATAACTTTTTCTGGAACATCCTGTATAATTAACCATAGCCTTTTGTAACTCGTATTTTAAATCTTTATTTGATATCCAAGCTTTTTACTAAAAAGCTTGCAACTTTTTTAAAAAAATCGTGATTCTACACTTTACGGACACACTGTATAAGTAGGCATAATAAAGGGTTTTGAAAAAATAGAAAGATTAAAATCGGAAAATACAAACTCTTTTGATTTTTTGACAAATGATTTAAAACATAGCATCTTTATTGCTTTAGGAAATTCATTATAAATCTTTGCCCCAAGCAAAATAAACATTCTTTGTGTATGGGATAGGTTTGAATAAAACATAAAATAATACGGTTTTTTTTGTGATCTTTAAAAATAGCCCCATAATTGGGACGTCAATGGAGTTTTCTACAATAAACTTTATTATGCATTTACTAAGCAGTGCTTAGTATTTAGAAAATTGGATAAAACCTAATTATTTCACTTTATTTTGCTTATAATATAAAAAGACCTCAGAACAAAATTTTGCACACAGCTTGCTGAGTGTGTCAGGAGTCATCCCTGAAATTTTTATTGAAAAACGTTGACACCTCAAAAAAGTGAGGTGACAACGTTATTTATGAGGGGACAGCGTAGTTTATATACTTTATTTTGAGGTGGCTACGTACCCTTTATCAATATTTATGTTATATGAAAATATCCTGCCTACACTTAGAAGAAACCAGAACCTTCTATGAAACCCGAGAACCTTCCAGATAAGAAGCTTATTCTGCTGACTTGCGTTTCCCATGAAATAAACAACACGTGCATTCAAGCCGAATCAACACTTTATTTCTCAGAACCTTTCAAGATAAGAAGACCATTCTGCTGACTTGCGTCTCTCACGGAATAAACAACACGTGCATTCCTGCCGAATTGCACTTTAGTGTAAGTCTAGAATATTAAGGAATTATTCCATTGCTTAATCAGCACATTTTATTTATATAAACTCAAATCATTGTAATGTTAAGTCATTCTCTTTAGAATCGTTCTTAAGTACACGTTCAATTATAACGTTTAAGTCCTATATTGTATTTAATCAAAATAAAGTTTTTTAAAAAGTTAAAAGTAAACTTTAAAGTATAACATTTGGCGCAGTCGTACGGATAGTTTAACACACGCGAAAACACGAGTATTCTAATTCGCGAGTGGTGAAGCTCCAGCTCTTTAAGCTATCAAGAATCTACAGCAACCAAGAAGTTACACAAGCAACAAAGAAGTTACATAGCAACTAAGAAGTTACATAAGCAACCAAGAAGCTAGACAGCAACGAACTAAGCGTCCTTGCAACCAACGGATACGGAAGGAACACCTAGTGAAGCCCCTGGTAGCCGAACACGTGGAGACAAATGGTCCAGCTAACGCTTTTGTGAGTAAGACAATCGAATCATCACGTTTTATTTTTTTTAAATAAGTTGATATTTTGAAAAATCTGTTCGATTTTCTAACACTGACTTTTACAATTTTGAATTTTTAAGAAAATTTTTTTTAATTTAAAAGAAGTCAAAAATAAAAATAAAATTTAGTTTTAAGAAACAAAACCTAAAAAAAGTTTTAATTTAAGTTTTAAGATACGAGAAATCAAAAACCATCAAAAATGACTGAACCTCGTAATAACCAACCAGCAAACGTACCAGCAAACCAACCTATAGTTGAGGTTGAACCTTATCGTTTATCGGAAATTTTCTCAATAATCCCTGAATACGATGGAGATCAAATATTTTTAGGAACTTTTATCAATGCTTGCGATTGTGCTTATAACATACCCGTCGGAGATCAACGCGATTTATTGGTCATACACATTAAAAATAAATTAAAAGGAAAAGCCGCACAATTAGTAAACTCTCGAAATCCTCTTTCTTGGATTCAAATTAAACAATTATTAACAACATATTATGGAGATACGCGAGACCTTTCTTCATTAATTCAAGATCTACAAAGATTAAACAACAAACAAATGAATCACCTTTAATGTTTTTCAATAGATTACAAGTCATAAATTCAAAAATGCACGCTTGTATTCAAAAATCAAATTTAAATATGCTTCAAAAAGATGCACAAATCCAAATTATAGATTCTATGGCATTAAATACGCTTTTAACAGGATTAGAATCGCGCATAGGTCATATTGTCCGTGCTAGCAATCCTAAGGATTTACTTGAAGCACAAGTAAGAATAAGACGCGAACTACAACTTTTATATTTTGAAACACAAAAAACTCCAAACCGACCCAATGTTTCAAATAATCCCATACAAAATAGACAAAATAATTTTCAATCGCGAAGAACAGCTTCTCAACCACAAAAATGTTTTAAATGTAATCGTTTAGGTCATCACGCAAGTGAATGCCGTACTTTTGTACAGAGACCCCCGGTCTACACAAATCAAAATCAACAATTTAACCAAAATTTTCAAAGACCCAATTTTGCCCAAAATCAAAATCAACAATCTAACCAAAATTTTCAAAGACCCAATTTTGCCCAAAATCAACCAAGCACCTCTAGAAATTTTGTACCCCAAAACCAACAAAATAATTTTAGACCATCAGTAATTCAAAGAAATCCAAATTACAATTCCCCACAACATAGAGCACATGTAGTAAACTATTCTGATGAATATTTTAATAATTTTGACAACTACAATCCCTATGATCCAAATTTTGAAAATTTTCAGGATGAAAATCAGTTTCGTTACGAAAATGAAATCTATCAACCATCTTATGATTATCCTTATTCACAAGAATTTTCAAATAATCTTGATGAACAATATTTAAATGACATAAGTCAATATAATTTTAATCAACCCAGAACATATCAAAATTTTGAAAATCAAAATCAAATTTTGCCGCCAGAGACCCAAAATTTTCAAATTACTTCCAATCAAAACCATCCACCCCAATCGATTCAAGAAACAGATACCCAATTAGAACAAACTACTACGAAAATCCAACACATGTCAATCGATCAAACCTCAGAACAAACATTCGTGTAAATACCAATCTACATAACTTAAACTCAAAAAATCTTTTTTATATTAATGACGCAACAAATAAATTTAAACTTTTAATTGACACCGGCGCAGGAATTTCAGTATTTAAAAAAAAAAACAGTCGAAAATTATTATAATCGATTTGCAGAAAATGTAATAGTACAAGGAATAACCGATGAAAAAATTCCAATCACTCAATCAGTTTTAATCCCTTTCGCTAAAGACGATCCACTAAAAGTCTATATTTGTAATTTAGACATAGAATTTGACGGAATATTAGGACTCGATTTTCTTGAACATTACCAGTGCGTAATTGACTTAAATTCGAAACAGCTATGCACCAATTTTAAAACAATACCTTTAATTCAAGTAACAGAAAAAACTTTCGAACAAAATCTCGAAAATAATCAAAATCAAATAAATCAAACCATACCACCAATACCGAAACCAAGATTAATTCAAAATCAAAAAACGCCACCAATACCAAAACCGCGAATAAATATAAATCAAAATAATTTTCAAAATCAAATATCTCTAGAACCGCGAACCGAACAAGTTTTCAAATTAAAATGTAATTTAAAAAACATAGAAGCAGTTTTAATTGGTCAAGAAATAGAAAAAGTAAGATTACCAAACGCCCTAGTCCACATTAACGAAAATGGTGAATTTTATACTTCAGTAATAAATCCCAATGCTATTCCTAAAACAATAAATTTTAACAACTTGTCTTTCGAACCCCTACCAAGTGTTCACGATATTTTTAATTTAATTTTTTAATACCAATGAAGACGAACTCATTGATAGAATCGACCTTATTAAAAATCAATTAAGACTAGAACATCTAAATTACGAAGAAAAAGAATTAATTTCAAATCTTTGTTTTGAATTTTTTGACATTTTCTATATCGAAGGAGATCAATTAACTTTCACTAATAACATCAAACATACAATTGAAACCAACAATGCTCATCCAATTTTTACTAAATCATATCGGTACCCTCAAATACACAAAGAGGAAGTAAAAACACAAATTAATAAAATGCTCGATCAAAAAATAATCCGACCATCAATTTCCCCGTGGTCATCACCTGTTTGGGTAGTCCCAAAAAAACTTGACGCCTCTAACAAACAAAAATGGAGAGTAGTAATCGATTATAGAAAACTGAATGAAGTAACAGTTGACGATAAATATCCACTTCCAAATATTTCAGATTTATTAGATCAGTTAGGTAAATGTCAATATTTTACAACACTTGATTTAGCATCCGGTTTTCACCAAATTGAAATTGATCAAAAAGACATTCAAAAAACAGCCTTTTCTGTCGAAAATGGACACTACGAATTTGTTCGTATGCCATTTGGTTTAAAAAATGCACCCTCCACATTTCAACGTGTGATGGATAACATTTTATTAGGCATTCTAAATGAACGTGTTTAGTTTATATGCACGACATTATTGTTTATTCACCAACAATTCATGAACACATTTCACGTCTTTCCGAAGTTTTCCAAAGATTACGAAAATCAAATTTAAAAATTCAACCTGACAAATGCGAGTTTTTACGAAAAGAAGTAGCATACCTCGGACATTTAATTACCGAAAATGGAGTAAAACCAAACCCTGATAAAGTAAAATGTATTCAAAACTTTCCAGAATTAAAAAATCCTCGTGACGTAAAATCATTTCTCGGACTTGCCGGATATTATCGAAGATTCATACCGAACTTCGCGAAAATCTCAAAACCCTTAACAAAACTTCTTCAAAAAGATACAAAATTTATTTTTTCTAAAGAATGTAAAGAAGCTTTTGAAACACTCAAAAATGCATTAATTTCTGATCCAATATTAATTTATCCAAATTTTGAAGAACCCTTCATTTTAACTACAGACGCGAGCGCATTTGCGATAGGAGCCGTACTTTCACAAGGTCCAATTGGTAAAGACCTTCCGATAGCTTTTGCATCGAGAACCCTTTGTAGTGCAGAAACTAAATACTCCACTATTGAAAGAGAACTATTAGCAATAGTATGGTCCGTAAAACACTTTCGACCTTACCTTTTTGGTAGAAAATTCACTATAGTCACAGATCACAGACCTCTAACCTGGCTACTTTCAATTAAAGACCCCGGTAGCAGATTAGCACGTTGGCGATTAAAATTAGAAGAATATAGTTTTAAAATCATTCATAAACCCGGTAAAATCAATAAAAATGCAGACGCTTTACCGCGAATAAAAATCAATCATTTCAAAGACTGTATAGACTTTAAATCAAACATTAAAATTTTTGCAAACAACGAAAATAACGATCAAGAACCAATTTTTAACGAAGAAGATGATCAAAAAATAACAGATGAATTTAACAGATTTGTTGAACTTTACAAGACGCGATCCCCTAATTGATTATTCTAAAATCGAAACCTCGAATGATCAATTATTAGATAAATCAAATAAATTAATAGTAACCTTTTTCCGACAAAACAAAATGGAAGATTTACATTTCAAAATCATTGACGATATTTTTGAAGAAGAATTCCACCTTGAAGAATTAAAAATTAATATTGTTTCTAGCAAAACAGTTAAAGAACGTAAATATTTTATTATAGCCCTACCATTCGATAATGATGATTGTTCACAATACCTATTTTATTGCCTTTTTAAAGACCAAAATGAATTTGAAATTAACAAAACATACTGCATCGAAAACAATCTAGATTTACCAACTTTAGAGATGCTATCTTACATCTTTTCTGATAAAGACATAAAATTAAAAATTTGCCAAAATATAATAACAACCCCCGACGAAGATGAAATCCCAATAATTTTAGAAAATTATCACTTAGGAAAAAGCAACCTACACCGTGGAATAAATGAAACAGACGCATTAGAGAAAAATATAATTGGCGTGGTTTAACAAAAAACGTAGAAGATTTCATAAAATAATGTGAAACTTGTCAAAAAGTAAAAATTGTTCGTAAAAATCTAAGCAGACCCTTTGTTGTAACAGAAACACCACGTACGCCTTTTGAACGAATCAATATCGATATTTTCGAATATCCCACCAGAAATTACGCGTTAACAGTACGGGATGAACTAACAAAATTTACACAAGCTTACGCAATGAGTGATAAAAAAGCAAGTACAGTAGTTAGTACTATTTTACTATTTTTCCAACATTTCGGTGTACCCTTACGAATACATTGCGATTATGGCAAAAATTTGATAATACCCTTTTAAAAGATTTATGTACCCTATACGATGTTAAGTTAACATTTTCTAGCGTAGCACATCCCCAGTCAAACGGTTCACTAGAACGATTTCACGCAACCCTTTGCGAAATGATTAGAATCAATAAACAAGAAAACCCTGAAGATCATTGTTTTAGCGTTCTTCCATACGCAGTAATTTGCTATAATAATACAAAAAACAAAACACACGGATTTACCCCTTACGAACTCGTTTTCGGACATACATCAAGTAGACCCCCCGAAAAACTTTATAATCAAGAACAATTGATATCTAAATATGTACGCGATTTAAATAATAGAATGGACTATTTTTACAAATTAGCTAGAAATAGAACTGATCAATCGAAACAAAAATCGAAAGAACGATTCGACGAACACGTACGAAAGAATCTCCCTGAATTTAATGTAGGAGACAAAGTTTGGCTTAAAGAATCACAAATCAAATCAAAATCAGAAAATTTATTTAATGGTCCTTTTGAAATTTTAGAAATACATCGTAATTCTGCAACACTTAAAAACCCACAAACAAATCAATTAACCAAAGTTAATTTTGATAGGTTAAAACCATGCTTTGAATAAAATAAAAATCTTTTATTTTAGATTAATGGGAATAATCTCAATCGTTTCCAGTCAATATTCAATATTACTAATAAATAATACACTAGGACTATTTTATCATGAAGAATCCCTTATCAGAATTTCTAATAATGAATGGACACTTGTTGTTTACAAAGATCTTTTATCCTTTAAGAAAGCAATTGAGCATAACGACAAAATTTTAGATACCTTTATGGATCACTTTTCAATCAATAATAATCAAATTGCAAATTTCAAATCGCAAATTAAAACGCATGTTAGCCTTTTAAAACAAATTTCTAATTACGTTAATATTAAATACGAAGAACTTATCTCGGATACAAAAGAAAAATCATATAGGCAAAAACGTGGAATATTTAATGGCATCGGAACTATTTGGAAATCTATTACAGGAAATTTAGATGCATCAGACGGAGAATACTTTAATGATTGTATTAATAAAGTATCGACTGATGAGAAAAATATTGAAAGATTATTGCAAAAACAAATTTCAGTAACAACCTCTGTTATTAAAAGTTTTAATACGACTTTACAAAAATTACAAATTGATGAAGAAACGTTTAATCATGATATTAAATTAATTCAATATTTAGTTACTTCGATTTCTGATAACGCTGCCTATGCAGAAGCACAAATAAAAGCATTAGATTTATGCGAATCGCTTATGGAAAGTTACACCTTTATTAAAGATTCATTAAATGACGCGTTAAACGCAGTAACTTTTGCACGTTTAAAAATATTGCATGGTTCAATAATAAAACCATCGGATTTGGTAGATTCATTGAAAAAGATTTCTCATTCATTACAAAAAAATAATTTGCCTTTACCAATATCAATCTCAACGGTAGCCCAATACATTAATTTAATTGAACTTAGTGCTTTTCAAACTGAATCAAAAATAGTATTTGTTCTTAAAATACCTCTTATAGACCCTTCGACTTATACTTTATACAGACTTTACCCAATACCAATATTAGATAATCGAACAGGTCTTCACCATACTATATCAACAATTAATAAATTTATTGCGCGTGACGATGATTCAATGTTTTTCGTCACCCTCCACAACGTGGACCACTGCAAGATCATCGAACGAAGAACGAAGCTCTGTTCCAAAGTACTTCCGTACCCCATCGACAGTGATGCTATTTGTGAAGCTCAACTATTGAAGCAACAAACTTAGCTGCCGAAAACATGTCAAACAACCATTTTCTATGCACAAGGCTACAATGTTCAACCACTTGAAGAAAATCAATGGCTAGATACTATGTCAGAACCAGTACCTACCAATATCAAATGCAAGAATCAAGAAATCATTACGAAATTAATTGAAACCAATAGTATAGTTCGTTTCAAATCAACATGTAATGCTTTTATTGGAAGTACGAGAATTCATTCTGAAACCATACTTCAAGAAAGTACCTTCGAAGAAATAAATTCACCAATAATCAATATTCCATATACTTGTTGTAAAGATATGCCTGCAATCCCCAAAATTCAAGGCCTAAAACCATTAAAGTTAAGCAAAATAAACGTCGAAGATCTGAATATTGCACAACATAATCTTAACCAATATTCAGAAGAATTAGGAATTTATCGAATATCTTACCAAAAAGAAGGCCAAGCATACACATCGAAGATCAAATCGAAGAAGAAATCGAACCCAATGCAAAATTAATTATCAATCAATCATCTTAATAAAAGTTGCCGTATAACGCCAACTTTTTCAAAAAGAGGGGAGCTGTTATATGAAAATATCCTGCCTACACTTAGAAGAAACCAGAACCTTCTATGAAACCCGAGAACCTTCCAGATAAGAAGCTTATTCTGCTGACTTGCGTTTCCCATGAAATAAACAACACGTGCATTCAAGCCGAATCAACACTTTATTTCTCAGACCCTTTCAAGATAAGAAGACCATTCTGCTGACTTGCGTCTCTCACGGAATAAACAACACGTGCATTCCTGCCGAATTGCACTTTAGTTTAAGTCTAGAATATTAAGGAATTATTCCATTGCTTAATCAGCACATTTTCTTTATATAAACTCAAATCATTGTAATGTTAAGTCATTCTCTTTAGAATCGTTCTTAAGTACACGTTCAATTATAACGTTTAAGTCCTATATTGTATTTAATCAAAATAAAGTTTTTTAAAATAATATTTAAAATAATATATATATATATATATATATATATATATATATATATATATATATATATATATATATATATATATATATATATATATATATATATATATATATCCCACACCCGCTAAAAAAGAAGCACAACTCAAAAATCGCCGTTATTATTGAGATAAACCTGCCGCCATGATTGAATTAACTTGTACTTTCTTCCATAAAAGCGTCACATTTATGTTTTGACAATTTTATTTTTATTTTGTCCAGTTTAGCTGAGGATGCGTTCCTTTACAGTGTCACTTTTGACTTTATAATAGCGTGAACGTGGAGTTTTATCCTGAAAAGAGTCACATTTCGTGTTGTTAAGGTTTTCGTGTGAACTATTGGTTAAATCTGACCCATAGAACAAGTAAAATACTGTTCTTTTTTGTGTTGTGACTGTTTTTTCGAATTGTTCAGTGTACTTAGAATTAAGGAGAATAAGAAAAAAATCTTTTGAATTTATTAGAGAATAATCACATTCCTAGTTTTCTTTTTTTATATTATTTACCATCCTGCGTGACATCTTGATTTACAACGTCATGATGCCTTGTTCTAAAAAAGTGTCACAATATCGGGTGTTTGTCTTTTTTTTAAATAAAAACGACGAAAATCATTTTTTCCGAGAAACGTACTGCACTAATTACATTGAGTTAATAGGTTCCTGTTGATATAATATAACATGTTAACTCGTAATTTGTCATGTAAGTGAAAAATGAATCTCTCTAATGAACTAAATTCTTTAACAGCGATTTTCTCAAACCAATGTTTTTTGAGTTGTGACTATTTTTTAGCAGGGGTGCGATATATATATATATATATATATACAATTTTTAAACTATCAAAAAACTGTCTGTAGCATTAATGGATTTTGACCAAAATCTAATACTTGTATACTATTTTATTATTTATTATATTTTTAGATAGGTCAAAATACACCCAAATAACCTTTTCCGCGTTATCTCAAATTTGCTTTTTTCGTCGAGAACAATACTTTCTCTAGCCATTGCAGCGCTGACTGGAATGGTAAAATTAAGGTATGTACTTACATTTATATGTATGAGATAGTCTCCATAAAAATCTCTCAAATCTTTAAGACCATACAAAGTTAACTGTTTAATATTATCTGAGATGTTATAATCGTTCATTTCTTTAAAGTCGAATATATCATTCTCAATAATTTCATTGTTTTTGTAAACTCTGATGATATCAATATCAGTTTCTGCATTTACCCCAGAATCGATGTCCTTGGTTCGTACTTTGTAAATTATATCATCCTAAAAGCATAATAAGTTTTAAAAATATAAAGGATAGTTTTACCGCCCTTTAATATAATTTAAACAAAGTTTGTGGTATCAGGATTAAAAGCGGCCAGGCACCTCAGTCTTGCTAGGCTAACAGTACGCGTCTTTACAAAAGACGAAGTACTAGTAGCTAAAATTCGTTGGTTAAAGGTCGCCAATCGCGTGTCAACTTTGCGTCTATGAACAGTCTAATCTCGCTTTGTGAATCTCGCTTAACTTAAGCGTTGCTCATTCTTAAGCACCGTAGGCAGCTCGGACCATCGAGATTAAAATTGCGGCAACAGCGGCATTTTTCGGTCTTTTGTGCACATCGTAGGTTTGCTGACTGTCCAGCTGATTTTTTTTTATGTTAATAAACCAATTTTGAGGTTAATATAAATTTGATTTTTTTTTTAATTTCACTTTTTTTTCGGAAAAGTTACCTTTTTCTATTGGACTATATCGCATTTGAGAAATCCGGCGTAAATAATTCTCTACTTTGAATGATAAATATGTGCTTGAAAGTGTATTTATGTTAACGTAAAGTTTAGTGCCCGTGAATAAAGAAACAACAATTTTCATGACTAAGCAGGCATAGAAAGATTTTGTATCTCCTGTATTTTTCCGTGGACAGCTCTACCCCCACGAGGGTCTAAGATCTAATGGACACCTATTAAGTGTTGACAGTTAACTGTTTTGTCCTTAAGGGACTCTTCAGAACACTGCATACAAGAAAATACAAGAGAAACAAAATCTTTTTCTGCCCGCTTAGCCACGAAAAATTGTTGTTGTATTTATATTGTTTTTTAAGACTGCTGGAATTCAGGGATTTTTTTTCAAAAATATGTCGAACTATATTATGTTTTCGAAAAAAATGTCATTAGAAAAAAAATATTTACAAAAAAAAATGTTCTCAAAAAAACTTTATTTGAAATAGTTGTTTTGAAAAAAATGTTTTCAAAAAAGTGTCATTTGAAATTTAGGTTTTCGATCAAAATGTCTTCAAAAAAGTGTTTTCAAAAAGTATGTAAAACGGTCAGTGACCCATTTCTCCTGATTATGAAAACAATATTTGAAGTCGTTTTTGAGGTGTATTATTTTTAAATTGCTAATCTATATTGGGTGTTTCGTTTAAGTTAAGGAATTCGCTGTAAAAATTTGACATAAAAGAAAACACTTGACAATTCTTAGATTGTCTAAAAAATAATACGGAAACTTGTCTATCAATTTTTTCTTTTATGGTAAATCTCGGATATAGTAAACTAATTTGATTTGATGCACTGTTCAAGTTAACTATATCTGGACTCCACTATACCCAGGTAGCAAGGTCACGTTTTTTAAACGTCAAAAACGGGTCATTTTTAATGACCATTGACGTTTCTAACCTGACGTGTAAATGACCTTTAAATGACGTTCAAGAGACACACCCAAAATGACGTCATTTTTAGACGTTTTACAGACGTCAGCAATATGACGTATCTGGGACCAAATCAGAACATCAGACAAACACACAGACACAAACCTATTTATGACTTTTTTTAAACTCGTCTGAATAGTTCAGTTGAGAACACTGAAGGAAACTTAGACGCAGAAGGTGAATCTTCTGTGGCTTAGACCTGGAAGTACTGGAACAGGTACAGCGGTATTCTGTGAGGTACAGATCAAAATAGACCTAAACCTAGACCTACACATCTCCACCTTGAAGCGAAAGAAGCCTCGACTTTGTCTTGATTTAATATTTCATTTATTTTACATACGTACCCCTAGATTCTGTATAAATCCGGTCAAGTACTGACTATGTAAGTATGAGTGTATGTCCCTTGGACAAAGTGTGCAGTGTGGGTAGTGACCAATATATGACGTGTTTCAGACGTCAAAAACTACACTACGAAAAGACGTCAAATAACTGACGACAACATTTTTTGGTAGATGACCTGCTGGTCATCCAAAGGACCACTTTTCGACGAAAAAAAGACGTCATTTGATTACCCCTTGCTACCTGGGTACATCCTATATATATATATATATATATCCTACAATGGACATCAAATAAAACTATCATAGGTACATACGGTTTAAAAAATATTTTAATGTTTAAAGAAAAAGTTATTATTTTCATGTATAACCTACTCAAATAGTTGTTAAAATGATAGGTCGTTTATTGATACACCGTGGCCACCTCCGTCGAGGAAAGTCAAAGTTTATGGTAACCAATATAATATACAGGGTGTTTTTTTTTTTTCAAAGGTATTGTATTGTATGTTTATTTTCTGAATTCATATGACAAAAAAATCAGGTTTAAAAAAAAACTAAATAATATATACTTAAAAATAAATTAAACCAACACCTAGTGTTCTTAACGTAAGCAGAGCTCACAGATTATAATTTTTTCAATGGTAACATAGGCTTTTTTGGGTATATGTCGTAAGTTTTTTGAAAAACTCTCGATTTTATTTGCGAGGGGGCACTTTTTGGCTGTTTTGCAATTTTCCTTGCACAGACCTCCTTTGAGGGATAAACTGTAGGTACTATTAAATTTTGAGTAGGGAAAGTAGATCTAGTGATAACTTGTTTTGGATGGTCTCTCTCATGTAAAAATTTCGAAAATATATCGACTAGGTTTTGATATATTTGCCCTCAAATTTAACATAGACTGATAAAATAAAAATTACGCAAAAAAATATAAAATTTTGATTTTATTTTTATTTAATCCATTAAAGTATTAACCGGAGGAGACCAGGAACCGCGGCAAAAATTCATTCATCAAAACAATTCAATTTGACCTCTAGATGCCTCAATAAGTTGGAAAAGAAGAAAAATATTTTTTGGAAAGACGATGGCAACGCTGTGCGACACACAGCAGACGTATGTTTATTCTTTTTACAGTGACGAAGGCATAATATTTATTTATTAAAAGTAAATTACCTAACTTATTAAAACAAGCAATTTAATTTTGTTTACAGCTGAATAGATACCTATTGACAATAAAAATTAACATTAATAGCATTGTGAGGTTATGTTCTCAAATATAGAAGTCGCACATTAAAAATCAGTCAGGCTTTTTCCTAGACAATTAGATCATTCCCATTATTACAATTTTAAAGCTAGATATGTGTTGTGCCACTTTTCTTTTGTATATAAAAAAATATATATTTTTAGTTCCTTTTTATATGAAAAATTGGCAGTGATAATGTAAAAAATTAACAGAGTTCTATTTGGATAAGGATATTTCCGACTTTTTTTGAAAAAGCCCTCGATTTATTGCTTTGATGGGGACACAATTTGCTTACTTTGTGGAATTATTAAGATGCACCTCATACGAAGGGTTAATTTTACCCATTTGTTTTAGTTAGGATAGTAACCATGGCCCGAACTAAACTAGTATTTTTGGTTATGCTACTCTAGATTTTTTAATTTTCCCTGAATTTTAAATTTCTTGCAAATATATTTGTATTTACTGCCTCGTACAACGGTGGTTTTGTCCCTTTCAGTAAGATTAAACCGACAAAAAATATGTACCTAAAAACTAAAACTGTTTTATATAGCGAGTTATTTTAAGAAAAGTTAATGCGACACTTACTCCGTTGTACTACTATCTCGGTTTTCATCAGCAGTTTCATTGGGAAAGAAACTGGAAAAAAGTGCAACATATCAATTTCTGTTCTGTACCAATTCTTTTATTGTATTCAATTCACATTTTTTTAAAACAATTTGTTCAAAAACTTTTTTTTTAATTGATATTTTGTTTGAACAACGTTTGGTTCGAAAACATTTTCTTCTAATAGAAAACTCTTCAAAACCCTAGCTCCTGTGATTCTCTTTTTGGGAGGTCAAAATCGTTGTTACCTTTACCAATTGATCCTGACCTGTTAACCTCACTACACTGAACCCTAATCAATTGATCGCAAACGTATCCTAAACTGTCCATTCCAAAAAATTTTTTTTATGAAAAAGTTTACTGCTTTGAAACAAACTTCAAAAAAAGATGTTTTTGAACAAAACAATTTGACAAAATGTCTTATGAATTTTGTAATTTTTGAACAAAAAGTTTTATATCAGATTCTCGTTTAAAAAAAATGTCTTCAAACCAAATGTTTTCGAGCAGATTGTCATTTGAACAAAATATTTCTTTTTAAATCAGTTGATAATGTTTTTGATCAGACTCTCCTTCGAAAATATCAAACAAAACGTTTTCGAAAAAAATGCAACTCGAACAAAATGTTACTTGAAAAAGACAAACAAAATATTTTTCAAAAAAATATAATATAAAACAAATGTTTTTATATAAAATATGCCATCAGATAGTCATTGGAACAAAACATTTTTGAAACTAAAAAATTTGAACATATATATTTGAACTCAATGATTGATCAAGAAAACCCGTTCTAAAGATTGGAACATGGCGCCTTTTTAGCCTGTTCGACACAAATTGAACTTACTCCTGACTGAGGGCATTTATAGCCTGAATGATAGGATATGGTGAAACTTTTGAAATTTTTCTAATAGTGCCGTAGAAATCAATGTAAATGAAATTAAAAATTTACCTTTAAATTTGCAATTTAATGTCCAATTTAGACTACTTAATTTTGATAAAAGAATATTTTATTATGGCACTAATAACTCAATTTCCTTAAAAATTGACATAGCTCCTTCTTTGCTTGTGGTCTTCATTTATATTATCCAGGGCCGCAATTTACTTTTTGTTTTTAAATAAATTGCAATCAATTTTTGGATTTTAATAATCATCCTTAGAAATGGATTTTATTCAACAATGAAAAAGTTAATAAGTAGGTAACTACAGTTTATTGTTTTTAAATTTTTTAAATAAAAAATTTTGCTGACGTTTTATAGGGTTAAAAACTAATCTGCCTGAAGAGTAGTACACGTTTTAGATGTTTGGTTAGGATGCCTTTAGGTTGATGTATGTTATTTTAGGTTAGACAACCTTAAAAATTCAGAGTACCTACCTAATTGCTTCGATCCAACCGTACAAACAAAAATGATAAAGCTTCACAAAAAAACTTAAAAAAAAACTGTTTACACCAAAAAAGCGAATAAATGAAAAAGTTATTACGTAAAAAAATTACTTGCAATATTAATAAAACACCTTTTTTACCTTATCTGTTGAAAATCAAGGCTCGTAGTTTAGTATCAAAACTCCAAAACTTGGGACACCCTGTATATTTTTTAACTAAACTTATGTTTAAACACTTATAGCAAATAAATAATTATTGATATAATAGCTTAATATTTTTTTCTGATTTTACATTGATTTCTACGGCACTGGTCTTTGTTTTGTTTTGAAGGTCAAACAGGTTATTTAACTTACTTTTGAAACGAAAGTTATGGGTTTAGATGGTCGAGTTTTTTGCACAAAATACACTCCCGCATCATTTTAAAGTCTTTTAAGATTAATTTTGCGTCCAGATCGAAAAAAAACACGAAAACAATTCCGAACTATCAAAAGAAAGGTCAGCAACGCCGCAGTTGACCCTTTACAAAATGATAAGCAATCGTAAACGACTTCGAGATGTTTTTTTGTTCGCTTTATTGAGACTTTCTCAATTAAGAATATTTTTGTCTCTTTCTCTCGCATCGGTTTAACAAAAGAGTAACAAAATAAGATACTTTACGCGGGCCTAGACCATTGCGGCATGTTTCTAATTCCTTTGTTTTAGTGAGGGACTGTAATCGAGAATAGTTTTGTTTTTTTCTCTCGCATTGGTTTAATAAAGGAAAACGAAGGAGTAGCAAAATAAAATGCTCGAAGCACGTCTTAAAGTGAACACCGCTTGTTATGTCCATATATGGTGCTGTATCATTATTATGGTCAGGGTTTGTAAGAAGAACAGTTTCGTCTTTTTCCCTCGCATTGGTTTAAAAAGGAAATAAAAGTAAAGGAAAGATTGGATGGTTTTGGTGATTCTTAAAATAGAGTTTTCTATGTACCAAATAAAAATAGTGGAGGGCTTCTTTACTGCAGAAGTACAATTTTTAAACAAATTGTTTATCTAGGCGGCCGATTTTTTTGTATATTTCCTAGTCTCCTCCGGTTAATACGTTAATGATTTAATCAGTCCATGGTAAATTTGAAAATTTAAAGATAAAAATATCTCAAAAACTAATCGATAGATTTTTCTAAATTTTTCAGAGTTGGAAAGACAACAGATCTTCAAAACAAGGTGTGTCACTATAGAGGTAATAAAGTTTGCCCCTCGAATTAAGAGGGCATGGACACACTTAAAAAATAACAAGATATAGACAAAAAAGTGTCCCCCTCGCAAAGAACATCGACGTGTCCGAGGATTTTTCCAAAAACGTACAATAAATACTTGAAAAATCCTTTGTTATCTTTATGAAAACAGCCTGTATATTGATCGTCTTCGAGAAACAATTCATCTTAAATCTCCATTAACATTCACCAGGATAAGTATAACTTTGCTGCCTTTTTATCTGTTTTGTTTACAATCACCCGCTTAAGCCACCAAAATCGGGGGCTTGGCTAAGTGTTCTTTTAGTCCGGCTTAAGTGTACGGTGCATAGCAAAATGGCCGTCCAATCGCGTTTAAACCCATAATCTCGTTTATGTGCTTACGGTGCATATGAGGGTAAATGTTGATTTTGAGTCAAGTTCGACCCTGTTTTGAACCAATTCGGTGAATGATTCTTTCGTCAAGTAAACGGACCAAGGGTATTGTCCTAGTGATGACATTATACTAAAAGCTTTAATTATTTTACCAAGTTTTTGTAACGCTTTTAAGAATTTATGCAATAGGTTATATTGCTATTAAAAGGTTTTCTTCCAAAAAATTATATCCATCTATAAATCGGGCTTTCTTCCGTTGCTGTGAAATGACCCAAGCTATGTTTTTCTTTTAGATAATAGAGACTTATTGAAATAAAACCTGACTTTATTCTAGACTCGACTTTATTCTGACACATTTGCACAGCACAGCTGGCCTCTCAAAATTGACATATCAAAACAAAATTTAATAATAAAGACCTTAACTTTCATTTATTAAATACCGACACTAATAAATCCGGTTTTCAGATACACAAAGGCCGAATTTTGAAGCCAAGCAGCTGCTTTTTATATGTAAATATGTCACTATAGGGTCGATTTTAAAATAAGGTCAGGTTTTATTCCAATAAGTCCCTAATATGTGGAGTTTAATTTCTTAAGATAATAAAGAAAGTATCTTTTTTATGTTTGTTTACATTGAAGCAGGACAATGGCGTCTTTTGCGCACATCGATAATTCGCTCATGGGCTGCAATAGTGGCACAACTAAAAAATTACAACTTTTGGAGTAAATGCAACATACAAAGTAAAAAACTACGTTTTTTCAAGCAGCAATACAACTCTTAATTTATATTTTAACCACTAGATGACAAAATTGCCTCTACTTTATTTTTGCAATGCTTCAGGGGAGCAAAATCTTTAAACTCATTTATCTCGAAACTTAATTTTTTTGTTGTGCCACTATTGGAGCCCATAAGCGAATTGTTCAAACCAACATGGCTTATGCTTGGTCGAGCCCACGTCCGGTATAACGGCCAGAAAACATTGAAATAATTCTGGGCATGAAAAACGTTTTGTAAACGTGGTTATCAAAACAAAAAATATACCTAAAATATTTGGTTTAAAAGAAAAGGTCGCGATTAGTTATAGTAGAGTACAGTAGGGTAAGCGCATATACGTAATATTCCCGTAATATTCCAATACACCCGGTTAGCTATTTACTCTATAAGTGGATTTTGAGTATCACATTAAAGGATGACAATACGAAAATTGCATAAGTGTGTCCTTTACACGACACGAAAACGGCCAGCCCATGGCCACGCCCGAACGAATTAGCGCCGTCACTAGACTATGGGTATTCCCTTGTAGAATACTTTTTTAATTATGTTTTAAAAATTCCATAAAGAATATAAAAAAGTTTATAGAATTAAATTTGTTGTAATTATTAGATTCAAAATTTTATATTACGCTACAGATACACTATTGTCTTTAAAATGGTGCTGTGTTAGTTTACAATAGAAGTGCTAAAACTCAAACAATTAATTTTACGATTTTCTATATAATCTAATAACAGTGTAAAAAATTCTACCTTTCGCACCAAACTTAAATCCTTAAACAGTTCCCAAAGTACCTAGGTATTTTTTGCATGCGAGCAGAAAATGATAAAATACGTAGGCATTTGTAAATGGCCAAACAAGGTAGGTAGATAGGTATATTATTTTTCTACAGGCGTGAAAAATAAACTACTGCCTCTAGTAAATATCTCTCTGAAAAATTAATAAATAATATTGTTTGGATAATCATGCATTTTGCGTGCGAAATTGCACTTTTCCGTACTAATTCGGAAAGAAACCTTCCCGTAGCAACAAAGTTATAGTCATAAAAATCACTAAAAACCCCAACTTGACAAAATTTAATACAAAGATATCTCCCCTGTGGTACACTAAGGGCGTAAGTCACATTCATTACTCACGTAGCCTTCGCACTTATTGTACCAAACAATAAAGACGTCAGTTGCGTGTGTAATGAAAGGGAACTTACGCCTTTAGTGCACCAAAGGGGAGAAATACAATTTAAGGTTTTTTCCATATATGTATATTACGTATTTGATTTTTTCCTTAAGCCGTTGACAGCATGTTGCGCCTAACAAGTTCGGTCAAGCAGTCGTGTGTGTAAAAATAACTTTCCGAAAACGTTATAAAGAATTGTTTAGCTAAGAGTGTGAGATATAATTTTATTACAAGTGATTTGCATTTAGTTACTTCTACAATCGATGTAAGTAAACTTATGCAATAAACTTGTTTTAATATTGTGGTGCACAAAAGTTTATGAGATCAACTTGTTTTGACATTACGGTGCATAAAATAATTTACCTACTCGCGTGCTGTAAAGTAATTACTTTACCGCACGCCATTCGGAAATTTTACAACAACAACAAGTGTGGAAGGTGATACTTTACCGCACGTGACGGCAGTTGGACGAACGACGCGAAGCGGAGTTCGGTCAAGCCGTCAAGGGTTTTAAAGACACTTTCCGCCTGTGTTAGGTACAATATTTTACCTATGAGTAATTTTTTTTCAAAAAATTTAATGTAATTTATAAATAAACATGTCAAATTAGACGAAATTGATGAAATGTAAACAAATATTGAAGTTGCCTTATTGCCGCGTTGCTAAGGTCTCCAAATGGTGCGGGTCCGGTAAAGTACCTTTATCGAACGGCGTGCGGTAAAGTAATTACTTTACCGCACGACGCGAAGCGGAGTTCGGTCAAGCCTTCAAGGCTTGTAAAGACACTTTCCGCCTGTGTTAGGTACAATATTTTACCTATGAGTACCTTTTTTTTAAAAATTTAATGTAATTTATAAATAAACATGTCAAATTAGACGAAATTGAAATGTAAACAAATATTGAAGTTGTCTTATTACCGCGTTGCTAAGGTCTCCAAGTGGTGCGGGTCCGGTACACCCAATATGCAAAATCATCTTTTCGCAATAGTAGTTTACCTAACTAGTGCGGAAAATGCCTCTTTTCCGCTCGCGATAGCGGAGTTTGGCCAGCAATCAAGTGCGGAAAAGACACTTTACGCACGAGTTAGGTACACTATTTTTTCTATAAGCGTGAGGAAAAAACTAAAAATTAATCAGAAAATTATGTATATTCAAAACGTTTTAATCAAACCAATTATTATTATTCACATTCTAGCGGCTTCTAGAACTGACTGGGGTAGATCTTCGTCCGAAGAATCCATTGAAAATCTGATTTTTTTGTTTGAAAAATTCAAAAGACGCTTGTATCTGCAAAATTGGCTTTGTTTTGACAGTTTGTTTGTACTTTGTTGCTATGGTGATTTAAGATGCCAAATCTAAAACCACTAGTGTGCATTGTTGTTTGACATTGACAATGACGATAT
Source organism: Aspidapion aeneum (assembly GCA_963576565.1). Classification (NCBI taxonomy): domain Eukaryota; kingdom Metazoa; phylum Arthropoda; class Insecta; order Coleoptera; family Brentidae; genus Aspidapion; species Aspidapion aeneum. Next base: position 69,536,671 of record OY755040.1, on the reverse strand, counting down.
TTATACCGGGGAGGTTTAAAACTTATAATTTGAACCTATTTTACTGAAAACTTTATTTTATCGAAAATATTGAAAATATTGCAGAATTTTAGTCAATTTGAATATTTTTAGGATATTTCGTGTGCTAGGAAAGATACAAATGTATTTTGACCGGTCTAAATGTTATAAAACACCTCAAAATCGTAACAAATTTACTTTTCCACACTAGTGCGGAAAAAATATTTAAAAAAAAAATTCCGCACTAGTGCGGAAAAGTGGCACTTTCCACACTAAATTGCGTGCGGAAAAGTGGACTTTTCCGCACGCTTATAGAAAAAATGATTTAAACACATATTATATAGTTTCTCTTTATTTTATTAAAAATTATAGCAGACTATTTAATTATTGTGTCAGTTACTCCCTAAAAACTAACTTCTTGCGCGCAGAAAAGTAGTAGATCCTAGTAGAAAATAGTAAATTTAACAAGTGCAAAAATATTACTTTGCCGCATGTAAGTGCAGATGGCCGAACAACGCGCTTAGATGGCCGGGCCAGCAAATAAGTGAAACAAAATTTTACAAGTATTTATTTATATTAAATTTTGACAACGTATATCGCAGTGGCGTATATACGGGGGGGGGCTGGGGGGCCCGGGCCCCCCCGAAGTTGAGATTTTTTTGGATATTTTCACATATTTCATGAATACAAACATAAAATAGCATAAAATACAGCCTAAAGAGGTCTCGGGCCCCCCCAAAACTGTCTCGGGCCCACCCCGAAACTTTTTTCTATATACGCCAGTGGTATATCGTTTTGTCTGACACGTTTGTTTTTAATTTTTTGTCATGGTGTTTTTTCGCACTAGTGCGGAATAGGTTTCCTTCCTCAAAAAACTATTTTTATAGTTTTCCTCGGGCGTGACGAGAGCTGAACCGGCTCTGGAGGCTGAAAGCGCAAGGCACAGTGGTCTATGCCAGAAATGCGTTACCTACTATTAATATTTTAAATCACAGAAAATTCAAGTTTTAAAAGGTAAAGTGCTCTTGTGAGATATCAATATGGTAAAGCGGTATTTTATTTGTTTATCCAAAAAGGGCCTGGAAATTCACTTGCAAATGTAAGTATTTATAGTTTAGTTAGTTGCACCATTGTTTCAGTGTAAAGAGATGTTAAAAGCAAAGGATAAAATTATAATTAAAGCATTGGTGCACCTAGAAAGGGGGCTCGGGGTCCGGCCACCTCCAAGCCTAAGGATTCTTAGATATTTTCCACATATTTCATAAATAGAAAAATAAAATAGCATAAAATACAGTATCATGGGCTCTCGCCCTACACCTAAAGACATTCATGGTTACGACACCAATTAAAGCAAACTAAAAAATCAAAATGGTTTCCAAGAGCTCCTGTTATTCGAACAGCTTAGACACGTTTTTGTGGTTTAAATGAAACGGTTGACGTAGTAATGCGAGCTAACAGTTTAAATTGATATAAAAATCAAGACATGCAATGTGTCAAGCAAAATTCTATTGTTGATATATTTGACTTTTAGAAAAAGCTACGAAGGTCGCTCAATTATTTTAAAAAATGCAATTTTTTTAATAATTACTAAAACGTCATAAAATATTTTTTTAAAAATACATTATATAACATAAAAAAACTTATATTTAAACATTTAAAAATTGCGGTTTAAAAAGACAATTCCACGAATAAAAATTTGTGCGGGAATTCGAATTCTCGCAGCAAATGAGGGCAAGAAGTACGTAATTCTCGCACGAAAGTGGAAAAAACTTTTAGGAGTCGAATAAGGCATTAACATTTTTAAAAATATTTTTTTTTATTACTCTGTCTTTGTCATTTTTTTTTCTACTTGTATATCTCAGAAATCTCACCACGGCTTTCGCAGGCTGAAATAAGCTTTCAATGCCAAGCAAGAAGCACAAACAAACCACGCCTCTGCCATAATCTGCCACAAAGCTACATTGGTTTCACTCTTTCCAATCACCCCGTTTTTAACTTAAGGCCTGCGCAAACACATTATTTGTCCCGATAAGCCTAGGCAGTCCATGTGAAAGATAGATTTGTGATATTTAAACATTTAAAAATTGCGGTTTAAAAAGACAATTCCACGAATAAAAATTTGTGCGGGAATTCGAATTCTCGCAGCAAATGAGGGCAAGAAGTACGTAATTCTCGCACGAAAGTGGAAAATACTTTTAGGAGTCGAATAAGGCATTAACATTTTTAAAAATATTTTTTTTCCAACCCTTTCTTTTTTAAAATTTTTATGTTAAGCAACTATTTTCTTTTAATGGAATACACGTATAATAAATAAACTAGCTTATTCTTAAACCATTCAAATAAGAAAGCCAAAATTATATTTATTAGTATGATATAAGAAGTGAAACCAAAATAGGTTTGGGACAGTCACGTGATATGTATTTATTTTTTAATATAATTTTTCTGTGACAAGTTTATTTATTACTCTGTCTTTGTAATTTTTTTTTCTACTTGTATATCTCAGAAATCTCACCACGGCTTTCGCAGGCTGAAATAAGCTTTCAATGCCAAGCAAGAAGCACAAACAAACCACGCCTCTGCCATAATCTGCCACAAAGCTACATTGGTTTCACTCTTTCCAATCACCCCGTTTTTAACTTAAGGCCTGCGCAAACACATTATTTGTCCCGATAAGCCTAGGCAGTCCATGTGAAAGATAGATTTGTGCACACTCGATAATTCTTTTCTATATAAACGTTGCATAAGACATTGAAAGTTATCGTTACTTGTTTAGAAACTTTAAAAAATAGTTGTGGTATACCATGTATCCCAGATAAAAGTTATTACACGGTTTCTTATGAGAATTTTGAAAACAGTAATACACACAAATTTGGATTATTGGGTAAACATTGGCGCTATTCCGAGCCCAGTCTATTTCAAAAATAAAAATATCTATAAAGACTTTTAAAATATCAAGCAATAAATAAATTATTTTTATTAAAAGCAGTTTTTAGTTTTTGCTTAATATTTGGAAAAACCCTTGTAAATATTTTAAATTTTAATACAGCACCTGATTGGGCTCAGAATAACGTCAATTTTTTCCATTTAACCGGAATTATAATATGTCTTATCATTTCCAAAATCCTCCTAAGACCCCATGTAGTTAATGTTATCTGGGACAACCTGTATAGTAAGTACTTTGTGAATATTATCTATATGTAAAAATTATACTACCCGCAACTTAATGAATTATATACGAAGTAACTGGAACGACCACGGCTATATGAGACACTGAGACAAAAATTTAAGAGTTTTTTTAGAGTGACAACATACAATAAATGCTAAGCATTGCAATCTTTCTCTTTCTAGTTCTAATCACCTGTGGTATTCTGTGAACTTAATACTTCAAGGAGATTGTCATTTGTGATTTGCCATTAAAGTGTTTGTCAATGTTGTCAGTAGCACCTCCTGTCTAGCGTGCTCTCTCTACAAAAAATCTCAATATTTTTGCCTCACTTTGCATATAGAGAATATGGCCGTTAATAGGTCTTACGAGAATCTCTCAGTTTAGTGCCTTTTTTAGCCTATTAATCTTCCCATCATTTTTGACGTTGGTCAAAGCTGTCACATTATTTATTGATCCAGGAGACGATGTGAAGCTTTCCAAAAAGGCGCCACAAATGAAATTGCCTTATTTGAAGAAAACTTGCTTGCGATTAAACTCTTTTTAAAAAAATCTCTAAATCGTTATTTAAAGTTGTAGGAGTACATTTACATAGATAGGGTTTTTGGCCACTGTGCGCCGATAAATCAACGTGACGACACGGTTCAAATGTGTGGGTGGGGACGATATACGCCAATAAAATAATATGCATGAGTAAAATAATGCATGTGTTTAAAAATAACCAATCAGGACATTTTATACTAAATTCTACAAGAAGGACACTCTTATGTACATTTGATATTGCCATTTCTTAATGTTTTCATCAAGAACTGGAAATTACCGTGGGTATTGGAATAGTACGTATATGAGTAAGCATTGAGAAATCATAATTTTGTCGATGTGGGTCAAAGTAGATCAAGCAATCCAGCAAAACTCTTACACAACGTTTACGATCAGTGCAACTTTGGTTTTAACAACTTTCATGACTAATATAATATGATACTTGGTAGGCAACTTTTGAACTGAGAACTTGACTAATTAGACTGCATACATCCCTAGTTTTAAGCGAGACAAAGTGGTAAGAAGTTGTACTACTATACAGGGTGTCCCAGATAAAAGCAACAACTTGGGGATTTCGGAAACGGTAAGAGATACGAGTTTCTTTAAATGAGAAAAAAGTTGCGCTATTCTAAACCCTATATCATTTGAGACAACTTTTTGACAGTTATCAGCTGTTTACCATAACAAATAGCATAGGCCAACGAAAAAAGTTGTAAAAAGTTGTCTCAAAAATAATGATATGAACTCAATCAAGGGTTACTACAATATCGAGCAAAAACTAAAAATTGTGTTTTTTGAAAAACTGAAATATTGCCGCCATCTGGTAAACAAATTTATTGAAATTTGGTAGATTTGTATAAGCAACTACAGCCAGTCGAATGACATTAACATATTTTTTCTAAGCCTTCTAGTTTTTTGTGCAATAAATTACAACAACCATGTATAATAAGCCTATCTTTGAATGACGGAAAATGTGAATTTATTTAAAAAACTGTTTTTCACTTGGTTGGCTGTGAAACAAAGGCTATAGTTGCGTTTGTTGTCATACCTACGTTACTATCTGTCAAAACTTTGTCTTTTATTTGATTTATCTGTTGGAGTTTTAAAGTTTCTAAATTACTTAAGAATTTTTTTGAGTCACATTATCAATCAAATTTAACATGGAAAGGTTTCCAAATTGGGAGAAAGTATGAATGTTATATTTTGTGTAATAAGAATGCTGGAAGGACTCGAGATATGTACTTTCAGAGATATCCCGAAAGACGACAACCAGGTTTGTCAATCTTCAGAATACTTAGAAATAATTTAATTGAATATGGTTCCTTTAAAAAATAAGATCATAATCGACAACCTGATGAAAATATTGAAGCTATGGTTTTACAAAGTGTCGTTGACAATCCTCGCATCTCCCTTCGTGAACTGGAAAATAATGTTGAAGTACCCAAATCAACTGCACAAAGAATTCTTAAAAAATTTAAGTATCATCCATATGCAACACATATTAGTCAAGCACTCCGAGATGGGGACTTATAAAGAAGAACCTTGTTTTGCAATTGGTTCATACAAAAATCGCAAAAAACCCTAAATTTCCGCTTAAGGTTCTGAAGTCCGATGAAAGCAGGTTTACAAACTGCGGGGTGTTTAACAGACAGTATTGGGCCGATGAAAATCCGTTCTTAAATCGTGAGGTGCACCATCAAGTTAGGACACATACTATTCAACATTTTTCATAATAATTTGACGGCACCTCGATATCAAGGAATTCTACAAAATTACGTTGACTAAATTTTAGAAAATTTGCTTCTTCAAGATGTAGCAAACATGCGGTTCCAGCAAGATGGAGCATGAGCTTATTATACACGATTGAAAAGCTCTTTTATGCTCTATTTATGGAAGTATAAATCCAATATGGCGGTCATAAGAAATAACAAAGTTGTCTATGGTTGCAAAAAAACTAGAAGGCCTAGAAAAAAATTGTTAACGTCATTCAATTGGCCGTAGTTGTCTATACACTACTACCAAATTTCATTAACTTTGTCGGCAAGATGGCGGCGATATTAAAATTTTTCAAAAAACATAATTTTTAGTTTTTGCTCGATATTTTAAAAACCCCTGTAGATATTTTTAATGTTGATACGGCATCTCATTGAGTTTAGAATAGCGCAACTTTTTTCTCATTTAAACAAACTCGTATCTTTTACCGTTTCTGAAATCCCCATATAGTTGCTTTTATTTGGGACACCCTGTGTATATTGCTAAGTTAGCCAATGCTAGTGTACGGATTAGTAGCTTTGTACGTTTTGAGAATAAATATTTAAATTCGCTGTTATCTTGAAGGCCATTGTAAAATTTCTTAAACTTACCTTTTTAAGCTTTTCGCTGGCACTGGTGACGTTTGTTAAAAGTTCTGGTGAATTATTGTTAATATCAATTAAAGTGATTGTAAACTTAATGTCACTGAAAAGTGAATCTTCACCTGCAACAAAGGCAAAAAAATAGAAAACTAAAACGCAAATGCCGCAATTTTAAATTACACTAAATTTTAAAGGGATATGGTTAAATTTTTCTGCTTACAAAAGGTTACATATATAAAGGATATTTAGCCACCTCAAAACAAAGTATATAAACTACGGTGTCACCTCATATATAACTTTAGTACCTCACTTTTTTTGAGGTGACAACGTTTTTCAAAAAACATTTCAGGGACGATTCCTAACACACTCAGCAAGCTGTGTGCAAAATTTTGTTCTGAGGTCACAAAATGGTATATATATTTACTTTTTGGCCGTGTAGTTCACGTATCTACCGGTGGCGCTAGCGTCGCTTTTACTGTAACTAAACGGTCCACTGAGTCACCTCGGTGGTATAAAACGTATTCTGCGTATTATAACCGCGTCGCAGCGGCCTCAGAAATTTGGCAACATTGCAGATTAGATTTTAGACGCTACGGGTTTCTTTGTTATATGTAATTTGTACCTGCTTTTTTTACCCTTGGAATATCTAATAGAATTCTCAGAAACGAGTGCCTGGGTCTGATATTTTAAGAGGGGCTTTGTAAAGGATTATTATTGTATTTTTTCTCTTATTGAAGTAATTTGACTAATTTTGCTAGTCTTCTTACATTTTTTTGCTTATTCTGGCTGGTTTAACGGTTTTATTTAACTTGACTTGATTGATTTTGTTATATAATAAATTTTTGCGACAGCTATTCAGACACTTTCCTATGGGCAAGACTTGAAATTAGTTAAGTAGTTTAACTATATAATATGACGTTTTGGTGCAAAAAGTCCGAAACTTGGCACAATTATAGAGCGATGCCTGCCCTCGCCGCTTTTTTAAAAAAATGGCGCACGAATTTTCTTTTTTAAAATAACTTGGTTTTTGTACAAAGTTTGAAACAAAAATTATATCCAACAAAATTTTATACGAAAATGCTAAACTGTGTTTTTTGTTAGACTAAAAACAAGGTTCGAGGTATGATATTAACCATTTTTTTATTTTGGAATTTGTCCAATTTGTTTTTTTGGTGGCCTTTAAATTAAAAGTTACTCATTTTTGAGAATGATTGAAATGACATGAAATAAAGATAGATAAATATTCTACAAAAATTATTAATCAGTTGCATGGGTAATATTCTTGGTAAGATACAAACTATAAAGTTTTAGGTCTACCCACATATCTGAGGGCACGGCAGTGCCTCGCCAAGTTCGCGCGCCGTAACCATCTTTTCTGGAAACATTTCAGCCGATATTTGACCTACCTAAAACTCTACTTCGGAATGAGCTACGAATCTCAAACTTGGCGCAGTCGTAGATATCTACGGAGTTAACAAACCCTCCAAGTTTCATGAAATTCCATAAGGTAGTAAAGTAGTTACGAAATTTCAAAAAACGTCGAAATTGCGACTCACTCACTGACTCACTCATGTATAGATCATCAATATTCTACTGTACTTCCAGACATGCTACATAGCTGAAATTTGGCAGACTGATAGAAATTATGACCAAACCCCTGGAAAAAATCAAAAAACCCCAAAATTTTAATTTACTTCCCTCCCCTATACATTTAAAGTTATGTAATAGTAGCATCGCCCGCTTCCAGAAATGCTAGAGAGTTGAGCTTTGGCAGACTGATAGGAACTATGATAAAGCTAAAGGAAAATGCAAAAAACTCTACAATTTTAATTTACTCCCCTCACCTAAACATTTAAAGTTATGTAAAAGTAGCATTGCCCATTTCCAGAAATGCTAGAGAGTTGAGCTTTGGCAGACTGATAGGAACTATGATAATACTATAGGAAAAAATTAAAACACCCCAAAAATCTAATTTACTTCCCTCCCCTATAAATGTAAAGTTAAGTAAAAGTAACATTGACTACTTCCAGACATGCTAGAGAGCTGAGCTTTGGAAGACCGATAGTAACTATGATAAAGTTATAGAAAAAAATTAAAAAACCCCAAAATTCTAATTTACTTCCTTCCCCTATAAATGTAAAGTTATGTAAAAGTAACACTGCCCATTTCCAGAAACGCTAGAGCGCTGAACTTTTAAGACTGAAAGACAATATGATAAAACTATATGAAAAAATTTAAAAACACCACATTTTAATTTACTTCCCTCTCCTATAAATGTAAAGTTATATAAAACAAACATTGCCCACTTCCAGAAACGCTAGAGAGCTGAGCATTGGAATGCTGATAGAAATTATGAGAAAACCATGAAAAATTTTTTAAAAAGTCCAATATTTTCATTTACTCTCCTCCCCTATAAATGTAAAGTTATGTAAAAGTAACATTACCCACTTCTAGAAACCCTAGAGAGCTGAGCATGGGAAGACTGATAGGAACTATGATAAAACTATAGGACAAAGCTTAAAAACACGACAATTTTAATATATTTCACTCCCCTATACATGTAAAGTTATGTAAAAGTAACATTGTGCACCTTCAGAAACGCTAGAGAGCTGAGCTTTGGCAGGCAGATAGGAACTACGATAAAACCATGGAAAAAATTAAAAATCTCAAAAATTTAAGTAAGGCATTGCAAAAGTTTTGAACAATATTCCGCATATTGTTCAAAACTTTCCGCACTTTAAAAATTAAGTATTATCCAATTCCTTTAAAAAAGAAGTGAAATCATAACAAAAACATTTCATGTAAAAAAAAGTCAAGTACGCGAAAAAGGCATTCCGTAAAAAGCATTGAGATAAAAGTAAAGCCAAGTTCTCCAATACAAATTTCAAAATAAAAGGATCTTACTAGTTTGGAAATATTTTTCTAAACTTGGCTATTACGGCTGTAAATGACCCTTAGGCACAGTGCTAAATTGAACATAAAGAAGTTTGGCTGTAATAGCAAAGTTTTAAAAAATATTTTCAAACTAGTCAGAACCTTTCATTTTGAAATTTGTATTGGAGAGCTTGGCTTTACTTTTATCTCAATTCTTTTTACGGGATGCCTTTTTCGCGTACTTGGCTTTTTTTACATGAAATAATTATCTTATCTAATTTTCTAAAAACCAAGTACCTAAGACTTCATGGGCTATTTTGAAAAAAACCTGTATTATTTTTATAAGGTTTCGTTTATTAGGTTCGCGCGCCGTATACCATCTTTTCTTGAAACATTTCAGCCGATATTTGACCTATCTAAAACTCTACTTCAGAATGAGCTACGATTCTCAAACTTTGCACAGTTGTAGATCTTCATGGAGTTAACAACCCCTCATGGAATTCCATAAAGTAGTAAAGTAGTTACGAAATTTCAAAAAACGTCGAAATTGCCACTCACTCACTCACTCATAGACTTATAGAAATTATGACCAAACCCCTGGAAAAAATCAAAAAACCCCAAAATTTTAATTTACTTCCCTCCCCCACACATGGAAAGTTATGTAAAAGTAACATTGCCCACTTCTAGAAATGGCAGACTGATAGGAACTATGATAAAACTATAGAAAAAAAATTAAAAACCTCAAAATTATAATTTACTTTCCTCCCCTATAAATGTAAAGTAATGTAAAAGTAACATTGCCCACTTCCGGACACGTTAGAGAGCTGAGCTTTGGAAGGCCGATAGTAACTATGATAAGACTATAGAAAAAAATTAAAACACCCCAAAATTCTAATATACTTCCCTCCCCTATAAACGTAAAAGTGTGTAAAAGTAACATTGTCCACTTCCAGAAACGCTCGAGAGCTGAGCATTGGAAGGCTGATGAGGAACTGTGATAAAACTATAAAAGAAAATTAAAAAACCCCAAAGTTTAATTAACTTCCCTCCCCTATAAATGTAAAGTTATGTAAATTAGCATTGTCCACTTCTAGAAACGCTAGAGAGCTGAGCTTTGAAAGACTATAGGAAAAAATTTAAAAACACCAAAATTTTAATTTACTTTCCTCCCCTATAAATGTAAAGTTATGTAAAATTAACTTTGCCTACTTCCAGGGACACTAGAGAGCTGAGCTTTAGAAGGCTGATAGGAACTATGATAAAACCATTGGAAAATATAAAAAACCTCAACATTTTTAATATGAATTTCAAAAGTTTTGAACAATATCCCGAATATTTTACTACTTTAAAACTTAAATATTATCCAAATCGTTTAAACAAGCAGTGAGATCATAACAAAAACATTTCATTTAAAAAAAGCCAAGTACGCGAAAGTGGTATTCCCTAAAAAGAATTGAGATAAATGTAAAGCCAAGTTCTCCAATACATATTTTAAAATGAATGGTTCTTACTAGTTTAGAAATGTTTTTCTAAACTTGGCTATTACGGCTGCAAATGACTCTTAGGCACAGTGCTAAATTGAATGTAAAGAAGTTTGGCTGGAATAGCAAAGTTTAAAAAAACATTTCTAAACTAGTAAGAACCATTCATTTTGAAATTGGTATTGGAGAATTTGGCTTTACTTTTATCTCAATTCTTTTTACGGAATACCCCTGTCGCGTACTTGGCTTTTTTTTTACATGAAATGTTTTTGTTATGATTCAATTTTCTAAAAAATCATTTAAGAGGACAATATTGAAAACATTTTTTTTAGAAAATATTTTTTTATGTTAATCGGTATATTATATATAGTAGTGTTAAAGCTAAAGTTGATACTCCAGGGTCGTATAAAAATTAAGGATATTTTCATAATAAACCGAAATTATTAGGTTTCTTATGATATTCTTAAAAAATAAGCTTTCTACATCAAAAGTGTTTAAAACTTTATTGTAGGAATTTAAATTATAATTTTAAAAATCTATAACTAAAACGGCTTTAATTGACAGTTGGCCTTATAACACAGGGCATACATAACATATTTCCCTAAAAGATTATTTAAAAAAAATACACTGAAAAAATTTGATGCTTTCATAAAGACCTCCAGACTTTGGGACGCCACTAAAATTTTATATGTTACCCTACCCCTAACAAATTGTAAACTTTTTAAAATAATATTTTACTGCTTATTATATAGTATGCCGCGAAAAATTATTATCTCTAAATTGCTATCTTTTTCATAAAACATATAAAAACACGTACTTTTTTTCGTGATAAAATCACCCAACAATATTAGGAATCATCAAACCTATACTCGTGCCAAGTTTCAAAACTTTGGAAACTTTAAGCACTCTCATATATACATAGGGTCCTTGTGACAAGACATTTTAACGTTCTTGTTAATCACAAAATATTTATAATGGCGGACTTTTATATTAATTATAAACCGATTTATATTAAATTTTAAAGTTTGAGGTGGCTTCAGGCGCTGACTATAATTTTTTAACTTAAAAAATCAACATGTTGGATCAATACATAATGTTCAATCCTTGTAATAATGATTTTTATTTAAATTGAAACCATTAAATTGTAAAAAAATAAAAATGTGTAAACTTAATGCGCTTTGATCCATCACTGTGTGAAATGCTTTTTGTTGTTATCGATATCGAACAACGTACATATTAGCTTAATCTAAATAAATTTAAATATATCTATAACTACTTCCACTGAAAAAACTTAAGGTGTAGTTGATAGGCCTATTATGGTATCCCGTGGAATTATTTTTATTCACCGGGTGTTTGCCTCCTTGAGTGGGAGGGCCGGTGTGACGTTAAAAATCCAAGATGGCAGGTTTTTCCTTAATATGTAAATATTAAAAAAATTATAAAAATTCGAGATTAATCAAGAAAGTTTATGACTACCCTCGGTCGATCGGTGATATATCACTCGATTTTAAGTCACCAGGTGTTTGCGTCAAATTTGAGTACAAGGATGTATATGACGACATAAATCCAAACTAGCGGCATTTATAGCGTTTTTAAGATATAAGCTAGTAAGTCGGGTACGATTTTGTTTTAAATCGAACCCTTAAACGAGGGTACCGAATAAAATAAATATAAAACAGTTTTAAAAACGTTACAAACTTTAATGAATACAAAATAAAACTCTGTTGCAAATTACAAATTGTTACAAGACTTTTCTTATGACCTATAAAACGAACAAGGCCCAAAATATTAAAATAAAAACTTTAACTTACCATAATAACAAACTGCAAAATATTATTTAAATATAAAAATCTTATGTTTCTTTACTGACAATTACTTTTAGAGGTTTTAGTTAAGTTCAACAAAACTTAGAATGTGACTACCGACTTGTTTCCTCAAAGTTTGGGTTTTTATAAACGGTAGTGGACCTAAATAATCCATTATCCCCTCTTTGAAGAGCTTGGAGGAACCAAGTCAGTGGCGTTGCTGATAATCCTAAAGTTTACTTTACATTCTAGCTAATGAGCTAAACAAGATAATCTAAACAAAAACAAAGATAAAATACATTTTATAGACAATGTTCGGTTTCCATAAAAAACCTCTTTATTTTTCTTTTATTTTTGAATAAAATTAAATAAAAATAATTTTACTTTTATTTTTCCTATTTTTCATGGACTAAAATTTTGTCTTGAACATAAAATTATTAGTCTTAAATTTATATTAATCCTAAGTAAATGGGTCAACTATTAGTTATTATAAAATTTTCCTAAAGCAAAATTGCATTAAAATGCGAGAATTAAATGCAAAAAATGTAATTTCTATTCTAAATATAAGAATTATCATTTTATTTCTTATTTCTTTATTTTTATATACTTTGGCACTACAAGGGTCCTCTATCGTGTTTTTCACATATCCATAAAATTTAAAATATAGTGATATGGTTTCCTATAGAGGGTGAAGTGCTGTGCGCATGTGCGAAAAAACTGCAAGCGCAGGATTGAGAGAGACAAAGTGTGCTGCGCGTCGCCATGTCTAGAAACCGACAACCTTAAAATTTAAATTTAAAAAATAGTGAAAATTCACTTTAAAATTCCGCAAATAATTAAAATTATCGTGCCATCATCCTGTTGGAACTTCAAGCCTCATAGCTCTTATGGAAAGGTGTACACCTTGCACTTTGGAACTTCAAAACATCGGTAAGTCCCTCTCCATGAGGCTATATCACAATTTTATTTCTCTTTCAAATTTAACCTACAATTTTTAAATTATTTACTTTCTCTAGTTAAATGAATTTTTTGCGCCAATGTTAATTATAGTCCACTGTATCTACCAAAACCCAATCTGAGACATCGGAGTGCATATTTTGATCACTTCGATTGCCGGATTTTAATTTCCATTTTGATTTTCTTTTTGAAATTTCAAAAAATTCATTTTCGCTAGAGTGAGAGCAAACCCTAGTGGTGTGAAGGTAAGAAAGGGACGCCATTAATAAATTAAAATTATAATATAGGTCATAAAATAGGTACCTATGAATTTGTATTAGGAGACCTATACCTACATCTCGCAAATTTTATAAAAAACGCAAGGACATATATTCGAGATTGGAGTCTTGGGTCGCTATGTGTATGTAAATGCAAAAAGTTTATCTTGGTATTTTTGAAAGATATATCTGTGTGTAGGTAATTTCGGAATATAAGTTTTTTATTTCCTAATTTATAACGGGCCAATAAATACCTACATGTTTATTTGTTTTTTCTTTTCACTGTAGTTTGCATTCCTATATGTAAGAGGCTACGGTTACATACGGTTATATTAAATCGATTTAAATTTTTTTAAAATATTTAATCTACAAATTTTGATTTTGTTTACTTTGCCTAATTTATTACAAAATAATGTCTGAAAAGGTAAAGAAAATTAAAGTCTTTCGTGACATCGAAGATACAAATTTAAATTAAATTTTAACGGTAGCTAAATTGGCTAAAACTGATGCAACCAAACATCTTAACTTTAAGATTCGTTACGAAGAGCTTGACAACGTCCAAGGAAATACCTTAAAAAGCACACCGCTTTATTAAATGAAATTTACCAGAATCAGGAACAAGTTAAGACTTGTATAGAGCATATTCATTCATTTCAAACAAATGTTGCTCAAGTCAAAGAAATCTAAGTTGTTTCAAGCAGAAAATACTGCGCCGCCTTCGCACAGTGCAAGTCGCCGACTTACTATTAACCCCTACTCTCCAGTAGGTTCACAAACCACTGATTATTTTCCAAGTTTACCGAAAATTGACATTGAAAAATTCACTGACAATGTGTTGATTTCCCTACCTTTTATGATCTTTTTAAAATAATGATTCATGATAATCCGTAAATTCCAAATATACAAAAATACTCGCTTTTAGTTACTTATTTAGATGGTCCTTCAAAGGAATTAGTTACGCAATTACCAGTTTCGGATGCAAACTATCCAATTGTTTTCAATATTCTTGTAAAAAGGTATAAAAATTATCGCATTTTAGCCCAAAATTATTGGAATGCTATCGAAAATTGCCTTTAAGTAAACTCTGATGACTCCGTAGCGCTAAGAAACTTGCTTGATAGATTCACAAAAAATATTGAAGCTTTAAAAACTGTTGGTTTGTAACCAGATTTTTGGGACTTTGTCTTAGCCCAAAAGTTGTTGAAATCTATTGATAGTTCGATTCAAACGCGATTTGAAGTTTTTCATGGTAAGCCTACCGAAATACCTTCATATAAATCAATCTATAATTTTTTGGATCAACACTGTAGCTCGCTTTTTGTAGTTAACGCCGCCAGTACATCCAGTATGCAATTTTCTATGAAGCCCAAATTTACAAAACCGCCCCATATAACTCAAAAACCGCAAAATAACTATAATACCCGCCAAACGCCTCGTGCATTTTTTACCGCGCAGCAGAATTCTCAAAATAATTGTTCCTTATGCAATTCAAATACTCATAATTTGACTTTTTGTCTTGATTATTTAAATAAAACGCCTCAATAAAGATTTAATTTATTAAAAGCAAAACGATGGTGCGTAAACTGTACCTCTAATTGTCATAAAACCTTTCAATGCAAAAGCACTTTTAATTGTCGATTTTGCAAAAAAAGGCATCACAGCTCAGTTCATTTTGACTTGCGCCATGTAAACGAATCCTCGTCTCAACGGCAAGAAAATAACAATGCAGATTTGCCTGTAAATATCCAACAGATTAACGCGTTTCGGCAGGAAAGAAATGAAATTAGTAACTCATCCTCTTCGCAAACTTAAAATCAAGGTGCTTGCTACTCTACTCAGAGTTACAGTAACTCTAGTACTTTGCTTTCTACCGCTCTTTTTCAAATAAAAGATATAAGAAATAATTATCAAACTTTTCGTGGAGTTTTAGATTCCGCATCGCATATGTCTTTTGTACCTTTAAAATATGCCAACAAACTAGGCCTACCCCGCTTTAATATTGAAACCGAAGTCTTTGGAATTGGTGAGACCAGTATGCAATTAAAATTAGGATCTATTGATATGATCATTCGCCCTTGCAATCAATCTGAACTGACCTTATCAGTACAGAGTGCAGTTATTTTACCTCAAATTTGTTCTTCGCTTGCCTTAAATGACACAAATATTAGTCAAATGGGAATTATAAAACATATCCGCGACCCTTATTTCTATAGACCGGGAGCCGTGGCCGTTTGACTTGGAGCCGATATTTTCCCTTATATTCTTAGAGATGGTCGTATTGTAGGTAATATAAATGAGCCTATCGCATTAAACTCAATTTATGGGTACATTTTAATGGGACAAATTGGTAACACAAACTCGCCCCTCGCTTCGGTATCCCTTTTATGCCAAATTTCAAATAATCAACTTAATGATTCATTATCGAAATTTTGGGAAACTGAAAATATACCGGAAATTAATCCTATTCTTTCCCCGGCTGACGAAGCATGTGAAAAAATATTTAAAAATACTACTTTTTGTGATAATTACGTCGTGACTTTACCCTTTTGCGAAAATAGTGAACCAAGTTTTCCAAAGAGTCGCCAACTTGCATTAAAAAGATTTTTATCTCTCGAAAACCGCTTAATTAACCACAAAACTTCGAGTAGTTTTTAACGCAAGCGCAGGATCCCAAACAAATACTGGAAGAATTTCCTTAAATGACACGCTTTACGCCGGTCCCAAATTACAAAAGGACATTTGTTCTATTTTATTAAATTTTAGATTAAATGAAGTCGCTCTTTGTTGCGATATTTCTAAAATGTTTCGCGGCATTTTAATAGCCCCGCATCATCAAAATTATCAAAAAATCTTATGGAGGTTTAGTCCTACAGAACCTATAAAATAATATAATTTAAAAACCGTTACATATGGTACTACCCCCGCTCCTTTTTTAGCTTTAAGAGTCTTACAGCAGCTAGCTGAGGATGAAACGCATAATTTTCCCCGAGCCGCTAAAGTTCTTATGACAGATAATTTTGTTGACGATTTTGTCACAGGTTGTAGCTCCGTTAAAGAAGCTATATCTCTCCAAAAGGAGATATCACTTTTATTAAAAACCGCAGGATTTAAATTACATAAATGAGCTAGCAACAATAAAACTGTTTAAGAGCACTTGCCAGAATCCGATATTAACCCTAAAGCTCTTTATCTTGATATAGAAGAAACTACAAAAATTTTAGGACTTAGATGGCAACCCTGTTCAGACTAATTTTCATACTCAGTAGAGCCTCTAAATCGTAGTTGCACGAAACGCAATATCCTTTCAGAAATTTTTAAAATTTATGATCCCCTTCGTTGGTTGTCGCCAGTTACTATTTTAATTAAATGCCTAATTCAGGAATTTTGGAGATCTGGATTGGACTGGGACCAAGATGCTCCCATAGCGATAAGTAGCCTCTGGGAACGCTATAGGTTAGAATTACCACTTTTAAAAGAATTTCGCTTATCCCGCTTTATCAATATTATTTCTGGAAACGCTCAATACGAATTAATCGGTTTTACAGACGCTTCAAATAAAGCGTGCACAGCTATTGTTTATTTACGCGTAATTTATTAAAATACATTTTTTATTTCTTTTTATGCTCAAAAACTAAAGTCGCCCCTATAAAATTTACAAGTATCGCACGACTCGAGTTAGCCGCTTGTAATATATTAGCTGATTTAACTCAATTTATTCTTCATAGTTTTGAAAACAGACTTAAAATTCACCAAATATTCGCATGGAGTGATTCTCAAGTAGCTTTATCGAGGATTAAAAATGGACGTCCGTCTAGGTGGAAAACCTATGTACAAAATAGAGTCACGCAAATTCATGAAAAAGTATCTCCCAAAAATTGGCATTATATTTTCACTTCTCAGAATCCCGCTGATGTAGCTTCAAGAGGTCTCTATCCTAGTGAACTTATAAATCATAGTTTATTTTTTCAAGGTTCCCAATTTTTAAAATTACATTATGACTACTGGCCTATAACCTGGGAAATAAAAGACACCTCTGAAACTTTAACTGAAGAAAAAGCTAATAAAAACTTATCTTTAATTACTACGCAAACCCCAAACTTAAATTTTTTAACTTCGCTTATTAATAAAAACTCCTCTTTTACTAAACTCTGTAGAATTTTATCGTATATTTTACGTTTTATATATAAAAAATTTCTAAGTAAAAGTATAATTTTTGAAACTTTTTTAACGTTTCAAGAAATTCAAAAATTATTTAGTATCAAAAAACTAACAATCGATCTATTTTTCGGGAGAAATAAATTCTCTTAAAAATAATATAAAATTATCTAAACCGATGCAAAAATTAAATCTATTTTTAGATGACCAAAATTTATTACGCGTCGGTGGAAGATTGCACAATTCTTCTTTCTCTTATGACAAAAAATTTCCAATTTTATTACCCCGCGAAAGTAGAATTACTTATTTTATTATCGAACATTTTCATTTAAAATTTTTACGTGCTGGATTAAGAACAGTACATTTTTTACCAAGCCAAAATTATTGGATAATTGCGGCAAAACGCAAAATTCGTCAAGTTTTAGCAAAATGCATCCCTTGTTTTAAATTATCCCCTAAATCGGTACAACCCCCGATGGGTTCACTTCCGTTTCCACGAGTTTCTCAACTTAGAGCATTTTTGCATACGGGAGTAGATTTAGGTGGCCCCATTCCTATTTTAATGAACCGAACCCGCGGTGCACCACGTACTTTAAAATCATATATTTGCTTATTCGTTTGTATGAGTACGAAAGCGGTACATATCGAAATAGTCAGTGATTTGACAGCCGATGCTTTTATCGCAGCAATGCGTGGGTTTGTGGCTCGTAGAAATTACGTAACTGATATGTATTCTGATAATGGAACTAACCTAGTTTCGGCAAATAGACAGTTGTTACAGATTGATTCTTCTCGGGATTAAAACTGTCAAAAAACATTTATTTCGAACCATTGGTTCACAAATTTTAACATATGAAGAGTTATAAAAAGTCACCTGTCAGATTGAAGCTATTATGAACTCACGACCGCTAACTGAAATTTCCTCGGATCCAAATGACTTTTCTGTTTTGACACCAGGTCATTTTTTATCATTGGAACCGTTGACAGCTAATAGATTAACTCGTTGGCAGCTACTTCAAAGTATCCATCAGGATTTCTGGAGACGCTGGCAGCAAGAATATTTGCATACACTTCAACAAAGGAGCAAGTGGCTGGACCCCACTTGTACTCCAGAAGTTGGTCGTTTGGTAATAATCAAGAATGATTTTATACCCCCGCTACAATGGCAGCTCGGTAGAATAATAATTTTTTCGGGTAAAGACGGTGTAAATCGAGTTGCTAATGTCAAGACTCGGTGTTAAAGAGACCAATCTCAAAGCTATGTCCTTTGCCACTTGATACTTTAGAAAATGCATAGCATTTTCGGCCGGCAATATGTTCGGTTTCCATAAAAAACCTCTTTATTTTTCTTTTATTTTTGAATTTTACTTTTATTTTTCCTATTTTTCATGGACAATTTTGTCTTGAACATAAAATTATTAGTCTTAAATTTATATTAATCCTAAGTAAATGGGTCAAGTATTAGTTATTATAAAATTTACCTAAGGCAAAATTGCATTAAAATGCGAGAATTAAACGCAAAAAATGTAATTTCTATTCTAAATTTAAGAATTATCATTTTATTTCTTATTTCTTGATTTTTATATATTTTGGCACTACAAGCGTCCTCTATCGTGTTTTTCACATATCCATAAAATTTTAATATAGTAATATGGTTTCCTATAGAGGGTGAAGTGCTGTGCGCATGTGCGAAAAAACTGCAAGCGCAGGATTGAGAGACAGACAAAGTGTGCTGCGCGTCGCCATGTCTAGAAACTGACAACCTTAAAATTTAAATTTAAAAATTAGTGAAAATTTACTTTAAAATTCCGCACATAATTAAAATTATTGTGCCATCATCCTGTTGGAACTTCAAGCCTCATAGCTCTTATGGAAAGGTGTACACCTTGCACTTTGGAACTTCAAAACAGCGGTAAGTCCCTCTCCATCAGGCTATATCACAATTTTATTTCTCTTTCAAATTTAACCTACAATTTTTAAATTATTTACTTTCTCTAGTTAAATGAATTTTTTGCGCCAATGGTAATTATAGTCCACTGTATCTACCAAAACCCAATCTGAGCCATCGGAGTGCTACAGACAACATTTTCTTATCTTACAGTTTTTTCATGTCCAATCACTTTGAAGGGAAAACCCTCTCGCTACTTGCTGTATCCCCACGCTTAACCATTACAACTCCCACTCTTCACTATTTAGTAGTTTTTCTCTTATCAACCACCTGCTGTGCAGGTAGGCAGTAACCAACTGTTTACCATTTTGGGGGAGGCGGAACCACTTTCTTATCTCAACAGAACCATAATGTGTTTGTCGCTTTTCCAAGATGGTTTCGTACAGTGGCACAGTCAGAGGAAATTTACATTCCTGATAATAAGCTAGTAAGTTTTCTTACAAACAAAAATCTAATAGTTTTTCTGTAAAACTAATTTGGCGAAAGTTATAAGCCAAAGTTTGGTTCGGTTCGGTTCGGTTCGGTTCGGTTCGGTTCGATGCTAAATGTTAAACGCTAAAATTAAGAAAAATCGAAAGGTAGTTTTAACCAAAAAATTATCTGAGACTGATCTTAAGAATATTTACCTAATTCTAAAATTATAAATAAGTTTTTTTTGCAAAAACCTCGCCGGTTTAAGAAAACTAGGAAAATTTACTTCAAACAGTACGCTTCCGTAAAATTATCTAGATGTAGTGCGCTAAGACATAAGTTAGGAAACATAACCTAACCCAGCGTAATCCAACCCAATGTGGCCTATTAAAATGCGTTGGGTGACATTTGTGGCAACTACAAGACGTTGCCGCCATTTTGTGACACTGTAAATAGAATAATAACAATTTGCCAATTTGTGACACTAAAAAACCCACTGAATAATTAAACAAATAGCTGGAAGCAGAACTGTATTTTCCAGCTAGGTAAAACATTGATATGCCCGGTAACTTTTATACAGTGGAGAAGGGGGGGGTTCAGAAATAAGAAAATTTTAAGTGCGCCACAGTGTTTAATACCAATGTTTTACAAAGAAGATCTTAAATAAAATACAGTTTAACCCAAACGTTGTAGCCAAACAATGAAATTCTACCTACTTCCGAGGCTTCCAGAGTATTTGTGTAATTAAAAAAACCAAAAAAAAATGACTAATAAACAAGATAGAATTTAAAAGATTCCCAAATGAATCAAAATGACAAAACTAGAAGCACTTTACAGGTAGATGGACTCCTTTAACAGGTCATAGTGTACCTACCTTTGAGTCAGTAGCGTAGGACTCAATTATATGAATGATTAAAAAAAAACATATATACTTCCAAAATTATTCCGTCATAGGGGAGGTCTGGACCAGATATCTGTTGTCATCATTCTACGTTAGGTAGAACGAGACAGACAGCAACCCAGTCCGAGATCCACCCCATGAGGCAAAACAATGTAAGGAAACCGCTAAAAAAATATAACCTCATCTTTTTTTTTGTCGCTGCAAAGTTGGTTCATTGGGTTGTATAAATAACACAAAGATTTAGTTCATCTTGTATAATTCAAATTGAAATCTAGGGGTAAAATAGAAATTATCATAGGTAAAGACAAAATAAGGATGAATCCAAGTTGGAACAAACTAGCAGGGCTTTTTCAATTGTACAATAAAAATAGTTATGCCGCAAAATGGTGGTCATGACGTCATACCTTTATCTTGCGTTCACAAGAAGTGTTAAAATTATTTAAGTTCCCCTACACCGAGTAGTTTAAATCAAGAACCCCATGTCGACTCAATAAAATAAAGCAGATTTAAACAGATGAACTAAAATAATCCTAACGTACCTTTCCCAGGGTTACAAGGCTACACCCGGCTTCACACCAGCGTCCAGCACAGCTGTCGATGGAATGGACAGGGCTGTAGACAAAGGGGAAAAACAATATATAGTTTTTACCCAAAACGTGGCCTTAAAAAAAATAAAAAAACTCCAAAAATACCCCATGTCTCTTGTCGAAAAGTACATTTCACACGAAAAACAATTACAATTTGGAAGGCAAATATTGTCTTGAAGAGTCCTCAAATAATCAAAAAAAATGAAAAAAATAAAATCGAACTTACCACTGCTCTTTCCGTAGAAACGGCGTAGGCCGCCTTAAATCCCTCTATGCAGAGGATATGAGCCGTCTACGAGATACGCCTCACGACGGACTCACTTATACAGTTTCTGAGATATCTCCTGCAATCCCTGCAGTGCCAAGAACCAAAAACAATGGCGATCCCAGAAACTGTTGTCGACCCACCGCCAATTCTTTTGAAAAGAGACAAGGCACTCCGTCGAGAACACAAAAAAATGAAGCCGCAGGAAACCGCTTCGTAAATGTGGTGGGGAAAGTACCAACCTAATCTTCCCGGTTAAATTCAAATAAGGATGCAAACCTATTTATAAAAAAAACGCTCTCATCAAAAAATCACTATATGCGGTTTGCAACACTGGAGGAAAAACCCGCAGTTTTCAAACCAACCAATGAGGAAATACACCAATACCTCCACACCGGTATATAGGGGGCAGCACCGACCAAGGGGATAGAAAATACGTAAAACGCACACTGAGATGTTGTCGGATCTATTTCCACGGTTGGAATTTTTATAACAAGGACGTCGAGACACCCTCCATACATAGACCGAATATTTGCCTACCGGACCCCTGCCGACATAGCAAGTAGGAGGAAAATAACCAGACGGAGTATAAGAAGCTCAGCATTGAAACCATCAACTGTAAAATCAATTACTGGAGATCAGAGCTTGCATCAAACCCAGGAATATTCGAACACTCAACCAATTCCCATATGAGTAAAGCTATACTGAGTGTAGAATTTAGTTGTATTTTAGTTACAGTCTTAGTCAAAAGTTTCCTTTGCTCTTTATAAATGTTTTCTCTAAGATTCATATGGTTTGACGCCCTTTTTGTAAAACATTTCTACATTAATAAAGTTGTTTCTGAACCTGAACCTAAAAATACACACTGAACTACTGCTTAAACTCGGCACAAGAGTGTTCAGATGTTAACTCACACGATTTCGTTTATTCTTTTAGTCTTGGTTTTTATCCCTCGTTTATCTCCCATTTACAAAAGTGCATACTCGTATTTATTTTATCTTCTCCTCATCAAATTAATAAAGATATCAAAGGGGCGGAGCCTCGGTTGTTCCTGGTCGACCCAAACATGTTTTCGTACTATCAAAACTAGCTACTCCGTGAAGGATATGAGGTTCGGATTGTCCCAATATCCTCGAAAATAAACATAAGCGAATGAACTGTTCATCTAAATGTTTCCTTCCTGTTACTGAAGCCATTTGTGATGCGGCAACGCCGCCATTCCCCAGCAGAACAGCTGTTTATTTTCGTGAACGTCAAAGAAAACCACAAAATTCCCGAGATAAACAAAACAATCAAAAGTTTCAATGTGATTTCCCGAAACCTGTGATCCCGAATTCCAACCACGATGTCCAGATAATACGGTGTGCGTAGTGTCCACAGTAATTCGATGGAATGTCGCCTTTATAAGGTAACTTTTTGGACACTATATAACCTCCAAATCTAGCTCTATAAAATACCCTTAATTTGTGTACAGAAAGACGAGTCGAAGAGCCTTGATTATTTACCTAAATAAACAAATATGTAACGTTGCCTTAAACGTAAAAATGACACGTTACATAATCCCCCCCCACACAAATTGGCGCCCAATGTGAGGCCACAAATTGGCCCCACGTTGGGCGCCAATTTGTGGCCTATTAAAATGCGTTGGGTGACATTTGTGGCAACTACAAGACTTTGCCGCCATTTTGTGACACTGTAAATAGAATAATAACAATTTGCCAATTTGTGACACTAAAAAACCCACTGAATAATTAAACAAATATCTGGAAGCAGAACTGTATTTTCCAGCTAGGTAAAACATTGATATGCCCGGTAACTTTTATACAGTGGAGAAGGGGGGGGGTTCAGAAATAAGAAAATTTTAAGTGCGCCACAGTGTTTAATACCAATGTTTTACAAAGAAGATCTTAAATAAAATACAGGTCAACCCAAACGTTGTAGCCAAACAATAAAATTCTACCTACTTCCGAGGCTTCCAGAGTATTTGTGTAATTAAAAAAAACCAAAAAAAATTGACTAATAAACAAGATAGAATTTAAAAGATTCCCAAATGAATCAAAGTGACAAAACTAGAAGCACTTTACAGGTAGATGGACTCCTTTAACAGGTCATAGTGTACCTACCTTTGAGTGAGTAGCGTAGGACTCAATTATATGAATGATTAAAAAAGAACATATATACTTCCAAAATTATTCCGTCATAGGGGAGGTCTGGACCAAATATCTGTTGTCATCATTCTACGTTAGGTAGAACGAGACAGACAGCAACCCAGTCCGAGATCCACTCCATGAGGCAAAACAATGTAAGGAAACCGCTAAAAAAATGCTCTGCCAATATATGGGCCCCTAAGCTCACACTAGGTACTCTAGTTATAGTGTTCGTGTGAGCTAATATAACTAAAAACTGAAATATATTTTATTCAACTCCAGACTAAATTACCTTTTGTTTGATACCACACAAGCCATGTTTTGACTTAAACTCAAATTTTTGAAATCTACCCCCACCCTTAAAAAAAACAAAAAACTAAAATGTATTTTGTTCAACTCCGGACTCAATTACCTTTCGTTTGATATCGCACACGCCATATTTTCACTTAAACTCTAATTTTTAAAATATACCCCCACCCTTTTTTTTAAATAAATTAGAATGTATTTTGTTTAACTGCAGACTCAATTACCTTTCGTTTGATATCACACACGCCATATTTTCACATAAACTCTAATTTTTGAAATCTACCCCCACTCTTTTATTTGGTTTGTGTTCGGTGGATTTTGTTCATTTTTAAATGGGACCATCTCGACCCAAGACCCAGCCTAGGTACCAAATTTCATTAAAATCGGTCAAGCGGTGTTTGAGTTATGCGGGTTGGTCGTTACAGACAGACATACAGACAGACATATAGACAGACAGACAGACAGACAGACAGACAGACAGACATACAGACAGACAGACAGACAGACAGACGGCGCAACAAAAAAGTTTCAAAATCATCTGAAACGCAAAGATATATAGAAATTTTTGAAATCGGAGCCACTTTTTTTTTCTCGAAAAAATTAGGATCACCATAGCTCACACTACTATAGTATAGTATATGTGTGAGCTAATATAACCTCATCTTTTTTTTGTCGCTGCAAAGTTGGTTCATTGGGTTGTACAAATAACACAAAGATTTAGTTAATCATGTATAATTCAAATTGAAATCTAGGGTTAAAATAGAAATTATCATAGGTAAAGACAAAACAAGGATGAATCCAAGTTGGAACAAACTAGCAGGGCTGTTTCAATTGTACAATAAAAATACTCTGCCAATCTATGGGCACCTAAGCTCACACTAGGTACTATAGTTATAGTGTGAGCTAATATAATCAAAAACTGAAATATATTTTATTCAACTCCAGACTAAATTACCTTTTGTTTGATACCACACAAGCCATGTTTTGACTTAAACTCAAATTTTTGAAATCTACCCACACCCTTAAAAAAAAACAAAAACT
Organism: Aspidapion aeneum; assembly: GCA_963576565.1. Taxonomy (NCBI): domain Eukaryota; kingdom Metazoa; phylum Arthropoda; class Insecta; order Coleoptera; family Brentidae; genus Aspidapion; species Aspidapion aeneum. Next base: position 69,511,482 of record OY755040.1, on the reverse strand, counting down.
AAAATGTATTTTGCTAAAGTCCGGACTCAATTACCTTTCGTTTGATATCACACACGCCATATTTTCACTTAAACTCTAATTTTTGACATCTACCCCCACCCTTTTTTAAAAAATAAACTAAAATTAATTTTTTTTAACTCCAGACTTAATTACCTTTTGTTTGATATCACACACGCCATATTTTCGCATAAAATCTAATTGGAATCTACCCCCACCCTTTTATTTGGCTTGCGTTCGGTGGATTTTGTTCATTTTTAAATGGGAACATCACGGCCCAAGACCCAACTTAGGTACCAAATTTCATTAAAATCGGTCAAGCGGTTTTTGAGTTATGCGGGTTGGTCGTTACAGACAGACATACAGACAGACATATAGACAGACAGACAGACAGACAGACAGACAGACAGACAGACAGACAGCAAAACAAAAAAGTTTCAAAATCATCTGAAACGCAAAGATATATAAAACTTTTTGAAATCGGAGCAACTTTTTTTTTCTCGAAAAAATTCGGATCACCATAGCTCACACTACTTATAAGTAGTGTGAGCTAATATTTATGCCGCAAAATGGTGGTCATGACGTCATACCTTTATCTTGCGTTCACAAGAAGTGTTAAAATTTATATGGAAAGATTATGTCTAAATTATATTGAAAATTTATATGAAAAGATTATAACTAAATGTCTACTTGCTCCTACCTTGGTCCTTTGATTATCTTGTGATTAAATAAAAATGTGTTTTATTGTGTAAACCTGGAAGTGGTGTACTCCGACATTCCTCTAAAACATGGTGTTCTCCTGCTACTCCGGTCCTGGTTTGTTCGCGCCTCCCCTACTGCCGCTTAGCACATCACGCTAGGGCAGCACATGGTCTCAAGTGTTGATGGATACTTGCCCGAGCGTAAAACCCTGTGGAAAATGAAATGTTTCAGTTTCCTGGAATTCGTCTATTTTGCACGAAGTTCCCCTACACCGAGTAGTTTAAATCAAGAACCCCATGTCGACTCAATAAAATAAAGCAGATTTAAACAGATGAACTAAAATAATCCTAACGTACCTTTCCCAGGGTTACAAGGCTACACCCGGCTTCACACCAGCGTCCAGCACAGCTGTCGATGGAATGGACAGGGCTGTAGACAAAGGGGAAAAACAATATATAGTTTTTACCCAAAACGTGGCCTTAAAAAAAATAAAAAAACTCCAAAAATACCCCATGTCTCTTGTCGAAAAGTACATTTCACACGAAAAACAATTACAATTTGGGAGGCAAATATTGTCTTGAAGAGTCCTCAAATAATCAAAAAAATGAAAAAAATAAAATCGAACTTACCACTGCTCTTTCCGTAGAAATGGCGTAGGCCGCCTTAAATCCCTCTATGCAGAGGATATGAGCCGTCTACGAGATACGCCTCACGACGGACTCACTTCTACAGTTTCTGGGATATCTCCTGCAATCCCTGCAGTGCCAAGAACCAAAAACAATGGCGATCCCAGAAACTGTTGTCGACCCACCGCCAATTCTTTTGAAAAGAGACAAGGCACTCCGTCGAGAACATAAAAAAATGAAGCCGCAGGAAACCGCTTCGTAAATGTGGTGAGGACAGTACCAACCTAATCTTCCCGGTTAAATTCAAATAAGGATGCAAACCTATTTATAAAAAAACGCTCTCATCAAAAAATCACTAAATGCGGTTTGCAACACTGGAGGAAAAACCCGCGGTTTTCAAACCAACCAATGAGGAAATACACCAATACCTCCACACCGGTATATAGGGGGCAGCACCGACCAAGGGGATAGAAAATACGTAAAACGCACACTGAGATGTTGTCGGATCTATTTCCACGGTTGGAATTTTTATAACAAGGACGTCGAGACACCCTCCATACATAGACCGAACATTTGCCTACCGGTCCCCTGCCGACATAGCAAGTAGGAGGAAAATAACCAGACGGACTATAAGAAGCTCAGCATTGAAACCATCAATTGTAAAATCAATTACTGGAGATCAGAGCTTACATCAAACCCAGGAATATTCGAACACTCAACCAATTCCCATATGAGTAAAGCTATACTGAGTGTAGAATTTAGTTGTATTTTAGTTACAGTCTTAGTCAAAAGTTTCCTTTGCTCTTTATAAATGTTTTCTCTAAGATTCATATGGTTTGACGCCATTTTTGTAAAACATTTCTACATTAATAAAGTTGTTTCTGAACCTGAACCTAAAAATACACACTGAACTACTGCTTAAACTCGGCACAAGAGTGTTCAGATGTTAACTCACACGATTTCGTTTATTCTTTTAGTCTTGGTTTTTATCCCTCGTTTATCTCCCATTTACAAAAGTGCATACTCGTATTTATTTTATCTTCTCCTCATCAAATTAATAAAGATATCAAAGGGGCGGAGCCTCGGTTGTTCCTGGTCGACCCAAATATGTTTTCGTACTATCAAAACTAGCTAATCCGTGAAGGATATTAGGTTCGGATTGTCCCAATATCCTCGAAAATAAACATAAGCGAATGAACTGTTCATCTAAATGTTTCCTTCCTGTTACTGAAACCATTTGTGATGCGGCAACGCCGCCATTCCCCAGCAGAACAGCTGTTTATTTTCGTGAACGTCAAAGAAAACCACAAAATTCCCCAGATAAACAAAACAATCAAAAGTTTCAATGTGATTTCCCGAAACCTGTGATCCCGAATTCCAACCACGATGTCCAGATAATACGGTGTGCGTAGTGTCCACAGTAATTCGATGGAATGTCTCCTTTATAAGGTAACTTTTTGGACACTATATAACCTCCAAACCTAGCTCTATAAAATACCCTTAATTTGTGTACAGAAAGACGAGTCGAAGAGCCTTAATTATTTACCTAAATAAACAAATATGTAACGTTGCCTTAAACGTAAAAATGACACGTTACACCAAACCAATCTAACCTAACATGACTTGGCCCGATTTTACATTATTTCCTAGTAAAAATTTAGTCGCGAGCATTCGACCGAAAAAGGTTTAGGTCAGGTTGGGCAAGCCGATCATTTAAAAAAAGGTATGTTGGCAAAAAACCCGAAAATTCTAATTCACTCCTCTCTTCCATACATGTAAAGTTATTTAAAAGTAACACTGCCCACTTCCACAGGCGCTAGAGAGCTGAGCTATGGCAGACTGATAGGAAATATGACAATATTTCCTATCAGTCTGCCATAGCTCAGCTCTTTAGCGCCTCTAAACTATAGGAAAAAACTTAAAAAACTCAAAATTTTAATTTACTTCCCTACCCTATAAATGTAAAGTTATGTAAAAGTAACATTTCCCACTTCCAGATACGCTAGAGAGCTGAGCTTCGGAAGGCCGATTGGAATTATGATAAAACTATAAAATAAAATTAAAAAACCCAAAATTATAATTAACTTCCCTCCCCTTTAAATGTAAAGTTATGTAAAAGTAACATTCTCCTCTTCCAGAAACGCTAGAAAGCTGAGTTTTGGAAGACTGATAGGAACTATAATATAACTAAGTATAGTAAAAAATTTAAAAACACCAAAATTTTATTTTACTTTCCTCCCCTATAAATGTAAAGTTATGTAAAATTAGCATTGCCTATTTCGAGGAACACTAGAGAGCTGAGCTTTAGAAGGCTGATAGGAACTATGATAAAACCATGGGAAAATATTTAAAAAAACTTCAAAATTGTTAATAAGGCATTGCAAAACTTTTGAATAATATTCCTCACATTTTACTACTTTAAAACTTAAATATTATCCAAATCCTTTAAAAAAGGAGTGAAATCATAACAAAAACATTTCATGTAAAAAAAGCCAAGCACTCAAGAGTGGTGTTCCGTTAAAAGAATTGAGATAAAAGTAAAGCCAAGTTCTCCAATACAAATTTTAAAATGAAAGACTCTCGCTAGTGGAAATGTTTTTGTAAACTTGGCTATTACGGCTGCAAATGACTCTTAGGCATAGTGCTAAATTGAACATAAAGATATTGTAATGTTGATATGACTTGGAAATTAAATAATAAAGAATGTCAAAGCTGCAAATTGACAGTTGGTCTCTCCTCAGTAAACACCATATTACCTATTCCTTTTTCAGATACCGACATAATCATTTCATTTTATGGTTATGCTAGGGCTGAATGAGGCCTAATGAGGCCGAAACGCTTCCCCGAGCTACCTTTACCTCTGAGGACTTGCCCGTAAAACTTTTTTGTTAAGACTTTTTACCTTGTGAAATTCATCAAATTTAAAAAAATCCAGAGCTTAGGCTGTCTTCTGGGAGCCGAAACGAGTCCCCAAGCTACTTTACCTCTGAGGATTCGCACGTGAAACTTTTTTGAAAAAGAATGTCATTTACAAATTCTGACATCACGTCAACATTTGAGCCTTGTGATTGCTGGTGTTTATTATTAGATTAATAATATTCGCGTTGGGCTGTGGCGTGGGCAAACACATCATTCCTGTATATGGTATTCCTGTTTTAAACGGCTTAACTAATTATCACAATTTCTTTTTTATTAAATTTATTGTTACGGATAAATAATTTTTTTAAAAATTCTGTCATATCAATCATGTCATAAACATTGCAAACCCAAAAATATAAAAATTAAGATAATGTATAATTTTTTTTGCATTCCATAAAGTGTATTTTTGGCAATTTCCTTTAAATGTTTATCGGATCTATGTGTAGAATTTTTGACAGTAAGTAAACCTTTTTTATATTTATTTTGTCGGTTTAGAACGTTTTTCTACGTTGTCCGACGCCTATTCTCCACCTCCTTCGATCCTGACAATCATCTTCTGTCAGATTTTTTTTGACTCATTGATCTTTGGATTGACTGTTGCCATTCTAGTTTAGGACGCCCTCTTTTTCTGCGCCCTATTGGTTGCCATTCTAGGACCTGCTTTGGTAATCTTTCATCGTTCATCCGTTGTACATGGCCGTACCATATCAGTTGCCTTTTAGTGATGTCATCCGTTATGCTCCCTTCGATTCCCATTCTTTCTTTTATGATCCCATTTCTTATGTGATCTGTTCTAGATATTCTCATTGATCTTCTTATTGCATCCATTTCGACACTTTCCATTTTTGTTTTGTATTTTTCTGTTACGCGACAAGTCTCTATTCCATACAACAGCGTGCTTCACCATTGTTTCATATATGTTAAATTTTACATTCTTTTTTATCTCTGCTCCATAAAATACTGTTAAGACATCCAATAACCTTTTTTGCTTTTACTATTCTTTTTTCCAGTTCTTTACAGTCTGTTCCTGTCTTATCAAATGTGACACCCAAGTATACATACTCATTGCATGAAGATATTACTTGTCCATTATCTAGTTCTAACTCACTGGATTCGTTTCCAATACATAAGTACTGTGTCTTGTCCACGTTCACTGTTAATCCCCACTTTTCGTATTCTTCCATTAACTTTCTCATCATATACTCCATGTCCTCTTTATCATTAGCTACAATTACATGGTCGTCAGCAAACTGTAGTGTGTATATGGTAAATCGTTCGTTAAGTTGTACTCCCATGCCGTGCACTTTCCGTTTCCAGTTTTTTAGAGCTACTGCGATATATATTTTAAAAAGAGTTGGAGAAATACAACATCCCTGTCTTAAGCCTTTTGTTACCAGGAATTCTTTTGAAAGTCGATTTCCAATTTTAATTTTAGATTTTGACCCTTTGTATAGTTCTTTTAATGCTTTTATGTATGTATGATTGATATTAGTCTGCTCTAGCACTGTCCATAGTTTTTCTACTGGAACGGTATCATATGCTTTTTGTAGGTCCACAAAGGTAACATGAGTCTCTATATTTCTGGCGCTCCTTTTCTCAATTACTTGTTTAAGACAAAAAACATTATCACTACAAGATCTGCCTGCACGAAACCCACTTTGCTCTTCTTCTTCTTGTTCATGAAAATCCTTCTCTATTAGATCTCTAAGAATTCTACCGTACAATCTACTGAGACTACTAGTTACTGAAATTCCTCTGTAATTGTTGCAATCCAGCTTGTCTCCTTTTTTATGTATTGAGGATATGAATGCAATTTTCCAATCATCAGGTACTGGATGTCCGTTTATGCATTGATTGATAATATATGTGAGATTCTCGATTAGTTTCTCTGATCCATATGTGAGCATTTCAGCATATATTCCTCCAGGTCCGCTAGCTTTTCCGGACTTAAGCTTTTTAATACTATTTTTTATCATTTCTTTTTCGATGATTACTTCCTCTCCGTGTACTTCAATGTATCTACTCGGAGAGGCTGCCAGATATTCGGGTCTCGTTTCCTGCAGCAGTCTCTTGTAGTGTTCTGTCCATTGTTCTGGTTTAATGATCTGGATGTTTACTTTTTCTTTTGTTGGGTTTTTTACTGTAGAAATGAATTTCCATACTTCAGAACTTTGCCTACCTCCTACGTGTGTATCGATATCGTGGCATTTGCGCTCGAACAGTTAATTTTTTTCTGTACGTATCAAATTTCTCAGCTTTCTTTTGGTTTCCCTGTAGATTTCTAGGTCTCTTTGTTCTTTAGTACTTAGCCATTTCAAGTATGTGCGTTTTTTCTCTTTGACCATTTCCTGTATTTTTCCGTCCACCACATCTTCCTGCTATTTCTATTATCTTGATATCTACCAGCTTCGATGCTTGCTTCCTTCAAGCTTTTTATTATGTTTGTATATATCTCTTCAAATGAGTGTTCTGTGTTTATTAATTTTTTATCTAATCGGTTCTGATACAATCTTTGAGTACTTTCGATTTCTAGACTTCTAAAGTTGTATTTTTGATTGTCTTCGATGCATTCTAGGTTTTCATTTTCTTCAATACTTTCGTCCTTATGTGTTTTTCTGAAAGGGAATAATATTTTTGCTTTTACCAGATGGTGGTCAGATCCACAGGTAATACCACGAAGTGCTCGCACATCATACCACTTTAATTGCGAGTGTTGTCCACCTATAGCATAGTCAATGATTGATTTAAGATTTCTTGTTGGCTGAATCCAGGTATATCGATGAATATCCTTATGCCTAAAAAACCATTATTAATTGTTAAGTTGTGGGTTTCACACAGTTGCATCAGTCTCAAGCCATTATCATTTGTTACTTCTTCTCCAAATGGTCCTATCACTTTGCTCTGGGTTTGTCTACCAGTTCGGCTATTAAAATCGCCAAGCATAATTATTTCTCTGGTATTACCGATTTTGGTGATAGTCTCATCAAGTTGGTCAAAGAATAGTTGTTTTGTAGCTACTTTTTCGTCATCTGATGGTGCGTAGACTGCTATTATGCTTATATTATGACCAAGCATCTTAATGTTCACTCGAAGTATGTTTTCACTAATGCAATCGTAGTCGGTAATCTTATTTTTTAAGTTTTTCTTTATTAATAAGGATCCCCTCTAGCTGCTCTTCTTTCTTTTGGGACTCCAGTGAATATATGGACGAAATTGCCGACACTATTCGTACCTGTTCCTTTCTTTTTTGTCTCTGTAAGTGCAATAATATCGATCTTACAATTCTGAACTTCGGTTGCAATAAGGTCCAACTTTTGATTCACTCCCTGTACGTTCCATATAGCTATATTCATAGTCCTTTGTCTTTGCTTTTTTCGTCTTTGAGAATTTCCATCTATTGCTCCGAGGCTTTGTTTAGACTTTTTGGTAATTGCTTTGTTTTACAAGTATTAGAGAACCAATCTAATGCCTTAACCCCCTACTTGGAGGGCCAGGATTTTTAATCAAGGTTTTTCTCCTCTAGCCTTTGACGAGCCAACGCCATACTGTAAGGCAACAGCTGTCTTTTATACTATCCCTAAAAGAAAGGGTTGCCACCTACGCTATGATCACCGTACCGAGTTCTTCATTCTCTCCGCCTTTCATATCGATGTAGTCTTCTCACGTAACCCTGGGCAAGGGACCCTAAACAGGTGCTAACTCTCCGGGTCGGAGAGTACCTGGAATCTACGGAGGGCAGGGGTCGATTCATTTCCCCTGATGGACATCTGACGAGGTCTACCCGTACCCTGTAAGTAAACCATTTTTCAATAAAAATTGTATTTAGAACTTTCAAGCTATGCAACTTTTCGGAGATCACAAAACCTCAAAATGTATTTTCCAAAAAAAATAACAGCAAGTTTTTCTATAATGAAAGTATAAATGTTCGGTTTTTTATTTAAAGACAGTACGTTGTCACCATTAATCTATTAATCTTTTCTTACAAACTTTTGCAACCTTTTAAAGTTGTAATATTTTCTAGTGTCCCTAAATAAAAGTAAAACGTTGTTATATTTAATATTTAAATTTAGTTAGGTCGGGGTACGGGGTAGACCTCGTCAGATGTCTATCAGGGGAAATGAATCGACCCCTGCCCTCCGTAGATTCCAGGTACTATCTGACCCGGAGAGTTAGCACCTGTTTAGGGTCCCATTCCCAGGGTTACGGGAGAAGACCACATCGGTATGAAAGGCGGAGAGGATGGACCTCGGTACGGTGATCATAGCGCAGGTGGCAACCCTTTCTTTTAGGGATAGTATAAAAGAAGAAGATGCTGCCTTGTAGTACCGGCGTTGGAATCGTCAAAGGCTAGGGGAAGAAAACCTCGATCAAAAATCACCTGGTCCTCCAGGTTGGGGGTTGGGGCATTAGACTAACTCTCTGATACCCGGAAAAAACGTACACTGTTAAAAAACCCAATCAAACGCCTCGGAAAGAAATGAAAAACCTAAGACGAACCAAGCAAAGAAACAGGAATATGATTTTTGGTACATGGAACGTACAAGGAATGAGTCGAAAAGTGAATGATATAGTCCATGAGTGCAGCAGAATGAAGGTTGACCTTGCTGTACTAACAGAAACGAAGAAGAAAGGAAAAGGATCTGAACACCTAGGACAGTATGACCATTTCTATAGCGGAGTGGCAAAAGAAAAACATGCGCAACAAGGAGTATCTATTTTGGTCAACAAAAGATTTAGAAAATATATCACCAACTGGGAAGCAGTAAATGAACGGCTAATAAGAATGAATATAACAATAAAAGGAATGAGACTTACGATTTTTGGAATCTATGCGTATAATGACGATGCAAATGTAGCCGTGAAAGACAATTTTTTTGAAGAAATCCACAATGAAATATCAGCAGTAAGTACATCTAGAGAAATTGTAATATTGGGAGATTTAAATAGTAGAACAGGTAACAGAGTAAATGATCTGACAGTTGGCCAATATGGAGAAGATGTTGTTAATGACAATGGAAACCGGCTTATCACAGTATGTGAGCAATTAGACCTAAAAATCCAAAACGGTTTTTTCCAACATAAGAAAATACACAAATATACCTAGACCAAACCCTCACAAAACCTGAAATCCGTCATTGATTATCTTATCACTAAACAAAAGACAAAACTAAAAATTCAAGATGTCAGAACAAAGCGTGGATCAACATGCGGAAGTGATCACTATTTTCTGGAGACCAAAATTCTCTTTCCTTATCAAGGCCGAAGCCTCCATCAACAAAATCTTGATGATACAGTGAATGAGGAAATTGATCACTGTCAATATAATCTACTAAGCCTAACATGACAGCGTAAAAAACTTATACAAAAAGAGACTGAACGAAAAACTTAATTCAAGTTCAGGTGAAACCCCAGATGAGGAATACGAATGTATCACATTAAGCATCCATCAAGCTGCAAAAGAAGCACTAGGATTAGTGGAAGAAACTCCTAAAAGAACAAAACCATACTGGTGGGATGCTGAGATTGAAAGTGAAATAGAGGAAAAAAGGAAATTATATCACACGTACTTATCCCAAAAGACAGATAGAAGCAGAGAAGAATACAAAATCGCGCAATCAAAGGTGAGAAGAAAGATCAGTGATAAGAAGAATCAATCATGGATTCTTACTTAGGAGGTAGAAGAAGTACCGAAAGCTGGAAAACTATAAGATCGATCAAAAAAGAAACATGCAGAGATATTATTTCACCAATACCAGAAAAAGAATGGGATGAGCATTTTAAAAAACTTTTAATTGAAGATAGAGCAGAATTCGACGAGACGAAAGAGACAATATCATTAGAACGATGGGATCTCCAGTACCCCTCACAATATCTGAGGTCAAAAACGTGTGCAAAACCTTAAAAAGCGGTAAATCTGCCGGACCCGGAAATATCCCAGCTGAACTTATTAAATATGGCACTGAATAATTGTTTTGTAGATTACGGAATCTTTTCCAAAGATATTTAAATGGAGCTGTAGTACCAACTGAGTGGAAAACGTCATATATATCCACAATACACAAAAAAGGAAGGAAAGATATATGTGACAATTATAGAGGTATATCTGTAACTAGTACGCTAAGCAGGATATATGGCAAAATAATAAGAAATAAAGTGGAGAGCGAATATAAAGATATGGAGGCAGAAGAACAAGCTGGTTTCAGGGCGGGTAGATCGACTTCAGATCATCTCTTTTGTATAACCCAAGTTATTGTAAAGAAAATGGCATACGGACAAGAGCTCCATCTGCTTTACGTAGATTTGCAGAAGGCATATGATAGTATACCACTAAATCTACTTTGGAAAGCGTTGGAAAAGACAAACATAAGCGTACAACTAATTAAGGCCATCAAAGAGTTATACCGCAATAGTAAGGCAAAAGTTAAAATAAAAGCAAAACTAACCAAAGGCTTTCAAGTAAATAAAGGTCTTAAACAAGGTTGCTGTATCTCGCCTACGCTCTTCAAGATATATTTGGAACAGGTCCTTAAAGTCTGGAAGAGAAAATGCCAAAACATGGGAATTCCGTTGAATGAAACCACCTTGTATACTTTATGTTTCGCCGATGATCAGATAGTGGTGGCTCAGGATTATGACGACCTCGAATATATGACACGAAAACTAATAGAAGAGTACAATAAGTGGGGACTAGAGGTTAATATCAATAAGACAGAGTATATGTGTATTGGTGGAACGAAACTGTGATGAGTATAAATACTTGGGTCTAAAAATTACAGCTGACGGAACACTAGACAAAGCTATAAAAGATAGAAACGTACAAGGGAGAAAAGCAATAACTTTATTAAATGGAATAATTTGGGACCAAAGTATATCAAAACATAACAAAAAGCTTATATATAACACCATTGTAAAAAGTATTATTACATACGGCTCAGAAGTATGGCCAATCAAAGATAGAACAGAAAAAATGCTTTCCGCTACGGAGATGGACTATTGGAGAAGAGCAGCAGGGAAATCAAAAAGAGAAAGAGTTACCAATCAAAGAATAAGAGAAATTATGACAGTGGGTGAACGTACTCTAGTGGATGATATAAGAACAAAACAACTGGTGTGGTACGGACATGTACAAAGAATGGATGATGGAAGACTACCTAAACAAATATTACAATGGAAACCAACTGGCCGAAGAAAACGAGGAAGACCAAGGAGAAGCTGGAGAGAAGGAATAGATAGTGAAATAAGAGGCCTAGATGATGAATTATGGGCAAACAGAAACGAGTGGAGATTGGGTATCGGAAGACGTAGAACGTTGTGAAACCGATAAATATATATATAAATTTAGTTAGGTAAAGCTATTGTTGCTTATAGACTTACGCCATACGTTATCACCTTAATAAAACCGGCAACAGTGCCTGAGGTGGCAGGAAATAGCACATATCCAAAGGTTGTATATCGGTCTGAGGTCCGAACGTATTCCACGTATTTATCAAATATTTGAAAAAAAATTATTTACTTCCCCTCATATCATATTTATGGGCTAACACCACTAGAAATAGGTGAGGTCAGGTCGTCATATCCTTAACGCCGAGGTGAGAATGCTATATATATATATATATATATATATATATATATATATATATATATAGATATCCGCTGATCGTTGTGACATCCAGGCGTAAAAATTTTAGGTATCTTGTTACATCCTTCGACGCTGTGACATCCAAATTCGGATGTCACAACGTTTTTCCACGTTTTTGGTACAGTCCTGATGGAAAGGGCCCGGGTGTACCTAAATTAAATGGATGTCATAGCATACCAAGTGTTTGATGAAGAATACAGCAAAATTTTAAAAAAATTTTGCCGCCAAAATTTCCATGTATATTGGCGCGAGTATATTCAAGAATCGATCCAATTGATATTCATCACTCTGTGACATCCAATGTATATTTTCATCTTAATTGCACGCACTTGTAACATCCGTCAAAGCGACAACCTTGCATTATGCCTATTTTATTAATTAAATTTGGTTTATTTTATATTTTGGGGCGGCTGTTGCTATGTGGTCCAGCGATTCACTTGACTTGCATCTTTGTAAAAATATTTAAAAATAATAATAAATAATGTTAGCTAGCTTATTGGGAACATAAATATACGTGAAAAAGTGAATTAACTAACGAACTTGGATAAGGACTTGATACTAGTTGTGAATTGCTATCTCCGTCCTCCTTTTTACCACGTAGTTAAAGTCAGATGAGTAAAAAGAGCGTTAAATTTTAATCTAGCTACGTCAAAACGTACTGATTTATAATAGTATCTTTTTAACTCTATTCAGTGATTTTTTTACAAAAAAAAATCTGCCAAATTAAATTAGAATTCTTATAAATCAATCAATACATATACCGGGTGGGCCAAAAAAAAAACGGACAATTTTTTTTCATTATAACTTTTGAACTATACCATCGATTTTAATGGGACAAACTGCGCTGGGCAGAGAATTAATCAGAGTTTATCTTATTATAATTATTTGTCAGCGATCTCAAAATCGAAGATGGCGGACAATATTAAAATGTACCCTATAAAGATGCTGGTTTATTCTTATGTTGCGAACACGTTTGATTTATTTTTTTAAATCAGTAGAAAAGCTGCGTTCTTGCCACGCACAAGGTATGAATCAGCAAAATCGGTTTGATGGTTCTAAAAAATATATATTTGTTTCAACCATTGTTTTGAAAATTATACGATTGCCTTGCCAATCATGTCTGCATTTATTTCCTTACAAATTTATTACTACTGAACCTTTGACATTGATGAAATAGAAAACATCCTGGTGAGAATTGATTCTTTTTTAAAGATCATGATCAAAATTTATCGCCGTCTTAAAATTTAAGATGGCGGACAGAATCATACTTGATTCTTAAAAATGGTGGGTTTATTCTTATTTTCTGGAAATATTTTAGATTTTTTTTTAATTTATAGAAAACCACAACTTTTCCCGCGCACAACGAGGTACAAATTAGCAAAATCGGTGTATTGGTTCTCAAAAAAACCTATTTCTGTTTTAGTCATTGGGTTACAGATTATGCGATTGCATTGCCAACCCTGTCTGCATTCATTTCCTTATAAACTCATTATTACCAAACCGATTTTAGTGAAAATAAAAGAAATGATGGTGAGAAGTGATTGTTCTCTCAAGGTTATAATCGAAATTTGCTGCCATCCTAAAAGTTAAGATGTCTTTAATGAGCAATCAATTTTTACCACGATTTTTTGTGTTTCACTAAAATCGGTAGAATTTATAAGAAAATTAATGCAGACAGGATTGGCAATACAATCGTATAATCTCTAAAACAATGGTTGAAACAAAAATAGATATTTTGAGAACCACCATACTGATTTTAATAATTTTTACCTCGTTGTGTAGGAAAAAAGTAGTTCTTTTTCATAGATTAAAAAAAATCTAAAACATTTTCGGAAACTAAAAATAAACACGCCATTTTAAAGAATCAAGAATAATTCTATCCGCCATCTTAAAATTTAAGATGGCGATAACTTTGATCATGATCTTAAAAAAGCAATCAATTCTCACCAGGATGTTGTTTATTTCCACTAACATCGGTTCAGTAGTAATGAATTTATAAGTAAATAATTACAAACATGATTGGCAAGCAATCGTATAATATGCAAAACAATGGTTGAACAAAAATATTTTTTTATAGAACCACTGAACCAATTTTGCTGAGTCGTACCTTGTCGTGCCTGGCAAGAACGCAGCTTTCTTACTAATTTAAAAAAATATTTAGAACACATTCGCAACACAAGAATAAACGAGCATCTTTGAAAGGTACATTTTAATTTCGTCCGGCATCTTGGATTTTGAGATGGCAGACAAAAAATGATAATTAGTCAAAACTGATTAATTCTTTGGCAAGTGCAGTTTGTCCCATTAATATCGAGTGTATAGTTCAAAAGTTATAATAAAAAAATGTCCGGGTTTTTTTGGCCCACGCTGTAAAGGAAAAGAGTTCAGAAATTGCTTAACCGATTTTATTGATATTTGTACATGTTCCATGAGTTTTCTGTCTGTCTAATTCAGGCTAACTGACGAAGCCAGTTATTACTTAACTAGTTATTTGCTTAAATGTATTTTAATGTGTTATGGCCTTAAAAAACATAAAAATATTTAAAGTAAAGAAAAATTATGAACGCTGGCAAAAATGAAGATATGATATGTAGGTATTATATATCTAAAAGAATGTCCATCATGAGCTTTTAGCGATTAACATAAAAAAAAAAAATTGAATTAAATTAAAAATTAATTAATTAACAATTTGTCAAAAAAATCGTTCAAAATGTTTTGGTTTGGTCCAAACTACCCATTTTTGTTTACAAAATTGTATTGTTACTAAATCAAATGATACATCTGAAAACCGCAAGTTTTTATCTGTTTTTATAACAAAGTTCTGAATTTACCACCTTCATCTCCTTACCTACCCCCTGTTTTTGTCCATAAAATTTTATTGTCAATAGTTCAAATGACAAATCTAAAAACCGCATGTACGTATCTAATTTGGTTCCAAAATTATGAGTTTATCCCCTTTACACCCCTCATCCATCCCCTATCCACAAATTTTTTTCAGAATATTGTATTGTCATCGGACCTTCATCACTGTGCCAAATTTCATTAAAATCAATTTATACGCCCCCCCCTAATTGCGCCTCTAAAGCCCGGTGCCCACCTACGACTTTCTCGTGCGTGCACGCGCACGCGTCACATGACTGTGATAACATTTCACATTGAGATCATGTGACGCGTGAGCGGGCACCCACGAGAAAGTCGTAGGTGGGAATCAGGTGTATTATATTAATTTATTTATTTCCAAGGATTAGCACATATAAGAAAAATTCAGAAGAATAATTTAGGTACCTAAAAAAAAGTAACATATGGGTTAGCCGATTTGGAAAAAAAATATAGATATAAAAGAAAAGAAAATGGGAATAAATTGCTAGATTGAATACTGAAAATCTTATATTTTTATTTTATATTATTTGCATAATAATTAAGGGCCTTAATTCTGCCAAAGTGGCGCCCGCGTCAGTAAATAAAACATATCCAGCTAGGTATAGAGCTACATAATTTATCAAAAATTCGCTGAACATAGGTAAGTACCTAGTCCAGAATATCAAGATATTTTTTTTTAAATCTAGGTACTGCAGTCAAAGATTTTACTGGAATATTCGCCATTTCTTGTGTACCGAGCAAAGTCGATTAATAATCAATCAGTTTCTATGTGACTATGCTTGGGGGTGCTTCGCACCTCCCTGTTTACGTCTTGGAGGTTTCCTAGCCCCCTACTACCCCCGTAGTCGGCGCCCCTGTAGGTATTCTATTTTTGCAAACGGCCGGTCCGCAATCGGCCAGCCCTGGGGTGAGTTGAGTAGGTATACTTTGATTTAAATTCGTCTCTCTGTGACATCCACACTTACAAAATTATGTTTTCGTTTTATTTGTGACCCCGCGCAGAAATCGAGCAAAAACTGCTCTGGCAAAGTGTTTTTTTGTTTTTAATCAAAGTTTATTAAATTTAAAGGTAAGTAGATCTGAGGGCACGGCAGTGCCTCGCCAAGTTCGCGCGCCGTAACAATCTTTTCTTAAAACATTTCAGCCGATATTTGACCTACTATAAAACTCTACTTCGGAATGAGCTACGAATCTCAAACTTTGCACAGTCGTAGATCTCCATGGAGTTAACAACCCCTCCAAGTTTCATGGAATTCCATAAAGTAGTAAAGTAGTTACGAAATTTCAAAAAACGTCGAAATTGCCACTCACTGACTCACTCACTCACTCATGTATAGATCATCAATATTCTACTGTACTTCCAGACATGCTACAAGGCTGAAATTTGGCAGACTGATAGAAATTATGACCAAACCCCTGGAAAAATCATAAAACCCCAAAATTTTAATTTACTCCCCTCCCCTATACATTTAAAGTTATGTAAAAGTAGCATTGCTCACTTCCAGAAATGCTAGAGAGTTGAGCTTTGGCAGACTGATAGGAACTATGATAAAACTATAGGAGAAAATCAAAAAACCCTAAATTTTTAATTTACTCCTCTCCCCTATACATTTAAAGTTATGTAAAATTAGCATTGCCCACTTCCAGAAATGCTAGAGAGTTGAGCTTTGACAGACTGATAGGAACTATGATAAAACTATAGAAAAAAATTAAAACACCCCAAAATTCTAATTTACTTCCCTCCCCTATAAATGTAAAGTTAAGTAAAAGAGCTGAGCTTTGGTCCAAAGCCTTTGGAAGACCGAACCGAAAGTTATAGAAAAAAATTAAAACACCCCAAAATTCTAATTTACTTGCCTCCCCTATAAATGTAAAGTTATGTAAAAGTAACACTGCCCACTTCCAGAAACGCTAGAGAGCTGAACTTTTTAAGACTGAAAGACAATATGATAAAACTATATGAAAAAATTTAAAAACTCCAACATTTTAATTTACTTCCCTTTCCTATAAATATAAATTTATATAAAACTAACATTGCCCACTTCCAGAAACGCTAGAGAGCTGAGCATTGGAATGCTGATAGAAATTATGCTAAAACCATGGGAAAAAATTTCAAAAGTCCAATATTTTTATTTACTCTCCTCCCTTATAAATGTAAAGTTATGTAAAAGTAACATTACCCACTTCCAGAAACGCTAGAGAGCTGAGCATTGGAAGACTGATAGGAACTATGATAAAACTATAGGACAAAATTTAAAAACACGACAATTTTAATTTATTTCCCTCCCCTATACATGTAAAAGTAACATTGTGCACTTTCAGAAACGCTAGAGAGCTGAGCTTTGGAAGGCTGATGGGAACTACGATAAAACCATGGAAAAAAATTAAAAAACCTCAAAAATTTAAGTAAGGCATTGCAAACATTTGAACAGGATTCCGCATATTTTACTACTTGGGTCTTGGGTCTAGATGGTCCCATTTAAAAATGAACAAAATCCACCGAACGCAAACCAAATAAAAGGGTGGGGTAGATTAAAAAAATTGGAGTTTATGTGAAAATATGGCGTGTGTCATATCGAACGAAAGGTAATTGAGTCTGCAGTTGTTCAAACCGCACCCTGTATATATATATATATATATATATATATATATATATATATATATATATATATATATATATATATATATCTATATATGTTATACTTTAAAGTTTACTTTTAACTTTTTAAAAAACTTTATTTTGATTAAATACAATATAGGACTTAAACGTTATAATTGAACGTGTACTTAAGGACGATTCTAAAGAGAATGACTTAACATTACAATGAGCTTCTTATCTGGAAGGTTCTCGGGTTTCATAGAAGGTTCCGGTTTCTTCTAAGTGTAGGCAGGATATTTTCATATAACAGCTCCCCTCTTTTTGAAAAAGTTGGCGTTATACGGCAACTTTTATTAAGATAATTGATTAATCAATAATTTTGCATTGGGTTCAATTTCTTCTTCGATTTGGTCTTCGATGTGTATGCTTGGTCGTCTTCTTGGTAAGATATTCGATAAATTCCTAATTCTTTGTAGATTAGGTTTTGGAAATGGTGGAAAATCATTACCATTATCGTTATTGGTATTATTACCATTTCTTGTTCTTCGGCGTCTTCGACATTTGTTAATAATGTAAAGAATTACTAGTAGTACTTTCAATGTTATTGTAATGATAGTAAACCAATCAATGTGTTTTTAATGAATGATTGATTAATCATTTTATCTAATTCTTCTGAATATTGGTTGAGATTATGTGGTGCAATATTCAGATCTTCGACGTTTATTTTGCTTAACTTTAGTGGTTTTAGACCTTGAATTTTGGGGATTTTAGGCTTATCTTTACAACAAGTATATGGAATATTGATTATTGGTGAATTTATTTCTTCGAAGGTACTTTCTTGAAGTATGGTTTCAGAATGAATCCTCGTACTTCCAATAAAAGCATTGCATGTTGATTTGAAATGAATTATACTATTGGTTTCAATTAATTTCGTAATGATTTCGTGATTCTTGCATTTAATATTGGTAGGTACTGGTTCTGACGTAGTAACTAGCCATTGATTTTCTTCTTGTGGTTGAACATTGTAGCCTTGTGCATAGAAAATGCTTGTTTGACATGTTTTCGGCAGCTGAGTTTGTTGCTTCAATAGTTGAGCTTCACAAATAGCATCACTGTCGATGGGATACGGAAGTACTTTGGAACACAGCTTCGTTCTTCTTTCGATGATCTTGCAGTGGTCCACGTTGTGGAAGGTGACGAAAAACATTGAATCATCGTCACGCGCAATAAATTTATTAATTGTTGATATAGTATGATGAAGACCTGTTCGATTATCTAATATTGGTATTGGGTAAAGTCTGTATAAAGTATAAGTCGAAGGGTCTATAAGAGGTATTTTAAGAACAAATACTATTTTTGATTCAGTTTGAAAAGCACTAAGTTCAATTAAATTAATGTATTGGGCTACCGTTGAGATTGATATTGGTAAAGGCAAATTATTTTTTTGTAATGAATGAGAAATCCTTTTCAATGAATCTACCAAATCCGATGGTTTTATTATTGAACCATGCAATATTTTTAAACGTGCAAAAGTTACTGCGTTTAACGCGTCATTTAATGAATCTTTAATAAACGTGTAACTTTCCATAAGCGATTCGCATAAATCTAATGCTTTTATTTGTGCTTCTGCATAGGCAGCGTTATCAGAAATCGAAGTAAATAAATATTGAATTAATTTAATATCATAAATAAACGTTTCATCATCATTTTGTAATTTTTGTAAAGTCGTATTAAAACTTTTAATAACAGAGGTTGTTACTGAAATATGTTTTTGCAATAATCTTTCAATATTTTTCTCATCAGTCGATACTTTATTAATACAATCATTAAAGTATTCTCCGTCTGATGCATCTAAATTTCCTGTAATAGATTTCCAAATAGTTCCGATGCCATTAAATATTCCACGTTTTTGCCTATATGATTTTTCTTTTGTATCCGAGATAAGTTCTTCGTATTTAATATTAACGTAATTGGAAATTTGTTTTAAAAGGCTAACATGCGTTTTAATTTGCGATTTGAAATTTGCAATTTGATTATTATTGATTGAAAAGTGATCCATAAAGGTATCTAAAATTTTGTCGTTATGTTCAATTGCTTTCTTAAAGGGTAAAAGATCTTTGTAAACAACAAGTGTCCATTCATTATTAGAAATTCTGATAAAGGATTCTTCATGATAAAATAGTCCTAGTGTATTATTTATTGGTAATATTGAATATTGACTGGAAACGATTGAGATTATTCCCATTAATCTAAAATAAAAGATTTTTATTTTATTCAAAGCACGGTTTTAACCTATCAAAATTAACTTTGGTTAATTGATTTGTATGTGGGTTTTTAAGTGTTGCAGAATTACGATGTATTTCTAAAATTTCAAAAGGACCATTAAATAAGTTTTCTGATTTGGATTTGATTTGTGATTCTTTAAGCCAAACTTTGTCTCCTACATTAAATTCAGGGAGATTCTTTCATACGTGTTCGCCAAATCGTTCTTTCGATTTTTGTTTCGATTGACCAGTTCTATTTCTAGCTAGTTTGTAAAAATAGTCCATTCGATTATTTAAATCGCGTACATATTTAGATATCAATTGTTCTTGATTATAAAGTTTTTCAGGGGGGTCTACTTGATGTATATCCGAAAACGAGTTCGTAAGGGGTAAATCCGTGTGTTTTGTTTTTTGTATTATTATAGCAAATTACTGCGTATGGAAGAACGCTAAAACAATGATCTTCAGGGTTTTCTTGTTTATTGATTCTATCATTTCGCAAAGGGTTGCGTGAAATCGTTCTAGTGAACCGTTTGACTGTGGTTGTGCTACGCTAGAAAATGTTAACTTAACATCGTATAGGGTACATAAATCTTTTAAAAGGGTGTTATCAAATTCTTTGCCATAATCGCAATGTATTCGCAAGGGTACACCGAAATGTTGGAAAAATAGTAAAATAATACTAACTACTGTACTTGCTTTTTTATTACTCATTGCGTAAGCTTGTGTAAATTTTGTTAATTCATCCCGTACCGTTTTTTTTTTACGGGTATGCGCACTCGCAAGGAGATCCCTATCACGCTCGAGAAGCGGCAAGTGCGCGGAAATGTTGGTGTGTGTTGGTTTTGAAACGGTTCAGGTTGTAACCTGCAGGGAAAACTGTCGCAGGGAGTTTATTCCACAGCGATGCTGTTCTCCAGAGATATGAATTCTGATATAATGAGGTTCTTGGTGCCTCTATTTTGACAATAAATTGATGGTTACCGTCTGTTTGACGTGTTCGCCTAGTAGGTGCTACTCCCAGGGGGATCATACGTGCCAACTCTTCAGAGCATTTTCCGTGATAATACCTGTAGAAGAGAGATAGATCGCCCACAGTTCTTCGATGTTCGAGACTATCCAAGCTACGGGTAAGTGCGGGGTCATTGATCAGCTTGATAGCTCGTTTTTGCACGGTGTTCAAAAGCATTAAGGTATGTTTGGGTGCCGCACTCCATATATGTGAGCAGTACTCCATAGTTGGTCGAATCTGGGCTTTGTAGAGTGTCAGCAGTTGGCTTGGTGTACACAGATGTCTTGTACGAAATAGCACCCCAAGCTTTTGGGACGCCCTTTTAGCTATATCTGCCACGTGACTGTGCCAAGACATGTTGGTCTCTGCAGTGACTCCTAAGATGTTCAACTGGCTCTGCAATGCGACAGCACTTCCACATAGCATGATGTTTGGCTCACCGGTGCTGGTCTTTTTTGAAAACAGGGCTGCTTGGGTTTTCTGCGCGTTGAACTGTACAAGGTTTTTGTTGCCCCAGTCCTCTATTATCTCCAAGTCGTTATTTATCTGTGATATTGCAGTTAGTCTAAGGTAATGGAAGTCACGTGCGGAGAGACATGTGGGTGGTATGACTGAGGAGACTACATTGCCATCATCTGCAAAGCAATAAAGTGGATTTACTGTTTTATCTATGAGGTCATTTATGTAAATCAGAAAAAGTGTTGGCGAAAGGATTGCTCCCTGTGGCACACCAGCATTTATTTGGTAAGAGTTGGAGTTCCGGCCTTTAGTGCAACATTAATGGATCTATCCTTAAGGTAACTTTCAAACCAAGTGCAAAGTCTCGGCGACAATCCCGTTGCTTTGAGCTTGTTGAGCAGATTTTCATGCCAGACTTTATCGAATGCTTTAGATATATCTAAGGCAATTGTTCTTGTTTCACCTCGCAACTCAATCGCTTTTTGCCATAAGTGAGTGACGTATGTAAATCGCCAGTTGACCTATATTTTCGAAATCCGTATTGCTTGTCGTCGATAATTTTGTACTTTTCCAAGTACTTGGTTAGGTGATTGTTCACAACTCTTTCCATTACTTTTGATATCACCGCAAGTAGAGCAATTGGTCTATAGTTTAACGGATCTGTCTTTTTTCCTTTCTTTGGAATGGGTTGTACTACGGCAGACTTCCATGATGATGGATATACTCCTTGCCTATAAGATAAATTGAATAATTTTGCGAAAGTTGGGGTGAGTTCGCTAGCACAATTTTTGAGTACTATCGCGGGAATGCCATCTGGACCCATTGCTTTGTTTGTATCCAAATTTTTAAGGGATTTTCGTATTTCTCTGTGACAAAAGGGTACCTCTGGCATACTGTGGGAAACCCTTTCAATGAACGGTGGAGTTTTTCCATTTGGCACTGTTAGGTTTGAGTTGGAGGAAAAGATTTTGGCCATCATATTGGCTTTTTCCTCTGATGTTGTGGCTAAGTGAGTATTTTTATCTGTAAGTGGTGGTATGGATGACTTGGTGAAGTTTGATCCAACGGCTTTTGCAAGAGACCAAAAGGAGCTAGAACTACTTGGACAATTCAGCAACCTGTTTTTTATTCTTTGATTGTATGTTTCTTTGGCGGCGTCAATAGTAATTTTGCAACTATTTCTGGCTTCTATAAATTCTGTGTGGTTTTGAGCGGTTTGTTGTCGTTTCCAAAGGTTATATGCTCTGAGTTTTTTCTGTACAGCCGTTTGACACTGGCTGTTGAACCAAGGTTTTGCATTAGCTCTGCGTTTTATTGTATGTGGGATATACGCGTCCATTCCAGATAAGATTACTTTTGTTATTTCATTACAGCAAATAGTGGAATCAGCTGTTTTAAAGCAAACCTCTTGCCATGGAAAATCCAGGTAAAACTGTTTAAGGTCATTCCATTATGCCGATTTATAGTGCCACATTTTACGAGGAAGTGATTGTTGGCTTGGCGGTATGAACATTTCGCACTTTGTTCTTATAAGTTTATGATCGGATGAACCAAGTGGGGGATCTACTTGAATTGTGTACAAGTCAGGATTTGTAGTTAGGAACAAGTCTAAAAGCGCTGCAAATTCATCCCTTTCTGAGATACGGGTAGGTTCATCGACAAGCTGCGTTAGACCACAACTTATGGCAAAAGCTTCTGCTTCCCTGCCTTCATTATCTGTTTTGTTGTGGTGTTTTAGCCAGGGTATAGTGTGGACGTTGAAATCGCCTAAAAAAACAATTTCCGCACGTGGATAGTTAGACTGTATACTATCACAGTTTTCGGATAATGTTGCAAAAAAGTTTTGATACTCGGTGTTACTTGGCGGTCGGTAGAGGCAGCAAATGAACTTGGTCGATGACTTTGAGGTGAATTTCAGCCATATGATATCGAGGTTCGCTGGTTCTAGCTTCTCCTCTCGATGACATGAAAGGTCATTTTTAATGTACACACAGATCCCAAAATTATGTCGAAATCGATGGTGTAGGTCATAGCCGGGATAAAGATAGTTCACAATAGGTGTTGCAGAACTGATTTTAATTTCAGTGAGAACAAGGATGTCAGGTCTTTGTTCTTCAAGATGTTGGTGAACTGAATTCATGTTGGTACAATCCTCTTATATTGCTAAAATCAATTCTGAGTTGAGTTTTTGGTCTTCTTTTAATATCTTTGCATGAAGGACCCTCAGGATCACCCGACGCCCGGAGATCCGAGTGGTCGGGTATGTTACCTCCGGAATATTTTGATCCTGGAGGCGCCATCATGCTATCTGTTACTCATTGTTGGAACCGGACTGCCAGCGCAGTAGCGGAACGTGGTGATACCACTTAGCGCTACTCACTTCTGGCATGGTGGTATCTCACCGGTCGACGCCCAATGAGTAAAAAACGTCTACCACCTACAGTTAACGCGTAATTTCTGGTGGGGTATTCGAAAATATCGATATTTTTTCGTTCAAAAGGGGTACGTGGTGTTTCTGTTACAACGAAGGGTCTGCTTAGATTTTTACGAACAATTTTTACTTTTTGACAAGTTTCACATTTTTTTATGAAATCTTTTACATTTTTTGTTAAACCACGCCAATTATATTTTTCTCTAATGCGTCTAACTGTTTCATTTATTCCACGGTGTAGGTTGCTTTTTCCTAAGTGATAATTTTCTCAAATTATTGGGATTTCATCTTCGTCGGGGGTTGTTATTATATTTTGGCAAATTTTTAATTTTATGTCTTTATCAGAAAAGATGTAAGATAGCATCTCTAAAGTTGGTAAATCTAGATTGTTTTCGATGCAGTATGTTTTGTTAATTTCAAATTCATTTTGGTCTTTAAAAAGGCAATAAAATAAGTGTTGTGAACAATCATTATTATCGAATGGTAGGGCTATAATAAAATATTTACGTTCTTTAACTGTTTTGCTAGAAACAATATTAATTTTTAATTCTTCAAGGTGGAACTCTTCTTCAAAAATATCATCAATGATTTTAAAATGTAAATCTTCCATTTTATTTTGTCGGAAAAAGGTTACTATTAATTTATTTGATTTCGATTTTAGAATAATCAATTAGGGATCGCGTCTTGTAAAGTTCAACAAATCTGTTAAATTCATCTGTAATTTTTTGATCATCTTCTTCATTAAAAACTGGTTCTGGATCGTCATTTTCGTTATTTGCAAAAATTTTGATGTTTGATTTAAAGTCTATACAGTCTTTGAAATGATTGATTTTTATGCGCGATAAACGTCTGCATTTTTATTGATTTTCCCGGGTTTATGAATGATTTTAAAACTATATTCTTCTAATTTTAATCGCCATCGTGCTAATCTGCTACCGGGTCTTTAATTGAAAGTAACCAGGTTAGCGGTCTGTGATCGGTGACTATAGTGAATTTTCTACCAAAAAGGTAAGGTCGAAAGTGTTTTACGGACCATACTATTGCTAATAGTTCTCTTTCAATAGTGGAGTATTTAGTTTCTGCACTACAAAGGGTTCTCGATGCAAAAGCTATCGGAAGGTCTTTACCAATTGGGCCTTGTGAAAGTACAGCTCCTATCGCAAATGCGCTCGCGTCTGTAGTTAAAATGAACGGTTCTTCGAAATTTGGATAAATTAATATTGGATCAGAAATTAATGCATTTTTGAGTGTTTCAAAAGCTTCTTGACATTCTTTAGAGAAAATAAATTTGGTATCTTTTTGAAGAAGTTTTGTTAAGGATTTTAAGATTTTCGCGAAGTTCGGTATGAATCTTCGATAATATCCGGCAAGTCCGAGAAATGATTTTACGTCACGAGGATTTTTTAATTCTGGAAAGTTTTGAATACATTTTACTTTATCAGGGTTTGGTTTTACTCCATTTTCGGTAATTAAATGTCCGAGGTATGCTACTTCTTTTCGTAAAAACTCGCATTTGTCAGGTTGAATTTTTAAATTTGATTTTCATAATCTTTGGAAAACTTCGGAAAGACGTGAAATGTGTTCATGAATAGTGGGTGAATAAACAATAATGTCGTCCATATAAACTAAACAACGTTCATTTAGAATGCCTAATAAAATGTTATCCATCACACGTTGAAATGTGGAGGGTGCATTTTTTAAACCAAATGGCATACGAACAAATTCGTAGTGTCCATTTTCGACAGAAAAGGCTGTTTTTTGAATATCTTTTTGATCAATTTCAATTTGGTGAAATGAACCGAACCGAACCTAACTGGTCTAATAAATCTGAAATATTTGGAAGTGGATATTTATCGTCCACTGTTACTTCAGTCAGTTTTCTATAATCGATTACTACTCTCCATTTTTGTTTGTTAGAGGCGTCAAGTTTTTTTTGGGACTACCCATACAGGTGATGACCACGGGGAAATTGATGGGCGGTTCGGTTTTTATTATTTTTTGATCGAGCATTTTATTAATTTGTGTTTTTACTTCCTCTTTGTGTATTTGAGGGTACCGATATGATTTAGTAAAAATTGGATGAGCATTGTTGGTTTCAATTGTATGTTTGATTTCATTAGTGAAAGTTAATTGATCTCCTTTGATATAGAAAATGTCAGAAAATTTAAAACATAGATTTGAAATTAGTTCTTTTTCTTCGTAATTTAAATGTTCTAGTCTTAATTGATTTTTAATAAGGTCGATTCTATCAATGAGTTCGTCTTCATTGGTATTAAAATTTAAAATATCGTGAACACTTGGTATGGGTTCAAAAGACAAGTTATTTTGTTTTTGTTATTTGTGACCATTTTGGTTTTTCTACTATAGTATTTTTTCTGTAATTTTTGTAAAATGGCTCTGCCGTCGAAATAAATAAATAAATAAATAAATAAATTTTTGGTGAGGTCTGCTGCCGTAATTGGCAATAATGAATGATGTGCCGTATAGCACTTGTAAATAATATTTTTGAATATAAAATTTTATATGAAAAATTAGAAAATTCGCAAAGAAAAAAGTACACTCGACTTACCTGTGATTCTTCTAGGGAACACCGGGTAAAAGGGGAAATCCGTATAGATTTGGCACTTTCACTAATTTTCTTGGAATAATCCGTAATTTTCTTAAAGGAAATTGTAATTTTCACAGGTAGTAAAATTGATTAGGTTCGCACATGGCATTGGCAATGCCTTTCGTCGACGTTATTGCGGGCGATGAATGGGTCGACTTCTCCGCGCAGTGGGGAGACGTTCGCTCGCTTTCTGTCCTTTTCGCCTAGCGCGCACTGCTTTACGGGAAGGTAAAGTAGGGGTAGCAAGGAAGAAAAGGGCCCAAAGGATGTAGGGTAATTGTAGAAAAATTGGGATAAACACTAAAAGCTTATCGAGTGTAAAATTAATTAAATTAAGTAAACTTGCAGTGCAAGCAAAAGTAAAAATAAAAAACTGAAAATAATAAAAAAAAGTGAAACCAAAAACTATTTTCTAATTGCAAAAGTGAAATAGAGGCGGGAACAAACCATTCCCACCCCCCTGAAATATTAATTTCAGTGTAAGGGGTCCGGTAACGGACAGAGTTTTACCAAAGGCCTCTTAAGAGTTCCTTTAGCAGTTTCTACAATCGCTACCCTTGGTATTCCATCAGACCCATAGATTACCTCACTAATTCGTGCCAGTGACCATTCAAGAGACTTCAAATTATCATCTTTAACCAAGACTAGAGTTCCTGGGTTTACTAAAGAAAAGTTACTTTTGTGCCATTTCGACCTTTGTTGCAAAGTGTGTAGGTATTCATTTTTCCAGCGATACCAGCAATCTCTGTGCATTCTTTGAAGAAGTTGCCACCGAGAAAGGCGGTCCAAGGGAACCTCTGTGAGGTCTGGGTCAGGAATTGTGGTCAAGGGCGCAATTAACAAAATGACCAGGAGTCAACGCGGTCATATCCGAGGGGTCAGATGACAGGCTACTAATTGGTCTACTGTTCAGCACTGCCTCTACTTGGGTAAGGACTGTGTTGAGTTCCTCATAGGTTAATATTTGATTACCTACTACGCGAACTAGATGAGTTTTTACACATTTAATGTTTGCCTCCCATATTCCAGCCATATGACTGGCGGTAGGGACATTAAAATGCCACGAAACTGCTTCGGTTTCTACGCAGTTAGCAAAAATTTGACAGAGGTATTTGTCAGCAAAAACGAAGTTTGTTGCACAGTCAAAATAAATAGCTTGGCTTTTGCCTCTTCTGGCAAAAAACCTGCGTAGCGCCGCGAGAAAAGCTTCTCCTGAGAGGTCAGAGACAAGCTCCAAATGGACAGCTTTGACACTTAGACAGCAAAAGAGAGCAACGTATGCTTTGACCGTGCGAGAGTTGCGCAGTCGCGCAGTAACATGCAGGTTAAAAGGGCCGCCAAAATCTATACCGGTAAGTAAAAACGCACGAGCCTGTACTAAGCGATAACTTGGCAAGTTACCCATTTTAGGTTGAAAGTTTACCGGCTTAGTTTTCCAGCACGTTAGACAACGAAAAATAATTTTTTGAATTGCCTTTTTTGTCGAAAGAATCCAAACATTCTGTAAAAGTAAAAATTGAGTGATTTGTATACTACAATGCAAATAAGTACAGTGTATATCCAAAATAAGTAAATCCGTAAATTTACATGTTTTTGGTAAAAGAATAGGGAATTTTCTGTCGTATGAAAGTGTAGAATTGCAGATACGCCCACCGACACGTAAGAAACCCGCATCATCTAAAAAAGGATCTAACCTTTTAAACTTGTTGAAATTTGTCCGTTTTTAACAGAAACAATTTCATTTTGGAGCTCCGTGCTTTGTACATGTTTAGTAATAAACAAAACAGCGGAATTTAATTCAGAAAGAACCAAGTGTTTTTGCGCAGGTCTATTTTCTCTTTTAATTTTGCATAATTTGACAGCGCTCAACAAGTAGGCAACAATTCTTTTTATTTTTGCCAAAGAACTATATTTTTCAAAAAGCTCGTCAAGAAAATTATGTGAAATAATAGTTGAAAGTATTAAGTTTCGTTTTTCTTCCAAAGCTTCGTTAGCTTTAGAAATGTCGACTTGTAAAAAATTCCAAGAGTCCTCTGATTCAAATAGAATAGATGGGCCTTGCTTCCATAATTTAAAATCTATTAATTGAGAGGGTAATAATCCGCGACTGCCGCAGTCTGCCGCGTTATGTTCAGAACAAACGTGAAACCAGTAGTTTGCACTAATTCTTTCTTGAATATATGTTACTCGGTTACTGATAAAAGTTTTCCAATTGTGGGGCGAAGCTTTTATCCATTGCAAGGCTATAGTGCTATCTGTAAATCCATAAATGTTTGAAAATTGAACTTTGTCAGAAAACGTCTCTAAAATAAAATGCATAAGTTTGCTCAAAAGAACGCATGCGCAAAGCTCTAGACGTGGCAAGCTTTTGCGTTTTAAAGGAGCAACTTTTGATGTACCGCAAATAAAGAAAGTTTTTATGGTATTGTCATAATAAATAACACGAAAAAATGTAACTGCGCAGTAACCCTTTTCACTAGAGTCACTGAACCCTATTAATTGTATGAACTTAGAATTATACATCTCTAGTTCTCGAGATATATCAAAATTCTGCAAACATGAAAAGTCAGATTGGTAGTTTTGCCAGACTTCAAAAATAATGTCAGGAACTCGGTGGTCCCAATCATGTCCCAAAGACCACAAATGTTGCACTAAATATTTTGTATAAAAAGTGACAGGTGTCAAAAAACCACAAGGATCATATAGCCTAGCAACAAAACTTAAAATGGTTCTTTTGGTGCACTGATTAGAGCTTTGGCTGGTATCAACTGAGAAAAAGAAATTATCATTTTGAGGATTCCATTTAAGTCCTAGAATTTTTAAAGAACTGTAATTTTCGGAACCAAATGACAAAGATTTAGTCTGAACGTGTGTTTCTGGCAAATCTGAGAGCAGATCCGGACAGTTGCTGGCCCACTTGCGAGCTTCAAAGCCGCCTCTTTGCAAAAGTTCAATTAATTGGGTCTTGACTTCTTGCGCAATCTCAAAAGTGGAACAAGATATGACGCAATCATCTATATAGGTGGAGTTGCGTAGAACTTCCGATGCGTAGGGTAAATCAAGATAGTCATTAGATAATTGTAAAAGTGTGCGAATAGCCAAGTATGGAGAGCAACTTACGCCAAAAAGTAAAGTATTTATTTGAAAATCAAGAATGGGACTATCAGGGGAAAATCGCCAAAGAATGCGTTGATAGTTTCTTTGATCAGGCTCTACTAGAATCATACGATACATTTGTCGCAAATCGCAAACCAATGCTTTATGTAATCTAAAGTTAAGTAGAATTTTGACTATGTCGGCTTGCAGCTACATAGACAGCCGAATTAAGGGAACATTTGTTTTTAATAAAATTCGACGCATTAAAAACAATTCTTAAAGGGGTTGTTGAAGAATCTTTCTTTACAACTGCGTGATGGGAAATATAAAAATAATTATTTATTTCAGAATCGAGGGGTCTAGGGACCACTTGCATGTGATTCTGACTTAAATAATCTTGAAATACCTCAGAATAAGCATCATAGTAAGATTTATTTTGTACAAGTCTTTTTTCAAGGGAAAAGAGTCTTGTAAGGGCAAGGGCCCGTGTATCTCCAAAATCAGGGCAGTTGATTTTGAAGGGCATAGAGACACCGTCCCTCGGCGTTTCTTGTAGTAGTTTGTAAAAAGTATTTTTCACAATACGAGTCTTCTGGTGAAATCGATTTTATGTCAGGGACTTCCTCGATTTCCCAAAACTTTTGTAATCTTGTACTAAGTGAGTCGTTTGGCAACATTGTAAGTAGGCCTTGAATATTTTTTGGGAATGTAGGTTGAGAACAAAGTTTACCCCCAATGGTCCAACCGAAGACAGTATTAATGCAAACCGATTGTTCAGGACCATTGCAAATTCTCTCTTCACGTAGGGTGTAGGACCAAATATCGTTTCCAAGAAGTACATCGATTTTTCCGGTTTGGTTATAGGATTCGTCCGCTAACCTCAAGGATTTGAAAAAATCAAAATTTGACATGTTAAAAGTGGTAGATGGGAGATCTTCACAAATTTTATCTACCAACAGAAAATCAGAAATAAGACTAAATTCAGAATCGTGCAAAGTCCCCAAGGTGCAGTTACCATAAGATTTGGCTACAGAATTCATTCTCTCTAATCCGTTTAAAGAGAGATTAATTTTCGTTTTATTTAAATTTAATTTTGCGCACCAGTGTCACAAATACCACGAGAAATATGCCAATTTCCAAATGAGGCTTTAATTTTTGGTAAATCTGTGGATAACAGAATTTCTGACTCTGGAGTAGAATTTTGTAAAACTGAAGTTTTGCATTGAATATTCGAAAAACCAACATGTAAATCGGAGGAGGAGGAGGATTGACCTCCAGTTTGAGCGAGGTTGTAGTCATGTAATAATGAGTGATGAGCATCCCGGCACGTCAAACCGCGTTTTTGAGACTTGCAAGGGGGCTGCAAATGCGCAGAAGCCAGTTGGCGCATGCGCGGCTTTTTGTTATTATTTCATAGCGTTCTCGAGGAATCTTACTCAAAAAACTACTACACCTATAGATAATATGCTGAGCAGTAGGGCCGCATAATAAGCATGTACCTGGGGGGTTATTTTGACTCTTTTGTTGCGATTGCAACATAAATGCATTTTTAGATTTTTTATTTAAAGTATTTTGCATATTCGTATTCTTAGAATCTGTGCGGCCCTTTGTAGGTACAGATTCCAAAGCAGTACAGTGTTCCTACAAGAAACTTGTGACGTCATTATACAAGGGTATCTCATTTGATGCATGATGTTGTAAAGGCCTTGCGCGTGTTAGGATCGAGCCGATCAAGTAACAATTGCATTAAAACAAAATCAAAATTGTCTGTTTTCATTTTTAAGGATTTTAGAGTAGAAATAGTACCCAATAAACTGCGCAGTTGCTGCGCATTTTCTTGAGTGAATGCAGGGCAGTTTTCTATCTCTTTCCAATGGGTTACTACTTGTAATCTGCGGTTATTATACCGATCTTGCAGAATTTTGTAAGCAATTGGGTAATTCTCATTTAAAACGGGTAAATCTGAAATTAAATCTAACGGGGTGCCTTGCAAACGCATACGCAAACACTTGAGTTTGTCTATATTTGAAATAGATTTACTGTCATGATAAAGAGAATCAAAAGTTTGAATGAAACTGGGAAAAGATCTGACGTCACCCTGAAAACATGGCAAACTAGGTTTTGGCATAAAAGTTATCTCATGAGATGTATTTTGAGCAGGAAACATGGTACTATGAAGTCCGGGAGACGCCCCAGCGTGGGACGCTTCTTCCAGTGGCAACTCAAATATTTCGTAATACGTTGTTTCTACATCTTGCAACAAGGTCATGACAGAATTGGCTAACTTAGCTTCAGCTGTGAGCTCAGTTTGATCTGCGCAAATCAGCACTAAAAGGCTATTATGATGCTTATCGAACGCTTTTTGTACTACTTTTAAGTTTCTATAAGAAACCTTAAAACGATTTTTTGCACTAGCGTCAGTTTTAGCCTTTTTAGCTGAGTCGCAGATTAACTGTAATTGATCAATAGCCGATTGTCTTAGAGCCTTAGCTCGCGCTATTTTTGTCGAATCAGCCATAATTCACAAAATAGAAAAGGTTCTATGCGACTAATCCCAAAATTGTGTTTTCTTTTATAAAAGTAAATTTTTAAATGAAATAATAAACGGCTGATTTGATTTGAAATGCAGTTTATTTTTAACACCGTTTTTGTAAAGCAAAAAACACGATCACTGACCTTGCGGTCGGCACGAATTTAGGCCGTAGGTAACTAAGAGTGGCGAGTTTTTTATTATTGAGATTTAAAAATTTAAAACCAAATTTTTAATTAAATATAAAAATGTTTAAAATCTAATTTTTATGAATCGCTTTGCCAAAGTATGGATTTTTGCACTTAGAAAATAAGCGAATAATCGAGAAATCACCAGAGAAAATTAAGGGTTGTTTCGCGTTTCCCGAGTATCCGGCTTTAGAAGGCCAAATGTTCGGGGTGGACAAGGTGGGCAGTCCTAAATTTAGAAATCAAAGGGTGGACTGTATAAAATATGGGAAACTGGTTCGGAAACTCTCCAACAACCGTCAATCCTACTCCCGTGGATATCTCGACTATTTGGTGAGGTCTGCTGCCGTAATTGGCAATAATGAATGATTTGCCGTTTAGCACTTGTCAATAATATTTTTGAGTATAAAATTTTATGTGAAAAATTAGGAAAATTCGCAAAGAAAAAAGTACACTCGACTTACCTTTGATTCTGCTAGGGAACACCGGGTAAAAGAGGAAATCCGTATAGATTTGGCACTTTCACTAATTTTCTTGGAATAGTCTGTAATTTTCTTAAAGGAAATTGTAATTTTCACATGTAGTAAAATTGATTAGGTTCGCGATGCCTTTCGTCGACGTTATTGCGGGCGATAGATGGGTCGACTTCTCCGCGCAGTGGGGAGACGTTCGCGCGCTTTCGGTCCTTTTCGCCTAGCACGCATTGCTTTACGGGAAGGTAAAAAGGGGGTAGCAAGGAAGAAAAGGGCCCAAAGGATGTAGGCTAATTGTGGAAAAATTGGGATAAACACTAAAAGCTTATCGAGTGTAAAATTAATTAAATTAAGTAAACTTGCAGTGCAAGCAAAAGTAAAAATAAAAAACTGAAAATAATAAAAAAAAGTAAAACCAAAAACTATTTTCTAATTGCAAAAGTGAAATAGAGGCGAGAACAAACCAGTAAACCCTTGATAGATTATGTAATAACTAGATCGGAATCTCTAAAGGTCATGCTTTACCATGTGCCGAAAATTGCCGATTACTCCATAATCGGTGTAAGTCTTAAAAATTAATTGGGCAAAATCAAACAAAAAACATATTTTTTACTAGACAACTAAACGAAGAAGCATTCCGTAACATTAGTATGTTACTACTTAATTATACATGGGAAACTAATAACTGTGATATAGACTTAATTTATCAGAATATTTTGTCCAATTGTAGTAAGGTTTTAGATGAAAACTAACCTGTGATAGGAAAAATTAATAACAATAATAAATACCATTTTATTAATAAAAATGTGATTGACCATTAAACCACCAGTGAACAAAGAAAAATTTAATTAATAATCTGGTAAAATCCTAAGAGTAGATGTTTTTACTGAATTTGTAGAGACATTGAAAATATTAAATTCTGGATACTGATTTAGGAGTTTTAAAGCTCTCTCAATTAGTAAGTTGTTACCGTAGTCAGTGGCATGGAAAGGAATACGAAAAGTTTGATAATATCTGAGATTTCTTGATGGTATGTTTAATGTTATCCATGACAGAAGTTGCGAGCAATTAACTAATCCATTTAATAATTTGCAAATAAAGCAGATGTCAAGTATTTGTCTACGTTTGTTTAAAGTTGTCAGGCCAAGCCACACTCTAACATGATAGTAATTTAAATCCACACTATTAAACCTGTTGTTGAATAACTTATATTTATAAAAACAATATTTAAAGAATTTGTTTTGTACCCTTTCCACACGAGCAATGTGTACTTCTCTATAAGGACTCCACACTGTTGAGCAATATTCAAGACCTGATCTAACAAGTGAACGAAGTGAATATAATGTTTTTAGACTATACAGTGTGAAATCTCTGCAGTTCCTCACTGTAAAACCCAATATTTTAAATGATTTAGAGACTACATTGTCAATGTGTTCGTTAGAAGTTAATTGCTCATCAAAAAGAACTCCCAAATCTTTCACTGTGGCTTTGTAATCAAGTTGTGCTCCGTTAATTGAATATGAGAAGTTAACTTTTCTGTTGCCTCTAAAAAAGCTGATATATTTTGATGCATTAAGGGTTAAACCATTTTCTGTGCACCAGTTGCTGAGTTGTTGGAGATTCCGCTGCAATCCAATGCATCATCTTCACAAACTATTACCTTATACAATTTAAAATCATCGGCGAAACCTAACAACATATCTGCAACTGTTTCAAAAAGTTTATCAATGCATATATTAAAAAGCAACGGAGCACAATGTGAGCCCTGTGGCGCTCCCGACGGTACCACAAACTTCTCTGAAAATGAACCACTTTATCAAGTCCCCATCAAAACCAAAGGCCTCCATTCTGGCCAGCAAGACACCATGGTTGAAACGATCAAACGCTTTTGAAAAGTCGGTATAGACTGCATCAACATGATGTCCAGCTTCTAATTGATTTGTCAGGAATGACTGATATACTAACAGGTTGGTTGCAGTTGAGCACCACCCATAAACCCATGCTGATTAGGTGATAAAAGGCTTTTACATTCTGATGATATTTGATCATATACTAAACTATCAAACAGCTTTGGTATAGCCGAGACACCGCAAACGCTGCGATAGTTCTCAACATTTCCCATATCCCCAGATTTAAAAATTGTCACTACATATGAATATTTCCAGACCTTCGGGAATTTACTCTCTTTTAAAGATTGGTTGAACAAAAGAAAAAGGATATAAGTCACAACGTAACAGCACTTTTTAAGAACAATGTTGGGAATACCATCAGGATCACTATTTAATTTGGCTGGAATTGAGTTAATCTTGCTAAAGATTTCAGTTTGACTTAGAAATTTAACCAATATGTGACTTGATGAATTTATGCCACTGATGTTTGGAACGTTAATGAGAGAGCTGGAATATATACTAGCAAAGTATCCTGCATATAAATCTGCTACCTCTTTTTCCGAATTGGCCGTAAGATCACCATAATACATATCTGAAGGAAGATCCTTATTAGATCTCACCCCAGACACATGTTTCCAAAACAGCTTAGGATCTTGTGAGAATTTTGATTCAATGTTCTTGATATGCTGAACATAACAATCCTCCGAAAGTTTTTACATCGTTGTCGTAAGTTAGAAAAATTAGTGTAGTCCTGTTCATTGTTAGAGTCTAGAAACTTTTTGTGAGCAATTTTCTTTTGAACTATCAAAGATCTTAGTTCCGGTGAAAAATAAGGAGGAAAATTTGATAATGTCACAGACTTTTTCGGAATAAACCTACCTAAACCTATGCTCATTAAATTATAAAATACATCAACAGAATTATCAATATCAGTATCTGCAAAAGCCAAGTTCCAGTCTACTTATCCCAGATAGTCATTAAGTCCAATATAGTCACCATTATGATAGTCAATAAATTCCACATGACTGGGTTCCTTGGCTACATTATCTACTATCAAATCAAAACTATATGCTTGATGATGTTGTTTCACTGGTAGAAGAGGGTCTATTTCCTCTTTGATTTCAAGTTTATCTAGTTGAGCAAAAATAAGGTCCAGAAAGACTCCTCTGCTGTTTGGAGTTGATATGTGTTGATAAAAGTTCAAAAATGCAAATTGTTCACCAAGTAACTGAGCTTTTACACTGTTAGGAGAGACCGTGACACCAAACTCGTCGTTTTCTCAAGTATGACCTGGTAAATGAAAGTCGCCTGCAAGTACCAACTGAGCATCTTGACATTTTTCACAGATTCATTGAGGATTGAGACACACAATTATCTATAACAATATTCATCCGAATTTGGAGGTATATATGTCCCACCAATGACATAATGTGAGTTTTTGTTTTGTAGTGACACATATAGCTGCTCAATTGTGTTTATACTACATTTTACAGACTTTACATGAATATTCTTACGCACCGCTATCAGGACACCACCTCCCCATTTCTTTGAGCTAGTTAATTCTGATCTGTAAGACCTAAAAACACGATATCCTTTGAAACTAACTTTAGCACTAGAAAACTTATAATATATTGTTGTAAGCATAAAGGAAAAACAACAGTGGAATTGTCAAAATCTTTTCTATATATGCAATTTGTTAAAACAATTTAAACCGTTTCTTTTGAGGACTTAAAAAGATTTATAAAAAGACTTAAATTTAAAAAAAACTACAATGAATACTTAAATTCAGAATTCCTAAAAAATACATTGCACAGTATTGGTCACGTCATACTTCAGTTTGTTAATGCATCCTTGGGAAGTGGAACCTTTCCAGAAAATCTTAAAACCTCAAAAGTTACTCCTATTCCAAAAGACACAAATGCTAATAATTTGTCAAAATTTCGACCTGTGAATACTCTGCCATGTTTGGAAAAAGTAATTGAAAAAACAGTGTTTGAGCAACTTGTGGAATATTTTAATAAAAATAACCTTTTTCTGAGAAACCAATCAGGTTTTAGAGAAGTTCATTCATGTGAAACTGCTATTCAATTAACAATTACGAAATGGAAAAATCAAGTTGATGAAGGGAAATATGTGGTAGCTATATTTTTTGATTTTAGACGAGCTTTCGAAACACTAGATAGAGATATTTTACCAAAGAAATTAGCTTATTACGGAATAACAGGCAGAGCGTTCAAATGGTTTGAAGAATATCTTGGAAAAGAAAGGTATCAGTTGACTAGGGTTGGCACTAGTAATTCTTTAAAACAAGATAATAAATATGGAGTTCCTCAAGGAAGCATTTTAGGTGCTTTACTATTTATTATTTATATAAATGACATGAACATTATAGAAGGAATTGCATTTTTAAATTTGTTTGCGGATGACACTTTAATCTCATGCAGTGGAAAGGCAATTGAAGAAATTATCAGTAAACTACAGGCAATAATATAAAATTTTAACAAATTTTTGAAAATTAACAAACTTAAGCTAAACGTAGACAAAACTAAAGCAATGATAATTAGCACAAGACAAAAAATTAAAAAAGTTAAGATTAATTCAATACATCTAGAAATTGACGGGAACAAAATTCAATGGGTTGATCATATTAAATATCTTGGGTTTGAAATTGATAATGAACTTTTTGAATACATTAAAAAGAAAATTAGAAAAAAAAATATTTTTTTGCAAGAAATATTAAAAATTTAACATTGTATGCAAGAACAACATTATTTAAGAGTATCATTTAACCACATTTTGATTACTGTGCTAGTTTATTGTATGTCAGAAAAATATGTAAAAGAACTGCAAGTTATTTATAATAGAGGGTTAAGATTGATTTTAAGATGTAGTAGATATACACCAGTGAGAGTTATGCTAAAAATTATAAGTATGTTAACTGTAAAACAACGCTTATAATTTTTAACAATGTCATTTATTTACAAACTAAGAAAAGGATTGCTGTCTGATTTCTTTAAAGAGCTTATTACTTTAAGAAGTGAAATACATAATTACCAAACGAGAAACCGCAATAACTATCAATTAAACAGAAAACTTTATAGTTCAACAATGAAATCTCTGTTCTACAAAGGGTTAGGCGAGTTTAACAGTCTACCCTTAAATATTAAAAATGCTAGGTCAATCCCCAGTTTCAAAAGGATGCTAAAAAAGCATACATTATCTAGGCAGAATTAACTATGTGGGCGATATACTATATTAATAACACCTTTGTAAAATGAGTGCCTTAATATTCCCTTGAATATATAATTCGTCTTTGACTGTAAAACTTACTGTCTAAATAATTTGTAGATACATAACTTTGCAATATTTTTTATAATCCACCTTATTCTGTGTTAAAAAATAATAATAATTAGTATTTAAAAGAACATTAAGAAAATCAATAACAATTATGAAATTGTTATTGATAAGTAAATTTAAAAATTTTTCATTTAGACCAAGCAGAGTCAACAGCGATTTTAACGGTAGTTTCCAATTCACCAGATGACCTACGACCTGTCTTTATTCAAGAACTACCAAAAACCATGACAGACTTACAAAACAAAATATCTAATTATAACATTATAACAAATCAAATGTTTAACAGATATCAACCTAAAAATTTTTCACAACCTCAAATAAAAAATCAAAACACACAAAGACAACCTTTTTTTCCTCCTCCAAACTTTAGACAACAATCATTTCCACAAGGTCCAATTAATATTCAATCAAAACCAATAAATCAAAAATTCCCCTCAAATATTCCTGCATTCAGAAAACCGCCAATGTTTAAACACCCCATACCTAATTCGAAACCAACACCTATGTCAGGAGTATCCACCGCAGTATTTAAACCATTACCATCAACATCTCAACAAACACCTTTTCAACAAGCATATCAGCAACGTAATCCCAATTTCTTTAGACAAACTGCACCATTTAAACAACATTTCGAAGAACTAACTAATTTAGAAACACATCAAGAAAATTCTGGGGTTTCCGAAAACTCTGAGTCTTTAGATTTTGCACCAATTCCATGCTATTTTGATACAGAATCAAACCAATATTTGCCTATCCAACCAGAACTCACCTGGGAAGATGAAACTGAAAATAATTCAAATTTTCAGGAAGTCTCGAGACATCTAGAATCGACTTAAATCACATTGGTCGTCTTTCATCCCTCCCTTACTTATATCTTCAAAAATTAAACATTAAAATTCTCATAGACACTGGTGCCTCACATTCAATCATTTCACCTCGTTTTGCTAACTTACTTCCAGATTGCGTATATGAACAGCCCTTTTCAGTAATTTCTTGCAACAGAGAAATTATAGAAAAATATAATTTTAGATACCCCCTCTTAAGTGAATTAGGTATTACAAATATTATAGACTTTCACGTCATTAACTGGCACGAACATTACGATGCTCTTATAGGCAGTGACATATTTCAACAAATGCAAGGTTCTATTGATTATTCTACAAATAAACTACGCCTGAAAAATAAGTTAATTCCATTTCATATTGCTATGACCAAACCACCACCTAAAATAACCCATTCATCTGATAAATTAAAAATTCCTGTCAATCAGAATTTTGGAACTGGACTTCTACCTTCATTTGAATTACATAATTACACATTTCCAGATTGTTTAGTCCACATAGAAAATGGATATTGCGAGATACCTAATCCCTTTGACAAACCGATTGTCACAGAATTCAAAGCAAGGTATAATGTAATCCCTTCAGAATGTTTTAATATTCAAACAAATTTTACAAATATTAAGAATCCCCATGTAATTGAATCTCTTAGATTAAGCCACCTGAATTCTGAAGAAAAAGAGGCAGTCATCAAAATTTGTAAAGAATTTTCACCAATCATGTACACTGATAAATCTGACTTGTCTTTCACTAGCCATGTCAAGCATCATATCCGTACCAAAGATGACAAACCAATCTATGTAAAATCATTTCGACACCCTCCATCTATGTTACCAGAGATAAATAAACAAATTCAAAAACTTCTTGATAATAAAATTATAAGACCTTCTATCTCTCCTTTTTCCGCACCAGTCTGGATAGTTCCGAAAAAACTAGATGCCTCCGGAGAAAAAAAATTTAGAATGGTAATCGATTACAGAAGATTAAATGAAAATACAATTGAGGATAAATTTCCATTACCTAAAATAGAAGAAATTCTGGATAACCTGGGAAAATGTCAATATTTCACTGTCTTAGATTTAGCCCAAGGTTTTCATCAAATTGAAATGGACCCCAAATCTATTGAGAAAACAGCTTTCACTGTTAACAACGGTC
The DNA here is from genome assembly GCA_963576565.1 of Aspidapion aeneum. Taxonomy (NCBI): domain Eukaryota; kingdom Metazoa; phylum Arthropoda; class Insecta; order Coleoptera; family Brentidae; genus Aspidapion; species Aspidapion aeneum. The sequence goes on along the minus strand of OY755040.1, from coordinate 69,471,819 downwards.
ATTATGAATATCTAAGAATGCCGTTTGGTCTCAAAAATGCCCCCGCCACATTCCAAAGGATGATGGATGAAATTTTAAGAAAATATCTTTTTAAATTCTACTTTGTTTACATGGACGATGTTATTATTTTTTCTAAATCACTTCACGATCATATCCTTCATATTAGAACCATCTTTCAAAAATTAAAGGAAGTCAATCTAAAAGTCCAATTAGATAAAACCGAATTTTTGTGTAAAGAAGTTCCATTTTTGGGCCATGTAATAACCCCAGAAGGTATAAAACCAAATCCATCTAAAATAGAGTGCATTAAAAAATATTGTTCAACCCTTAACCAAATGCCTACGTAAAAACACTAAATTAAATCCCACAGATCCAGATTATGTTAACGCTTTCGAGAAATGTAAAGAACTAATGACAAACTCGCCAGTTCTAGCTTACCCGAATTTTTCAAAACCATTTAACCTTACCACAGATGCTTCTAATGTAGCCATAGGATCCGTCTTATCTCAAAATGATCACCCTATAGCTTTTTATTCTCGAACTCTTAATTCAGCCGAACGAAATTACTCTACCATTGAAAAAGAATTTCTTTCTATCGTAGAAGCAACTAAGCACTTTATACCCTACCTATACGGACAAAAATTTATAATCGAAACTGATCACAATCCTCTTATATGGTACACATCTCTTAAAGAACCCAATTCAAGATTAACCAGATGGAAACTCAAACTTGAAGAATCTAATTTCGATATTAGGTATAAGAAAGGCAAAGAAAATAAAGTTGCCGATGCACTATCACGAATTCAAATTAACGCATTAGAAACTGAATCAAATATTGCTAATAATGACACAAATGACACAGCAAACATCGAAGACTTTGAAAATGATACCGTACATAGTGACAGTGGTGCATTAAATGTCAATCTGTCTATTTCGGAATTGCCTATTAATTACAGTAACCAACGTAGTCATTAAAATTGGTCAAAATTATCACGTTTTCTCTAGCCACCCTTTCGAAAAGAAACATAAAGTAATAACAGTTAACAAAGATTCTTTAAATGCACACTTTATGAGAATCCTAACGGAACATTTAACTGACAATAAAACCTTTTGTTTATTTATCCGTGATGAAACTCTAAAAACTGAGTTTATTAAATTTTTACAGGAAAATGGCAATAGCAAAATACGCATAAAATTTTCAACAATATTATTACCTGACATTGTTCTCAAAACGCAACAAAAAGAAATTATTTCACAGTATCATTCACAAAATCATAATGGTATAATCGAAACCTATAATCATCTTAAAACAAAATATTATTGGCCCCAATTAAGAGAGTCCATCCAAGATTACATAAATAAATGCGAATTATGTTTAATAAATAAATACGACCGAAATCCTTACAAATTAAATTTTCAAGGACCTTTAGTAGCCCCTAAACCATTTGAAACGCTGTATATCGATCTTTATAAATTTAGTAATCAACTATTTATCACTATCATAGACTCATTTTCTAAATTTGCACAAGCTTATGCCATATCAGATAAAAATGCCATAACAATCTTAAATAAACTTCGTCATTTCTTTTCTGAACATGGTTACCCAAGAAAAGTAGTCTTTGACAATGGAAAAGAATTTAACAATAATATAATGAAAGAATTCTGTTCTCTTTTTAACATAGACACTCATTTTACTACCCCTTGTAATTCTACTTCAAATAGTATCGTAGAAAGGCTACACTCCACATTAACAGAAAAATTAAGGATTCAAAATCAAAATACCCCTAATGAATCCTTAGCTCAACTTATGATTACTGTAATCTTAAATTATAATTATAGCATCCACTCCACAACTGGTTATCTACCATTTGCTCTCATAAACTCACCTTGTTTCTTTGAACCAGAAATTAGTGAAATGACAGTTTACGAAGAATATAATCAAAAACGCAAAAATGAGATTTTACCTTTTTATGAACAAATTTATCAAAAAACATTACAAAATCAACAAAAAAGGACACAAAACCAAAATCCTGTATCACCCGATTCAATGCCATCCACTTCAAATAACCAGATAGTTTTTATACGCGACAAACAAATTAATACTAGAACAAACCACTTTACAAAAAGCAAACCATAAAAGGACAAAAAGGACCAATATTAACAGTAGGAACCAAACAAAATAGAAATACTAATACACATATAAGACATATAAAGAGATTAAGAAAGAATCTTTCTTTTCAGATTCCTACTTCTTCAGACTGTTCAAACATAACACCAATTAACGCAACTACATACTTAGAAACGCTATCTAACCAAACCTACATACAAGACCACCTTCATTCTACCTATGTAAATTTTAACTTATCCCAAACTTTTGAAACATTGCAAATTTTAAATCAATCATTTAGTATTATAAATAGATCAAAAAACTTTTATGTAAAACAACAGATTTTTGCAACAAACGAATTAATATCAAATTGTTTTGCTACATATCATAAATTAATTCCTAATCGTGAAAAACGCGGCTTAGCAAATTTCTTGGGTACAGGAATAAAATTCGTAACAGGAAATCTTGACGAGCAAGATCTACAAGAAATAAATAAACACTTCGACATATTGACACGAAATCAAAATAAATTAACATCTCGATTAAATGATTATAGTTCATTAGCCGAACACATTTCAAACAAATACAATGATCTTATAAATAATATCAATTTTCATTCAGGCGAACTACAAAGAGTTCTTACCGAAAGATATAATGAAACTGATAAAACATGGAATATTTTGAGTATTAATTTACAAGTACAAAGAATTAAAACTACCTAGAAATGTTAGAAAGAACAATATCATTTTCCCAGACCGAAACACTAAATTTAGAAATTTTGGATCCGACTGAAATTAAATTACTTTGGGAATACTTACGAACACACTATCCTAAATCCTTTTTATGGCCATTAGGACAGCCTTTAGAGTTAGTACAATTATGTAAAACCGCAATTCTTATCAAAGATAATGTATTAGTTTTAGTTATAAGAATTCCAATTTTTAGGGATTACACTTTTAAAATGTCAATTGTTTATCCGATTCCTTATGATAATTTATTAATGACAATACCTTCAAGTTATGTCTGTAATTCAGATTGGTTTAAAACGTGTAAAAATAATAATCATAAATGGTATTGCTATAATCATATTAATAACTTTAATATTACTCAACATGAAATTTCTAATTCCTATAATTATGTCATACAAACGGAGAATAAACAAATTATTTATTGCACTTCAAAAACTAACCCTATCTTAGAGTTGTGTCAAAAGATAGTACGTAAAGACGTGAAAAACTGTAACATTGTTAAATCAAATTGTACAGTAGTTCTTAATCAAAACAGATATGAAACAAAAATTAATACTATTGAACATTATCATCTTGAACTAAAACCTTTTAGAAGCACTTGAAAAATAAATTTGAATTTAAATCATGTATTGCAGCCAGAAAAAATTAATGAAAATCTTTTTCAACCATTAGAATTAGAAACCTACAGTTTTCAGAAAAATGGGCATAATTATTTATTGTTTTTTATTCTCCTTTTCATTATCGTTACTATAGTTTATATTTTTGAAAAATATTTTAGAAATAAGGTAATATCTAGAAAAACTATTAAAAGATGGTTAGAAGAAGATAAACAATTAGATGAAGATATAGAATTACAAGAGAAATCGTGAGGACACGATTCTTTTTAAGGAAGGAGGAGTAATGTACTTCTATACATCCACTGTGTTAAAAAATAATAATAATTAGTATTTAAAAGAAAATTAAGAAAATCAATAACAATTATGAAATTGTTATTGATAAGTAAATTGCTTTTAAACTTTGGAATGCAAACCTCATTAGTTTAATATCTTAATAAGTTGTTTTTAACATTATAATTAAGAACCAAATATCATTATGTACATCATTAGTTTAATATCTTAATAAGTTGTTTTTAACATTATATCATTATGTTATCATTTAAGTAAAAGGTCAGCATATAAATGCACATTTCATAATCAGATAATCCATTCAAGTTCTAGCTATAGCAGTAATAGCATAGTAGTAGTAATAAGTTTTACTAAATAAAAAAAATTAGTTTTTAAAAAGCCGTCTGTGAATTATTGGAACTTAACTTTAACATTTTTATTTGTGTAAACTTAATATTGATGAAAATGTAATAGGATTCCCTACTTTAAATAAATGAATTGAATTGAATAGTTCATACCCAAGGCTATTTTTTAGCTGCTGTATCCAGTTCTTCCAGCATTTTTATCAGTTCTTGATTCTTGTCTGTTATTAAGGCGATATCATCAGCATATCTTAAGTCGTTCAAGAATTGACCGTTTCCTTTGATGCCTATTTATTCCCAATCTAAGCTTTTAAAAGCATCTTATAGGGCCTGGTTAAATAATTTAAGGGATATTGTGTAACCCTGGCTGATACCTCTTCTTATGCGGATTGGCTTGGTTCCTTCGTGGATTTTAATTGATGTTGTTGCTTCGCTATTTATATTGGCCATTAAGTCTTTTTATCTGTGATCTATTCGGCTATTAATTAAATATGCTTTTACTGCCCAGTGCTTAATGCCATCAAAAGCTTTTTCGAAGCCTATAAACGCAACATATTATCGTTATAATCGTTGGCTCGTTCTATTAGGATATTCATGATTAATAAGTGGTCAATTGTACTGAAACTTTTTATAAAACCTGCTTGTTCCTTTGATTGATATAGATAAATAATATAGTTTATAAAAATAGGACTTTTAATAAAAGTTACCTATCTTATTATATAGCAGAAAATTAAAAAATTCACTGTATTTCTTTTTATCCTAAATTATTTCACATATCCTTTCTAGATAGGTATTTTTGGTACAAGTATTTACGAAGTTTCACAATATATTTATTACCCCAGTCTACCCTATCCGTGTGCAAATAGTTTTACAATGAAAATCACATGTTAAGTTTATTATATAATTTTCGCCTTTTTTTTGTAGTGTTTTTGTATTCTTTTGCAAATGTTAATATCTAAAATGATCATAATTATACAAATCTTCATATTTCTCGAAATTCTTCAAAAAGAAGTTCGTTGGAGTCGACATCATTACGCAGTGTCCACGGGCAGCCGGCCGCGTTTGATACGGTTTCGTATTCACAGTATACGTACCGACAAGCCGGCCGGCGCACACAGGCGGATTTTAAGAAAAAGCTGGCCATAACCCCTAAACACTAAAAAGCCCTGTTTAATTGTAAAATTGCTAATAGTGAAATCACTGATGATCATGCTAGGCCATAGTAATGACCGATGAAACGTCCATTTATTTTTTTAATGTTATCTGCGTTACTTAAATTTACAAAAGTTGATGGTTAAAAAGCCCTTTTAAAACTTGCGCCTATTATCAAAAATAATTTTTTTGAACATGGATTTTGAATCTGGAGGTATGTAGCAATTTATTGTTCATATTTAACATTGTTTTTTATTTTATTGGTAATATTTTAAACCGGTTTAAGCAACCGTTGCAGAAAACTTTTTAAATTTTCATTTTCTGAAATAGAATTTTACTAAATGTTTCAACTTAACCAACTTTATTGACATTTTTGGTCCTATTAAGTGCATGCATATGTTTTCTAAGTAACAAAGTCAGTTTCAGCTTGGGAGTTATGCGGATCGAGTAAAAAAGTTAAAATTTATTTTTGTGTATATAGAAAATTGTTCAGTAAGAAATACGTACATAATATGCGTAAATTAATAAATAAGTTTTCTTAGCTTTAATAACAATGGTTTTTCTAAACCAAAAGTATAATTATTATGTCACATGTATTCTGATTTCATTTTTACCTTCCTAGCTCGCGCAGCAATGGCTAGAAAAGGTATTATTTTCGACAACAAAAAAAATTGAGATAACACTGAAAATATGTTATTTGGTGTATTGTATTTTATCGTGACGTCTATCCGTGTGTGTGTCTGTGTGGTGTATTTAGGTGTGTGTATATCTGTTCGGCGCAAGCCAAATAAAAGGGTGGGGGTAGATTAAAAAAATTAGAGTATATGTGAAAATATGGCGTGTGTGATATCAAAAAAAAAAGTTAATTAAGTCTTAAATTAAACAGAATACATTTTAGTTTATTTAAAAAAAAAGGGTGGGAATAGATTTGAAAATATAGATTTTAAGGGAAAATATGGCGTGTTCCTTAAAGAATTTTTGTTCTTTATCTTTTTTAAACAATAAATCATATATTTTTTATTACTATATGCAATTTTAGGGGGCTGTAAATGGATCTTGGGTTTTGACCAGCTTTTCCGTGAAATCCGCCTGTGTGCGGCGGCAAGCCACCAGCAGGCAACGACACGTAAAATCACGGATCATTTGTTAGGTGATCCGTGGTAAAATATTCTCATCGAGAAAACTAGCTGGTCGGGACGGCGACGGTACGTGCGGGTGCTTTCAATGTAACAATATTTTACGTGTGTTTAACAGTACGGTGACGGTACGGTGATGGTACGTATAATGTGAATCGCGCCTTATAATTATGAGTTTAAAAATGCTATAAGAAGAAAGTTATTTTTAAGTAAAAGAACTTACCCCTATCCCGATTAGGATTATCGTTGCATCTAACAGAACACGGGTATGATCGAATACCGGTATCTCTAAAAAAAAATATAAAAAATAAAAAGAAAGCTTGAAATTCGAAATAGGTAAAATTGATTCCTATTTGACACAAATTGCATGCATCTGTAGGAAATAAGAAGCTTTGTTTGTACACCAGCGACCATTTTAAAATCAAACAGCTGTTATGGTATAGTACTACCGTTTTGGATCAACCATTAAAAACCATTCCCGTGCGATCCGAGATTAATCTCAAAACGATTGTTCTGTTCGATTTAAGCGTCCCTCCCGCTGAGATTTATTTGTTTGATTAGGCAAAACAATTGCTTTCATATCTCGCGCGCTTCGTCTCGCTTGCTCTGAGTCCTGAGGGGTCCCTATAAAAATGTCGAAAATAAAAATGTCGAACCGTAATTTGGTCGAAAATATAACAATCGAATATAGAATTGACGAAAATAATTTAAACGAAACGTAATTTTGTAGATCCGTAAAATTGTCGAAAATAATATAGTCGAAAATAATTTAGAGGAATCGTAATTTTGTCGATCCGTAAAAGTGTCAAAACGTAAAAGCATCGAACCGTAAAATGATCTAAACGGAGTTAAGGCGAAACGTAAAAACTCGAACCGTAAAAAAGTCGAATCGCAAAAAAGCCGAACCGTAAAAAAGTCGAAAAATAAAAAAAACGAAAAATAAAACAATAGAAAGCAATTCAAGAGAAACGTAATTTTATCGAACCGTAAAATTGTCGAAAATAATATAGTCGAAAATAATTTAAAGGAATCGTAATATCGTCGATCCGTAAAAATGTCGAAACGTAAAAAAGTCGAAAATTAAACGCTCGATACGCAATGGAGAAGAGACGCAAAATCATCGAAACGTAATTATGTCGAAACGTAAAAAGCTCGAACCGTAAAAAAGTCGAATCGAAAACTCGTCGATTCTATAATTAAGTCGCCACGGTGCCAAATTTGCTGTTACATTATAGCGTTGTTTGATGGATCAAACAACGATTATCGATTATAGTTTAGGGTCACTGCAGCACGAAGACGTAGTGTCTTCTTTAAGTAGCGACACGACAGCTAAATCTTTTTGGTTATATGACGAATCTGACACTCTCAGGAGAGTAGCTTTCTTTGTGTTGAAAAAAATAAAATGGTTTACAAATATTACGTAGAGAACTGTCTATCACACCCGGTATATATATTTAGACTATCCAAATAAACAAACCATTAAAATAATGCTTTTTCATATTATCGAATATAAAAAATAAGTTTTTTATGATTGCAATATGTGTTAGGACCCACGCAGCGCAAGAAACCAAAAATTAGTTGACATGTTTTATACATCGATAACCTAATTCTGACACGTCGTAACCCACAAAAAAATGAAAATTCTATATGCTGCTAAATCCTCGCAACCAAAAAAAAAATAATAAAATTTCTTATCTCTTATAAGTCGCATAATGTTTGCGCTATGTAATTTGCTTCTAACTTTTCTTATTCTTGTAAAATTTTGTTGAGTTGGGTTACGATGTTTCAGAATTAGGGTGACGATATATTATAAAATATAGAAAACTATTATGTTTTTCTTTATGCGCTCTAGGGAATAAAAGTGTACGTTTAATCCTTTTTTTTCAGGGACTAAGGTAGTATTTTTTATCCCCAGTGATTAAAAGTAACTGCTTTAAAACTATAAAGGCCAAATATAGGTGTTTTCGATCATTTTATTTTATTAGAATACAAAAACAAAAAGCTATCAAGATACACGATTACGGTTCTTATGCTGCTTCCAGGTTGCCGTAAGTTTACTGTACTTTGCTGATGACTTGGTTGATTTCAATTATTATTGTGTCCTTTGGCATAAAATGGAGAGCGTTACTGGAAAAGGAGCCAAGCGCCAAAACCTAAATTTTGCATTATAAGTGCCAAGCGCCTTCAATAAAAAAAACCAAAATTCTGCCTACATTTTTAAGGGCATAATTAATTAGGAGTACTCTATCCAGAGTATATCAAAACATAACTTGATTCTCTTTTAAACGATTTACAATTTAATCTTAACTTTAACTCTGATTTTTCCAAAATATAAATAATGGCGCTTGGCTCCTTTTCCAGTAATGCTCTCCAAATATTGCCTTCATAGAAAGAATTTAACGTTCTAGACTTCTTCAGGATGTAAATCAACCTTTTGAAATTTTCGACATTCGGTTTATTGTATCATTTTCGGTACTCTGAAAGCTGCTTTCTTCGGTGGCCTTTTTAATGTCCATCTCAAAGTAGGAATAGCCTTTATTCTTTGGTCTATGTTTGTTCCATCTTAGAGAAATTTAATTCAAACTTTTTCTTGACTAAACCTATTTAGTTTGTTACGAAATAAATATTATTTTTTCCACATTTTTTCTATGTTTGTTAGCGTTTGACTGACTTTTGTTTAACGCCATGCTATAGCAACGGATCCATAGCCCACCAAATAAATGACAAATCACTGCCCACTGTATTATTATATACCGGGGGTTGACATGCTAAAACTAGAGTATCGGCTAGTGGTTTAATATTTATTTTATGATTATTATTATTTTTTGTTTATAAACCTTGGCATTAAAGTCCCTTTTAGTTACTTAGCAGAATAGATAGCCGTCCTTCCCGTCGGGCTTGAAAATTCTTGTCGCGGGATTAAAAGTCGTTTTCCCAGGTTTATAATATGCCTACCATTATTTTGTTACGGTTTAAGAGGTTAAAAATACAAAAGGTCGAAAATACAAAAGTTCGAGAACATTAGGGCGAGACTACAAAAAGTCGAAAAACAAAAAGCCGAAACTACAGGAGGTCAAAAATACAAAAGCCGAAAGTTCAAAAGGTGGAAAATATAAAGGATCAAAAATACAAAAGGTCGAAAATACAAAAGGTGAAAAACAAAGGGTCCCAACAAAACATCGAAAGTAGCTACACTCTAATTATTAAAAAAAGGCTTTACTACATACACATAGGCACAAACACACACACACACACTCACAAACGCACTAATAGTACTTTTTTACAGTTTTTCCTGACAGAAATTTGTTTCAAAACATTTTCTTCGAACGGAAATTTGTTTAAAAATACTTTCTTCTAATAGAAATTTGTTTAAAAATATTTTTTTCAAACGAAAATTTGTTTAAAAACCATTTCTTTAAACGGAAATTTCTTCGAAAACGTTTTCTTTAATCAAGAATTTGTTCGAAAACAGTTGTTTTGAATGGAAATTTATTCGAAAGTAATAGTTCGAAAACATTTTCCTCGAATAGAAATTTGTTTAAAAATAATTTCATTGTAAAAAAAGCTTTGTGAAAAAAAAAGTTCTAACCTGGATTGCCAAACTTTACACAACTCGTATAGTTCGACTTTCTAACATATTTTTTCATAAGAAAACTTCCCTGACTTCCTTCCCGGATCTTAGAGAGTGTGAAACCAAACCGAACCAAACCGACACATATTTTGGAAAAATTATTTTCTTGAATTAGCTCCACTGTCCTCCTTTTAGGAGGTCGAAATTGGTGTTTTCCTAACTTTGTCAATTAATCACAAACATTTCCTTACAGGTTCGGATACCCCCTGCATGACTTTTTTCAACCAAAAAACTGTCCCGAAGTCACAGGTTTGCGCTCAAAAGAGAACCTCCCAAAATGAGGACCGGAGAGCTTACGCCCATATATGTACGTCGTAGGGATTTGTACGTACTATGGACGTACTATCTACTAACATTCGACGTATTTTCGATGAATGTACCTACTATGTACGTAAAAAACTCGTGCTAGATACTAACATGGTACGTCCAGTTAAACGTAAAATGTACGTACTCCAGACGTACATGGTACGTATATAGTACTGAAAATGTACGTACCTCAGACGTATATGGTACGTACATACGACATCAAATTAAAATAAAGAAAGTGTAGCATTAGGGCTAGGTACCATTAAAAATTATTCTGGCTTCTTGAACATTCCTACTTTAGACTGATCGTCCAGGTTTACCTCGAGGCTCGAAGTCCCGATAGGTTTGAAGTTTGTTTTGCTTGATTTAATATTTAAGTAATATATCTCTAACAATGCCGTTAAATGATCACGAGTCTAACAAACTTTAAAGATACTGTGTGTTATTTGAAAAAAAATCGATGTAAAACAATATCCATGTAAAATACAAAACTAAAAGGTTTGGAATTTTTTTTTAAAAATCATGTTTTTGCACAGAGTCTACCTGATTGGAAGCACGGCAGAATCACAGGAATATGACTCTAGAAACTATAACCATTTTAACCAAAAAAGGCAAAATTTAGAGTAATCCCACAGAAATATATTTTTTTTTAACATTGTAGGTAAGTACTATAACTAATATTATATCTAATAGGATATATCTTCCAGGATGCAGTGACCCTAAATATGTTTGCTCAGTTAAGCCATCCAGCGGCCAGGTATGAAAGCTTGCGAGAGAGCAACGATTATAATAATCGTTGGCGAGAGAGATCACTGCATACAACATAAGTTTACATGATGTACGATTAGAAATACGAGCGGCTAGTTCACAACTTGCATTCCATTTGCTATTGGTTGACATAGTCAGGCGGGATTTTTAAAATTAAAACTCTCCTGTCCTCGTTTTGGGAGGTTGAAATCGGTGTTAAACCAAACTGAAACAAAACCTAACCGTGGTCAATTGATGGGAAACGTATCCTAACCGGGGCGTGTCTGGACAGGTTAGGATACGTTGTCGAATAATTTATCGGGGTTAGGTTAACACCGATTTCTACAGGAAAAAAGAATAGGGAAGCTAATTTAAACTATATATCATAATTTTTGAGATAACTTTTTGACAGTTATCAGTTGTTTACCATAACAAAATTCATAGGCCAACAAAAAAAAGTTGTAAAAAGTTGTCCCAAAAATAATGACATGAACTTGTAAGAATATAATATGTTTTTAAAAAACAATAAAAAAAAAACTCATCGGCATATGCATAGATGTAGTTAAAATCAATAGGTATGTACTGCAAACCCACTACACTTTTTAATCACTTACATTGGCGTATATAAGGGGGGGCCTGGGGGGCCTGCCCCCCCCCCCGAAGCTAAGATTTTTTTAGATATTTTCCACATATTTTATATGAGTACAAAAATAAAATAGCATAAAATACGGCCTCATGGGGTCTTGGGCCCCCTCCCAAACTGTCCGGGCCCCCCCCGAAACTTTTTTCTATATACGCCACTGATCACTTACAAGTAGTATATATTCGTATTTTACGCCGAAAGCTGTAAACATAATGTTTGTTAAATGCTTGACTGGTGGCACCATCTCTTAATATAATATAATAATAATCTGAAACGTGGGGGTAGATTTCAAAAAATAGAGTTTAAGTGAAAATATGTCGTGTGTGATATCAAACGAAAGATAATTGAGTCAGGAGTTAAATACATTTTGGTTTAAAAAAAAGGGTGGGGAAAGATTTTAAAAATTATAGTTTAAGTTAAAACATGGCTTGTGTGGTATCAAACGAAAGGTAATTGAGCCTGGAGTTGAATAAAGTTTATTTCGGATTTTAGTTATATTAGCTCACACCACGGTCCGTAAATATACGGACCGTGAGCTCACACGAACACTATAACTATAGTACCTAGTGTGAGCTTAGGTACCCATATAATGGCAGAGTATTTTTATTAGTCACCTGGACTATTTTTCGTTCACCGCAATGTTTTTTAAATATTATTGTTTAGTGTTAATAATAATTGAGCAAAAAATAGGAATAAAAAAATAAGTAGTAGTTTACTTTAAAAATATGATTTAATCTTAGGAGCAATTTTTTTTTTATAAAACGCGATATTGCTAATTTTGGTATTTTTTTTTGCGCGGTTCCATGTAAAGATAATATATAAATTTAAGCACATTGTGAGGTTAACTAAAAAAATACAATAATTTTCATACGAAATTAAAATCATCACGATTTAGCCATACTTACCTTAGTCCAAAAGTTCGTACTAACCGAGATACAGGGTGTTAAACTATATTTTTTTAATTCGATTTTCTTTGATAACTTTTTTACTAATTAATATTTTTGCAAAAAATAACCAGCGTGTAAGTTTTTTCGAAATTGGCAAGACGATTCCGTTGAAAATTTTGATGTATAGTTTACAGGGTGTTCCCTGGACCGCTAGCATTGCATTAAAATCCGTGACTTTTTTTTGTGCCTCGGTGTATAAATACATAAATTTATATATATAAAAAGGATGGGAAAACCATTATTTTACATAACAACTGGTATACACCGAGGCACAACAAAAATACACTGATTTTTATGCAATGGTAGTAGTCTAAGGAACACCCAGTACATTGTACATCAAATTTTTTAACGGAATCGTCTTGCCAATTTAAAAAAAAATTACACGCTGGTTAGTTTTTGCAAAAATATTAATTATTAAAAAAATTATTAGAGAAAATCGAATTGAAAAAATTAAGTTTAACACTGTTTCTCGGTTAGTACGAACTTTTGGCCTAAGGTAAGTATGGCTAAATCGTAATATTTTGACCCAGGTAATCTACAGTTTAATGTACCATTAGTTCTGGGACACCCTGTATACAAACATAATAAAAAGCTTGAAGGAAGCAAGCATCGAAGCTGTTGGACACCAAGATAATAGAAATAGCAGGAAGATGTGGTGGGCGGAAAAAATACAGGAAATGGTCAAAGAGAAAAAACGCACATACTTGAAATGGCTCAGTACTAAAGAACAAAGAGACCTAGAAATCTACAGGGAAACCAGAAGACAGCTAAGAAATTCGATACGCACAGAAAAAAATGAAATGTTCGAGCGCAAATGCCACGATATAAATACACACGTAGGAGGTAGGCAGAGTTCTGAAGTCTGGAAATTCATTTCTACAGTAAAAAACCCAACAAAAGAAAAAGTAAACAACAAACAGATCATCAAACCAGAACAATGGACAGAACACTACAAGAGACTGCTGCAGGAAACGAGACCCGAATATCTGGCAGCCTCTCCGAGGAGAGACATAGAAGGACACGGAGAAAAAGTAGTCATCGAAAAAGAAATGATAAAAAATAGTATTAAAAAGCTTAAATCTGGAAAAGCTAGCGGACCTGGAGGAATATATGCTGAAATGCTCAAATATGGATCAGAGAAACTAATCGAAAATCTCACATATATTATTAATCAATGCATAAACGGACATCCAGTACCTGATGATTGGAAAATTGCATTCATATACTCAATACATAAAAAAGGAAACAAGCTGGATTGCAACAATTACAGAGGAATTTCAGTAACCATTACTCTAAGTAAATTGTACGGTAGGATTCTTAGAGATCTAATAGAGAATGATTTTCATGAGCAAGAAGAAGAAGATCAAAGTGGGTTTCGTGCTGGCAGATCTTGTAGTGATAATGTTTTTGTCTTAAACAAGTCATTGAGAAAAGGAGCGCCAGAGATATAGACTCATGTTGCCTTTGTGGACCTACAAAAAGCATATGATACCCTTCCGGTAGAAGAACTATGGACAGTGTTAGAGCAGACTAATATCAGCCATATACATACATAAAAGCGATGAAAGAACTATACAATGGGTAAAACTCTGGAATTAAAATTGGAAATCGACTTTCAAAAGAATTCCTGGTAACAGAAGGCTTAAGACAGGGATGTTGTATCTCTCCAACTCTTTTTAAAATATATATCGCAGTAGCTCTAAAAAACTGGAAACGGAAAGTGCACGGCATGGGAATACAACGACCGATTTACCATATACACACTACAGTTTGCTGACGACCAAGTAATAGCTAATGATAAAGAAGACATGGAGTATATGATGAGAAAGTTAATGGAAGAATACCAAAAGTGGGGATTAACAGTGGACAAGACACAGTACTTATGTATTGGAAACGAATCCAGTGAGTTAGAACTAGATAATGGACAAGTAATATCTCCATGCAATGAGTATGTATACTTGGGTGTCACATTTGATAAGACAGGAAGAGACTGTAAAGAACTGGAAAAAAGAATAGTAAAAGCAAAAAAGGTTATTGGATGTCTTAACAGTATTTTATGGAGCAGAGTGATAAAAAAGAATGTTAAATTTAACATATATGAAACAATGGTGAAAAGTACGCTGTTGTATGGAATAAAGACTTGTCGCGTAACAAAAAATACAAAACAAAAACGGAAAGAGGCATCGAAGGAGGCATAATGGATGCAATAAAAAGATCAATGAGAATATCTAGAACAGATCACATAAGAAATGAGATCATAAAAGAAAGAATGGGAATCGAAGGAGGCATAACGGATGACATCACTAAAAGATAGATGGTACGGCCATGTACAACGGATGAACGACGAAAGATTACCAAAGCAGGTCCTATAATGGCAACCAATAGGGCGCAGAAAAAGAGGGCGTCCTAAACTAGAATGGCAACAGTCAATCCAAAGATCAATGAGTCAAAAAAATCTGACAGAAGATGATTGTCAGGATCGAAGGAGGTGGAGAATAGGCGTCGGACAACGTAGAAAAACGTTCTAAACCACCAAATAATAATAATAAGTACAACACAGTCCCAGAATTTCCCTCACACGCTATATCTCTGTTAATAGTGCATATAAAATATTTTAAAACACGGGGTTTTTATTGATGCCTACTAGCCCTTATAGCATCAAGTCGTCAATAGCTATTTTCCTATCAAGTGTGGAAAATCCACTTTCTCCGCACGAGACTGTCTAGTTGACCGTTGAAAAAGATTTTCCACAAGAGTTAGGAAAAATTGTTTTTCTACAAGCGTCAGAAAAACATAAAAAAATTAAATGATATAGAAAAATACAGTGTTATAGTCACGCAATTTTTTGTCAAAAAACAAGTGTTCTAATCTAATCTTACCTTTTCACCATAGCAACCAAGGCATTTTGTTGGCATTATTGTTAATAGAAACTTCAATCTAAGAAAACGTTTTTTTTTAAATTTGACATTTCTCTGCGGAAATATTTTCGACACTAGTGCGGCAAAGTAAAATTTTTTGCACTAAAAATACTGTGGAAAATCAAATTTTCCACACGCTTGTAGAAACAATATTTTTTCATGCATCAACCCCTAAGTAGCCACCACCAAGTTTTTCTTCTAAAATGGCAGCTTCTATTTCTTTTATTAAAATACAGGGACATAATTTAAATGGCTACGATTATAATTTTTTAACAAGTGGAAACAGTGTAACTACAAAAATAAAAAGTG
Organism: Aspidapion aeneum; assembly: GCA_963576565.1. Taxonomy (NCBI): domain Eukaryota; kingdom Metazoa; phylum Arthropoda; class Insecta; order Coleoptera; family Brentidae; genus Aspidapion; species Aspidapion aeneum. Next base: position 69,455,928 of record OY755040.1, on the reverse strand, counting down.
GGCCAATTTTTAATGACATTACAGAAAATGACAATAAAAGTATAAAATTAAAAAGGACCTAAAACAATTATTTAATAACACGCGTGTATACACGGTGTCTCCGAATTTCCTTTACACGCTATATTTCCGTTAGTGTAGCGGCCAAAGCAGCAGAATTTTAACATTGTAATGGGTCATAATAAAAAATAGTATTTGTCTATATATATTTTATAAATACTTTTTTACTTAAAGCAAAATACCTTGTTTAAATAAAAACAAAACATACGGGGTTGTATTTAGAATTGGCAGTAGATTTAAGAGTGCAATTTGAAAAAATAGTCGGTAGTGGCTACTTAGGGGTTAATGTAAATAAGGTACTCATTTGGGTTTTTTAGAAGAATAAAACAAAAACACGTCAGCTTCGTTTAATTCTCTTAATAGGATTAGGTGGCATCTAACCGAAAAAAAAAAGTTGTGTGCTAGGAAAACGAAATCGACCCAGATTGGCTCAATTGGTTTAGATATCGTCTATTTTAAACATAATTAATAGACATTGCGAGGTTTGAATTTCTTTACTATTCCATGGGCTAGCTACTGGCGTATAAGATTTAATTAATACTTAGGTGCCTACATGTGTATTTTATTTATAATATTAAAGTATTTTCTAATAAGAGTTTTAGAAAACTATACCTATTATTTAATAATAAAATAATAGGAACTGAAATTAGACTACTGGAGAACATGCTAAAAAAGATTTCGATTACCTCAGCTAATTCATAAGCGGCCCCTTCGTTCTTTGAGATGACCTCAGGTGCCATCTAACCATATATAGTGAAACTTTCAGCGTAAGTTCAACGAATTCAGCCAAGATATTTAACAAAATAAGGCAACATCGCACCCGCATTTTCGACTTTTTTACGGTTCGAGCTTTTTTCGTTTCGACATAATTACGTTTCGATGATTTTGCGTCTCTTCTCCATTGCGTATCGCGCGTTTAATTTTCGACTTTTTTACATTTCGACATTTTTACGGATCGACGAAATTACGAATCGTTTAAATTATTTTCTTCTACATTATTTTCGACAATTTTACGGATCGACAAAATTACGTTTCGCTTAAATTGCCTTCTTTTCTTTTATTTTTCGATTTTATTATTTTTCGACTTTTTTACGGTTCGACCTTTTTATAATTCGATTTTTTTACGGTTCGATCATTCTGCGAATCGACTTAACTACGTTTCGATGATTTTACGTTTCGATGCCTTTACGTTTCGACATTTTTACAGGTCGACGAAATAACGCTTCTTCTAAATTATTTTCTACTATATTATTTTCGACAATTTTACGGATCGACAAAACTACGTTTCGTTTAAATTATTTTCGTCTATTTTACTTTCGATTTTTTTATTTTCGACCAAATTACGGTTCGGCATTTTTTTTTCGACCTTTTTACATTTCGACAAAACTTTTTTCGATGTTTTTGTGGCGAGCCATTCAAAGTTTTAGGAAAAAAACCTGAATCAATTTCAATAAAGTATAAAAAAAACTGGTTACTAGGGAAACCTAGATATATTTTTCAACAATATTTTATATAAATTTTTTTAGATTTATTAAAATACATTTAGCTTATTGTGATTTTTATTTCTACATATTTAGCACAATTTTATGTTTGAGTTTATCGAGAAATAAGTTTTTTTTGTTTTTTAATTATCCTTATCATTTTATTTTTTGCATATAGGTACAGTATAGAATATAACATTTATAAATTATTGGTGTAAACAGGGAAATATACTAATAAATAGGTGCACATATTGTATAATCTGAAAAAGTATTTGACCTCCGGTCACAAACCAATGTCTTGGCTTCAGTGGCAGTACTTTTATTTTTTGGGGTTCGCGTATTCTGATGCTTACATGATAACATTTTGTAAAAAACATTATTGTTGAATTCTGAGACATAAATTTATTATTATTGTTATTCAATTATATATATATTATAGTCCGTACTCTTGGTCATTCACACTCCCTCTTATTTAAAAAAGCTCTGTGTGCGCCCTTTCGGGTCCTTTGTAGGTGTTTCCAAGGAATTTTCTTACAACTTTTGATGTATATATATATATATATATATATATATATATATATATCATCATTTTATTTTTTGCATATATATATATATATATATATATATATATATATATATATATATATATATATATATATTGATGCACTCGCCGTTGTCATCTCAGCGTTAAGGATATGACGACCTGACCTCACCTATTTCTGGTGGTGTTACCCTATATATAGGTACATATATGAGATGAGGGGAACTTCCTTTACCAGAATTTTAAAAGAGGGGTAATGATTTTTTTTTTCAAATATTTGATAAATACGTGGAATACGTTCGGACCTCAGGCCGATATACAACCTTTGGATATGTGGTATTTCCTGCCACCTCAGGCACTGTTGCCGGTTTTATTAAGGTGATAACGTGCGTGTGATCTACATCTTATATAAGGGCGATAACAATGTATTATCTTTATTTATCTAAATTTAAATATTTTATACACAGTGACAACGTATTGCTTGAATCTAGTTATTGATAAATATAAAATAAATACGCAAATCACCGCTATTTTATTTTCAACAAGAAGGTATAATACGTATGTGTTGTGTGGCAATGGGTCCGTTGCGCCACAGAAAGTTTGGAAAATGTAATATAATTAAGTTTTCTACTAAAAATGTAGTTCTTCTCTTCAACGCATTTTGGTTAAAATACCATTATTATGACAAAGCGAAGAGGAAAAAACCAGCAAATACCCAGCATGAAACACGCTTATTTAGTGGAATATTACGTATATGATTAAAAGGTGTAGTAAACCTTAAGGACCCCACACTTTATTATAAAAGACAAAAGAAAAATCGTAAAAGATCACACACTCCATTGTCAAAAACGGAGTTAGCAATAGTCGGACATCATCAAAAATGTCATTCATCAAAACAAGATATGAGCAAAACCGTCCGCGGTCAAAAAAGAATTGGGAAAAATTATAAATAGGGGCTTGGCTTTGTCATTCACCTAATTAAGAGCGGTTCTGATAGTACTATACAATTGAAGCGTCCTCGGCCTCGGGCCCCCGCCGACCGTAGCTTAGATTTTTTTAGATATTTTTAAGATATTTCATAAAAAGGAATATAAAATACGGCCTCATGGGGCCCCCTCAAAAGTGACTCGGCCCCCCTAAATTTTTTTTCTAAATACGCTACTGTTTACTACAACCCTTATAGAGCATTTTAAGCAATCAAATGTGAATTTTGTATTTCTATGCGGTGTAAGGCACATATTTAAAAAAGTCTGACAGGGCGTGTTAGACCCTGGGTAAAGATTCGCTTGCGAATATGTGACCAAGGTTAGGTTAACAGCGATTTTGATCTACCAAAAGAACAGGAATTTAAATAAAAAAATTGATATTTTTATTTATTTCCAATTTAAATTTGCCACTAAACTTTCATGATACCGATGTTTGAGGAAGAGAGCATGCGCAATTTCAATTGGGATCAAAATGGGATTTGAATTTGATTTTTAAGTGCCTGCTTTTAACTCACATGAAACCCGTGTAAGGATCAAAATGATGTGTCGTATACTGCAGCAATACAAAATCCGTTCTTCTTTGGAAATGAAGTTATGATTTTGTTAGGTTTTGAGAAAAATCGTAATGCAAAAGTTCGATTCTATTTTGCCCGATTATTACCAATTTTGCTGCGTTGGATTTTGCTCCTGTCTTATTTTAATAAATAACATTTTTGATAATGTCCGGTTATTAAAAATTTCGCTGTTTTTGAAATTGGCATTTTTCCCTAAGATCTTGGGTGACTTCTTTTGTCCTTTGTAACGATGAATAGAGATTAAACTATAATGACTAAGGCCAGAATAACTGAAATTTTATTATTTTATTTTTTTAACATGGATTAAAAGTTGCCTCACAAATTTTAGAAAAAAACTATGGTTGCCTAGAATAAGACCAATTTACCCATATATTATTAATATGATGGTATTTATATATTGGTATAGTATAATGTGTTTTATTTTATTGTTAATAAAAAATGCTCAGTTGAGTTATCTTAAATAAGATATAAGGAGTAAGCTATTTAGGATTCTTCATCATAGACAGTCAGTGGAAGCACCTAGAAGTTTCAAATTTAGGGCAAAAATTTTTATTGTCACGAGAACCCTACATAGCCACAAAATTTCAAGTTTGGAGTTCATCGGAATATTTCTGAATACATGTCACAAGGTTTCAAGCAAAGGTATAGCAAATAATTCAATTCGAGTTCAATAAAACCGTTTACAAATACCAGAATATTAAAAACATTGTGAGTAGGATAAAATTGATTAAAATATTCCAATAAGATGAAAAAAACAATAATAATTTTCTACGAAGCTCATCTTGAAATATCTTACGAGAATTTTACAATTGTAAGCTAGACTAGTACATATACCGGGTGGGCCAAAAAAAACCGGACAATTTTTTTTTAATTATAACTTTTGAACTATCCCATTGATTTTAATGGGACAAACTGCACAGGACAGAGAATTAATCATAGTTTTGACAAATTATATTTTTTTTTTCGCCATCTAAAAATCCAAGATGGCGAACGAAATTAAATTGTACCCTTTAAAGATGCTCGTTTATTCTTATGTTGCGAACATGTTTTAATTATTTATTTAAATCAGTAAAAAAGCTGCATTTCTGGCACGCACAAAAAGGTACGAATCAGCAAAATCGGTTCGATGGTTCTAAAAAAAATATTTTTTTTTCAACAATTGTTTTGAACATTATACGATTGCCTTACCAATCATGCCTGCACTTATTTCCTTATAAATTCATTACTACTGAACCGATTTTGATGAAATAGAAAACATCCTGGCGAGAATTGATTGCTTTATTAAGATCATGATCAAAATTTATCGCCATCTTAAAATTTAAGATGGCGGACAGAATAATACGTAATTCTAAAAAATATCGTGTTTATTCTTGTTTTCTGAAAATGTTTTAGTTTTTTTTTAAACTATAGAAAAGCACTACTTTTATCCCGCTGAACAAGGTACAAAGTAATAAAATCAGTTAAGTGGTTCTCACAAAATCTGATTTTGTTTTAAACATTGTTTTACAAATTATACGATTGCATTGCCAATCCTGTCTGCATTCCGTGCTATATAAATTCATTATTACTGAGCCGATTTTAGTGAAATTAAAGACATTATAGCGCAAACTAATTGATCTTTAAAGTTTGCATCATGATATTTTATATTCACTAAAATCGGTTTATTAATAATGAATTTATAAAGAAATGACAATACAATCGTACAATTCTTGTTTTATTTAACTTGACTTGATCAACGGTTTTAATTAACTTGACTTGATTGATTTTCTAATTCATCAAATCTTTGCGACAGCTATTCATACAGTTTCCTATGGGCTTTAGACTTGAAATTAGTTAAGTACTTCAATCATTAGAGATATGAAATGCCGTTTTGGTGTAGAAAGTCCGAAACTTGGCACAATTATAGGGTTCACGGTCTATATTACTTAAAGTTTGCGACCTGAAGCGATGTCTGCTCTCGCTTTAAAAAAAAACCACCGCACAAATTCTGTTTTTCTAAAATAACTTATTTTTCGTAAAAAAGTTTGAAACAAAAATTATAGCCAACAAAATTTTATACGAAAATGCTAAAATGTGTTTTTTGGTAAGGCTAATAGTTTTAGAGGTATGATATTAACCATTTTTCCTAATTTTGGAATTTGCCCAAATTGTTTTCTTGGTGTCCTTTAAATAAAAATCTACTTATTTTTCAGAATGATTGTAATGACATGATGACTCCCACATGTATATGTATATGCAAAATAGACTGAAAATAATTAGGTTTTATCCAATTTTCTAATAGGCAAAATAGAGTTTATTGTAGGAAACTCCATGGGCGTCCCAATTATTAGGCTGTTTTTAAAGATCACAAAAAAATCCGTCTTATTATTATTATAGGTTTTATTCAGTTTTTTGAAAAATCATTTGAGAGGAAAATATTTAAACCTTTTTTTTTAGAAAATAATTTTCTTTTTTAATCAGTATACCATATAGTATTGTTAAAGCTAAAGTTGATACTCCAGGGTCGTACGAAATTTTAGGATATTTTTATAATAAACCAACATTTTTGGGTTTTATATGATTTTCTCAAAAACTAAGCTTCCTACATCAAATGTGTTCAGAACTTTATTGTAGGAATTTAAATTATAATTTTAAAAATCCATAACTTAAACGACTAGAATTTACAGTTACCACTCCACTGGCATCCATACATTGGGAATATTTGTCCTAAAAAATCGTCACCTTTTTCAGTCGCCTAGTCAATTATAGAATCGTAGATTAGTCCATTTACAGGGGCAATTTAGAGTCCCTGTATGTAACAGATATTGGCAAAAGCTGATATCTACCAAATACAGATCCGCTAAATTACCCCTGCAGATTGGCTCGTGAGGAGGCCGACTTCTTATACTATTTATTTATTTTTCTAATTATGCGGTTAGGCCGATATTTATTAACTAAAAGTCCATACATTTTTTCTCCTTAAAACCGTGCTTGACTAGTCATTAGATTAAGTTGGGCCCATAAAAAAATTTTGATATCGAAGGTTTATTCTACAACATACTAAAATTCCATAAGTTTTGAGGGTAGACAAAAATCTTATAAGAGGTATATTACCTTTACTCATCGCCCATCTTTGTGATCTCGTAGCGTCTAAGGATATATGACGGATCTGATACCATTGTAGCCCATTAGCACACTCCAAGTAAACTCCACGCTATATCAGCTTTGAAAACATTTTTTTGTAAATATCTTAGAAACAAAAACATCTACCAAGTTTTTGATTTAATCACTTAAATGCGAAAAATACGTTTTACTATATTCTGAAAATTGCATATTGATGAAATGCTTCGATAAAAAGTTAGCATATTTTCATTCAGTCATTAGGAATAATAGATTATGACCAATATCTAATCAGCTTGCTACAGTATTGAATAATATTTTACCTAAAAATTTCATGAAAATCGGTTAAGCGGTTTGGGAGCTATGGTCTTACAGGCAGATATACACACACACACACAGACACAGATAGGCGTCATGACGATTTTGCTGAAATAGGTAAAATACACCCAAATTACACATTTTTGACGTTATCTTAAAATAAAATTTTCCTAGAAAACAATACCTTCTCTAGTCATTGCTGCACGGGCTAGGAAGGGAAAAAATTCATACCAACCATTGAACCTGACCTTATGGTGTATTTAAATTTGTATGATACTTCTTTTCCTTACAAAGGAAATTAAAACTCACAACGGTATATTACAATTTTCACCAATTCGGCCATTTTTGTAACCCCATGCGTCACTAAACTACCGAATCTCTAGTAATATCACAGCCTACCTTGTTAGGTAGGCTGTGGTAATATTCCAATCATTGTTGCTGCCTTTATGTCGAATCGAAATTACAAGGTTAAATTTTGTACCCAGAGCAAAAGCATATTCGTAATATTCCGTATTATTTAGTTAGCTAAAGGCAATGTTTATCACCTGAGTATATTGGTTAATGTATGCTAAATTTAAACATTGTAATTACCGGGTGGTTAAAAAAAACCGGACAAATTTTTTTCATTATAACTTTTGAACTATACAATTAATTTTAATGGGACAAACTGCACTTGATAGAGAATTAATCAGAGTTTTGACTAAATTAATTTTTTGTCCGCCATATCAAAATCTAAGATGGCGGACAAAATTAAATTGTACCCTTCAAAGATGCTCGTTTATTCTTGTGTTGCGAACATGTTTTAATTAATTTTTTTTAACTAGTGAAAAACCTGCATTCTTGCCACACACAACAAGGTACAAGTCAGCAAAATCGGCTTAGCGGTTCTAAAAAAAAAATTTTTGTTTCAACCGTTGTTTTGCATATTATACGATTGCCTTGCCAATCATGTCTGCATTTATTTCCTTATAAATTCATTACTACTAAACCGATTTGATGAAATAAAAAACATCGTGGTAAGAATTGATTGCTCTTTAAAGATTGTTATCGAAATTTTCCGCCATCTTGGAATTTAAGATGTCGGACACAATCATACTTGATTCTTAAAAATGGCTTCCGAAAACGTTTTATTTTTTTTCATTTATAGAAAATCACTCCCTTTACCTCCCACAACGACTTACAAAATCGATATGGTGGTTTTCAAAAAATCTATTTTTGTTTCAACCATTGTTTTGCATATTATACGATTGCCTTTGCAATCCTGTCTGCATTCATTTCCTTATAAATTCGTTTCCACTAAACCGATTTTAGTGAAATAAAAAAAATCGTGGTGAGAATTGATTGCTTTTTAAAGATTGTTATCGAAATTTTCCGCCATCTTGGAATTTAAGATGTCGGACAGAATCATACTTGATTCTTCAAAATGGCTTATTTAATCTTATTTTGCGAAGATGAGTTTTTTTTTAATTCGAAAAAAACCACAACTTTTCTCCCGCATAAAGAGGTACAAATTAATAAAATCGGTGTAGTGGTTCTCACAAAATCGGATTTTGTTTTAACCATTGTTTTAGAAATTATACGATTGTATTGTCCTTTCTTTAGATGGCGATAAATTTTGATCATGATCTTAATAAAGCAATCAATTCTTGCCAGGATGTTTTTATTTCATCAAAATCGATTCAGTAGTAGGAAATAAGTGCAGGCATGATTGGTAAGACAATCGTATAATGTTCAAAACAATTGTTGAAACAAAAATATTTTTTTTAGAACCATCGAACCGATTTTGCTGATTCGTACCTTTTTGTGCGTGCCAGAAATGCAGCTTTTTTACTGATTTAAATAAATAAATAAAACATGTTCGCAACATAAGAATAAACGAGCATCTTTAAAGGGTACAATTTAATTTCGTTCGCCATCTTGGATTTTTAGATGGCGAAAAAAAAAAATAATTTGTTAAAACTATGATTAATTCTCTGTCCAGTGCAGTTTGTCCCATTAAAATCAATGGGATAGTTCAAAAGTTATAATGAAAAAAAATTGTCCGGTTTTTTTTGGCCCACCCGGTATATGTACTAGTCTAGCTTACAATTGTAAAATTCTCGTAAGATATTTCAAGATGAGCTTCGTAGAAAATTATTATTGTTTTTCTTCATCTTATTGGAATATTCTAATCAATTTTATCCTACTCACAATGTTTTTAATATTCTGGTATTTATAAACGGTTTTATTGAACTCGAATTGCATTATTTGCTATACCTTTGCTTGAAACCTTGTGACAGGTATTCAGAAATATTCCGATGAACTCCAAACTTGAAATTTTGTGGCTATGTAGGGTTCTCGTGACAATAAAAGTTTTTGCCCTAAATTTGAAACTTCTAGGTGCTTCCACTCACTGTCTATGATGAAGAATCCTAAATAGCTTACTCCTTATATCTTATTTAAGATAACTCAACTGAGCATATTTTATTAACAATAAAATAAAACACATTATACTATACCAATATATAAATACCATCATATTAATAATATATAGTTAAATTGGTCTTATTCTAGGCAACCATAGTTTTTTTCTTAAATTTGTGAGGCAACTTTTAATGCATGTTAAAAAAATAAAATAACAAAATTTGAGTTATTCTGGCCTTAGTCATTATAGTTTAATCTCTATTCATCGTTACAAAGGACAAAAGAAGTCACCCAAGATCTTAGGGAAAAATAGTATAAGGCCAATTTCAAAAACAGCGAAATTTTTAATAACCGGACATTATCAAAAATGTTATTTATTAAAATAAGACAGGAGCAAAATCCAATGCACCAAAATTGGTAATAATCGGGCAAAATAGAATCGAACTTTTGCATTACGATTTTTCTCAAAACCTAACAAAATCATAAACGATATAATCATAACTTCTTTTCAACCTTATATATCCAATTCTAAGCAACCAAAGAAGAACGGATTTTGTATTGCTGCAGTATACGACACATCCTTTTGATCCTTACACGGGTTTCATGTGAGTTAAAAGCAGGCACTTAAAAATCAAATTCAAATCCCATTTTGATCCCAATTGAAATTGCGCATGCTCTCTTCCTCAAAAATCGGTATCATGAAAGTTTAGTGGCAAATTTAAATTGGAAATAAATCATAGTTTTTGAACCCAAAAATAAATAAAAATATCAATTTTTTTATTTAAATTCCTGTTCTTTTGGTAGATCAAAATCGCTGTTAACCTAACCGTGGTCACATATTCGCAAGCGAATCTTTACCCAGGGTCTAACACGCCCTGTCAGACTTTTTTAAATATGTGCCTTACACCGCATAGAAATACAAAATTCGCTCACATTTGATTGCTTAAAATGCTCTATAAGGGTTGTAGTAAACAGTAGCGTATTTAGAAAAAAAATTTAGGGGGCCGAGTCACTTTTGAGGGGGCCCCATGAGGCCGTATTTTATATTCCTTTTTATGAAATATGTTAAAAATATCTAAAGAAATCTAAGCTACGGTCGGCGGGGGCCCGAGGCCGAGGACGCTTCAATTGTATAGCACTATCAGAACCGCTCTTAATTAGGTGAATGACAAAGCCAAGCCCCTATTTATAACTTTTCCCAATTCTTTTTTGACCGCGGACGGTTTTGCTCATATCTTGTTTTGATGAATGACATTTTTGATGATGTCCGGCTATTGCTAACTCCGTTTTTGACAATGAAGTGTGTGATCTTTTACGATTTTTCTTTTGTCTTTTATAATAAAGTGTGGGGTCCTTAAGGTTTACTACACCTTTTAATCATATACGTAATATTCTATTAAATAAACGTGTGTCATGCTGGGTATTTGCTGGTTTTTTCCTCTTCGCTTTGTCATAATAATGGTATTTTAACCAAAATGCGTTGAAGAGAAGAAATACATTTTTAGTAGAAAACTTAATTATATTACATTTTTCAAACTTTCTGTGGCGCAACGGACCCATTGCCACACAACACATACGTATTATACCTTCTTGTTGAAAATAAATTAGCGGTGATTTGCATATTTATTTTATATTTATCAATAACTAGATTCAAGCAATACGTTGTCACTGTTTATAAAATATTTAAATTTAGTTAAATAAGGATAATACGTTGTTATCGCCCTTATATAAGATGTAGATCACACGCACGTTATCACCTTAATAAAACCGGCAACAGTGCCTGAGGTGGCAGGAAATACCACATATCCAAAGGTTGTATATCGGCCTGAGGTCCGAACGTATTCCACGTATTTATCAAATATTTGAAAAAAAAATCTTTACCCCTCTTTTGAAATTCTGGTAAAGGAAGTTCCCCTCATCTCATATATGTACCTATATATGGGGTAACACCACCAGAAATAGGTGAGGTCAGGTCGTCATATCCTTAACGCTGAGGTGACAACGGCGAGTGCATCAATATATATATATATATATATATATATATATATATATATATATATATATATATATATATGTATACATATCATTGACTTTTCTTTTTTCTTGAATCATATATTTTTAATTTTGTTGGTTTTTTGGGGATGTGGTTCATTAATAGAATAGTAAATATAAATTTACATTTATTGACGTTCAAGACCTTCTTCAGAACTAAAAAGAAGGGAAACAATGCTTAAGGCCATTACTTTTTCGAGAAAAACAAATATATAAAACTAAATAATTAAAATAAAAGATAAAAAGTACTGACCATTCACTCATATTCACACAACACAAACACAACAAATTTTAGAAAGAGAATCACAATTTTACACGAAAACAATTTAAAATTGAACAATAAACAAACTAATACAACTATTCTTAGGTTACTAATAAAATATTTAATTTAAATTTTGTTTAACAGCGTGTGTATACAGGGTGGGCCAAAAAAAAACTGTCAATTTTTTTTCATTATAACTTTTGAACTATACCATCGATTTTAATATGACAAACTGCACTTGGCAAATAATTAATTGGAGTTTTGACTAAATATATTTGTTGGTTCGTCATTTGCAAATCCAAGATAGCGGACGAATTAAAATTGTACCGTTCGAAGATGCTCGTTTATTCTTGTGTTGCGAAAATGTTTTAATTATTTTTTTAAATCAGTAAAAATGCAGAATTCTTGGCACAACAAGGTACGAGTCAGTAAAATCGGTTAAATGGTTCTAAAAGAAAAATATTTTTGTTTCAACCATTATTTTAAATATTAAACGATTGCCTTGCCTATCATGTCTGCATTCATTTCCTTATAAACTTATTAATACTGAACCGATCTTAGTGAAATAAAAAAAATCATAGTAAAAATTGATTGTTCTTTAAAGTTTATAATCGAAATTTGCCGCCATTTTAAAAGGTAAGACGTCGAACAGAGGCACGTTTATTTTTATTTTCGGAAAATGTTTTTTATTTTAATTTCTAGAAAGGCACTTAATTATTTAATTATTTAATTTGTACCTCTATGCGGAAGAAAAGTAGTGATTTTCTATAAATTAAAAAAAAACTAAAACATTTTTGAAAAATAAAAATAAGCACGCTCTTTTGAAGAATCAGGTATGATTCTGTTCGACATTTTAAATCCTAAGATAGTGGCAAATTTCGAATATAATCTTTAAAGAGCAATCAATTATCATCTAGATTTTTTTATTTCACTCAAATTGGTTTAGTAATAACGAATTTATAAGGAAATTAATGCAAACAGGATTGGCAATGCAATCGTATAATCTGTAAAACTATGGTTGAAACAAAAATAGATTTTTTGAGAACCACCTCACCGATTTTACTAATTTGTATCTCACTGTATGGGAGGAAAAGTAGTGCTTTTTTATAAATTCAAAAAAAAAAATAAACTATTTTAGCAAAATAAGCGATGAACTTTTATTTTGATCTTTAAAAAGCAATAAATTCTCACCAGGACATCTATTATTTCATTAAAATCGGTTCAGTAGTAATGAATTTATAAGGAAATAATTGCAAATATGATTGGCAATGCAATCGTATAATATGCAAAACAATGGTTAAAACAAAAATATTTTTTGTTAGAATCACTAAACCGATTTTGCTGCTTCATAGCTTGTTGTGCGTGGGGAATGCAGCTTTTAGCTCACACATATACTATACTATAGTAGTGTGAGCTATGGTGATCCTAATTTTTTCGAGAAAAAAAAAGTTGCTCCGATTTCAAAATTTTTTATATATCTTTGCGTTTCATATGATTTTGAAACTTTTTTGTTACGCCGTCTGTCTGTCTGTCTGTCTGTATGTCTGTCTGTCTGTCTGTAACGACCAACGCGCATAACTCAAAAACCGCTTGGCCGATTTTAATGAAATTTGGTACCTAGGCTGGGTCTTGGGTCGAGATGGTCCCATTTAAAAATGAACAAAATCCACCAAACACAAACCGAATAAAAGGGTGGGGGTAGATTAAAAAAATTAGAGTTTAAGTGAAAATATGGCGTGTGTGATATCAAACGAAAGGTAATTGAGTCCGGAGTTTAACAAAATACATTTTAGTTTCTGTTTTTTTTAAGGGTGGGGGTAGATTTTAAAAATTTGAGTTTAAGTCAAAACATGGCTTATGTGGTGTCAAACAAAAGGTAATTTACTCTGGAGTTGAATAAAATATATTTCAGTTTTTAGTTATATTAGCTCACACGTAAACTATAACTATAGTACCTAGTGTGAGCTTAGGGGCCCATATATTGGCAGAGTATTTTATTAATTAAAAAAAGTAATTAAAACATGTTCGCCACACAAAAAAAAAACGAGCATCTTTAAAGGGTACAATTTAATTTCGTCGCCCATTTTGGATTCTCAGATGGCAGACAAAAAAATATTTTTAGTCAAACCTCTGATTAGTTCTTTGCCAAGTGCATTTTGTCCCGGTAAAATCGTTTATACAGGGTGTCCCAGAACTAATGGTACATAGTAAAACTGTAGATTAACTGGATCAAAATATTACGATTTAGACTTTATTTTTTCAATTCGATTTTCTTTAATAACTTTTTTACTAATTAATATTTTTGCAAAAAATAACCAGCGTGTAAGTTTTTTTTAAATTGGAAAGACGATTCCGTCGAAAATGTTGATGTACAATGTACAAGGTGTTCCGTGGACCACTAACATTGCATTAAAATCAGTGTATTTTTTTGTGCCTCGGTATATACCAGTTTTTATGTAAAATAATGGTTTTCCCATCCTTTTTATGTAAAAAATTTTTACTGTTTTAAAGTCGCTCAGAGCAACGGTTTTTGAGATTTTTGCATTTAAAATTTTTATTGCATGTGAGTGATATGCCTAATTTATGTATGATACTTTCTTCAATTCTTTCTACTAATTAATATTTTTGCAAAAACTAACCAGCATGTAAGTTTCTTTCAAATTTGCAAGACGATTCCGTTGAAAAATTTGATCTACAATGTACAGGGTGTTCTTTGAACCACTACTATTTCATTAAAATCATCAGTATATTTTTTTGTGTGTCGGGTATACTTAAGGAGGTTTTTAAACAGAATATTATTTTAATTATTAAAATTTAATTATTAAAATTATACATATTTTATTGCAACAACCAATTTTTTAGAGAGAAAATTAAAAAAAAATCGACAATAAATGTTCAAACTGGCCACCGTTAACCTAAATATATTTGTTTATTCGCTTATTATACGAACGTCTGATTTTAGAATTTCTGAACGCCTCTCAAGCATTTTGAATTTTTTGAAATAGTTCTTCTCGGGTATTTATCTTGGTCTTATAGACAAATGATTTCATATAATCCGATATACAAAAATCCAGGGGGTTTAAGTCTGGGCTACATAGTTGCAATAACGGATAATAACTTACAATTGTTTTAACACACTTATGATAATTCAAGAATCACCCTGTATATTTTTTAACTTAATGTTTCTTAAGAAAACATCCAATCTTAGAATGCTATAAAAAGTATTGATTATAGCTAATATGTATGAAGTAGGTCAGAATTTTTCAATAGAATCTTGTATACACCGAGGAACAAAAAATTTTGACCTATTTTAATGTGACGGTACCGACCCAGAGAACACCCTGTATAATATTTTTTTTTTACCAAAATTAAATTATTCATGCCCAAAAACCACCAAACACATTTTATTGTGCAAAATTATTAATTAGTAGAAAGAATTGAAGAAAGAATCATACATAAATTAGGCATATCACTCATATGCAATAAAAACTTTAAATGCGAAAATCTCAAAAACCGTTACTCTGAGCGACTTTAAAATAGTATAACATTTTTACATAAAAAGAATGGGAAAAACATTATTTTACATAAAAACTGGTATACACCGAGGCACAAGAAAAATACACTGATTTTTGTGCAATGGTAGTGGTCCAAAGAACACCATGTACATTATACATCAAATTTTTCGACGGAATCGCCTTGCCATTTTTAAAAAATCTTAAACGCTGGTTAGGTTTTGCAAAACTATTAATTAGTAGAAAAATTATTTTAAAAAATCGAATTGAAAAAATAAATTTTAACACCCTGTATCTCTCTTAATACAAACTTTTGGACTAAGGCAAGTATGGCTAAATCGTAATATTTTGATCCAAGGAATCTACAGTTTAACCATGTACCATTACTTCTGGGACACCCTGTATAGTTCAAAAGATATAATGAAAAAAGTTTGTCCGGTTTTTTTTGGCCCACCCGGTATGTGTGTGTGTGCGCGTGAAAGGTATGATGATAAGTTTTTTTTGTTCTTTCTTATAATTTTATTTTTCCTTTTTTGTTGTGTATGTTTTAAGTAATACTATATATAATCGTAGATTTCTCCAGGGTGAAGTAGAATCATAATGAAAAGGATTGAAGGGAAAGTCCAAAATACTTCACAATCTTTTTTATTTCTCAAAACACACTACGCGTTTCGATATGTAGATATCATTATCAAGTGTGATCTGCAAGCAAAATAAAACCGGATCTTAGTTAATAAAAAAGAAAAGTATCAAAAAAAATTTACTTACAGAAAATAAAAATCCCTCTTTTAAGGACAAAATCTGGAACACAAGTAAAAAAAAAAATAAAATAAAACCACACAATTAAACAAACCCCAATCCATTTTCTTCGTAAACTGTATTTTAAGTTTACGAAGAAAATGGACAAACAATATCTCCATGTAATGAGTATGTATACTTGGGTGTCACATTTCATAAGACAGAAACAGACTGTAAAGAACTGGAAAAAAGAATAGTAAAAGCAAAAAAGGTTATTGGTTGTCTTAACAGTATTTTATGGAACAGAGAGATAAAAAAGAATGTAAAATTTAACATATATGAAACAATGGTGAAAAGCACGCTGTTGTATGGAATAGAGACTTGTCGCGTAACAGAAAAATACAAAGCAAAAATGGAAAGTGTCTAAATGGATGCAATAAGAAGATCAATGAGAATATCTAGAACAGATCATATAAGAAATGAGATCATAAAAGAAAGAATGGGAATCGAGGGAAGCATAACGGATTACATAACTAAAAGGCAACTGATATGGTACGGCCATGTACAACGGATGAGCGACAAAAGATTACCAAAGCAGGTCCTAGAATGGCAACCATTAGAGCGCAGAAAAAGAGGGCGTCCTAAACTGGAATGGCAACAGTCAATCCAAAAATCAATGAGTCAAAAAAACCTGACGGAAGATGACTGTCAGGATCGAAGGAGGTGGAGAATAGGCGTCGGACAACGTAGAAAACCGTTCTAAACCGACATAGTAGTACATATACAAAAATCCTGCCAGTAATACGGATCCAGTGAGGTCTACTGTGATACACTCAATGAAAAAACTTTTTGTTACAGGTTTCTCAGAGAAGACATGAAGATAATTTTTGAGGTGTGAAACAGTTTTTGCCTAGCAGTCCTGTTGCAACGATGATCCTACTAGAAATACTCAGATGCAAATGGTGATCTATTAACTTTTAAAGAACTTTCTTAAATAAATTATAAATAAAATAAAAATAAGTTTATTGTAGTTTTTATTGTAAAACAGATTATAAAACTTCTTACATAAAAGCTTATACAGCAGGTTAAATTTAATTTTTTTAGAATAAACCAAAAACATGCCTACTGAGATTTTTAATGAGAAATATTTTTGATGAATTTTTTTTGGACAAAACCCCAGAAAGGGGTCCAACAACATACAACTTGTGGCACATTGTTGGAAAGCCTATTGAAAAATTATGGTTCACTTTTCTTTGGGAATCTGTCAAATATTAAAAAAAAAACATTTTTTATTAGTTTTTGAACAATGTAGCACTTTGTTAAAAACTAATAAAAAATGTTTTTTTTTAATATTTGACAGATTCCCAAAGAAAAAAGTGGAGTCTACCAGTTGCAAAAAAATTTTTGGTATTACTGGACCTCTTGCCAGGGGTCCACCACCTATTTTTTAATAAAATTATAGGTTTTACTTTAAATGACACTTATATTCTCTAAAAATTACACAAAAATAGAAATAATTTTATTTTTGTTAATTTCTAAAAATTATTTGATACCCTTTCTAACAAGATGCCTTAAGTGGGGTCATTCCACCTTAAAAAATAAGTTGTATGCTAGTGGACCCCTTTCTGGGGGCCTGTCCAAAAAATATTCTGTAAAAACATTGCCGGTTAAAAATCTCAGTTAACATGTGTTTGGATTTTTTCAAAAAACTTAAATTTAACCGACTAGCAAGTTTATTCCAACTATCTTGTTCTCACACTGTAGTTATATTGCATAGCGTTTTTTAATGGACTTGACAGTAAATACTTATTATGTTCTTTGAAATGTAAATAAAGAAAAATTATGTTTTCATATTTTATATTTATTTTTGGCCAACATAGAAAAAGTAAAAAAAAATAGGGAAACTGGTTAAAGTATAAGATTAGGTTTGTTATTTACATGCAGGGATTTATTATTTTCCTACAAGAAGCAGTTGGGCCCATATATTATCTAAAAATTAAGCAAAATAAGTTAAGGTTGTACCCAGAGGGGAATTAAGAGGTATCAATGCCCCACAAAATAGTTGATAAAGTGTGTTAAAAGAGACACAAACCAGACAAAAAAGTTGCATAATATTACAATTTTTATTGAACGCCCCTCCCGAAAACGCTCTTTTTATATGTTTTATATATATATATATATATATATATATATATATATATATATATATATATATATATATATATATATGTTACAAAGTTGTAACTTTTTTAAACTATTTTTCTTTTTTAGAGCTGTTAAAAAAAAACAGTTATATCACCAAAAAATTCATAAATTATTAACGCAAAAATTCAGGATTTTTCACTCCCCAGTCGTAAGGCATTTCCAAGAAAAAAGCAAATTAAAAAAACATTTAGTGTCCCAAGAGGCTAAATCCCCCTTCCACCTCTTTGCATCCTCAAGCCCTTTTATAGCCATGACGCTTGCCAAATCCAGTATTTTTTGAGAAGACCACCCAATTTTTTTTTTAAAAGAAAAATTAAGCAAACACCAAAAAATAAATTAAAGTAAACAAAAATTTTAGATTAGATCACTCAGATTCGTATACGGAAATTGAGATTAGAGTGGACTTTACCTCTCGACTTTAATTCCGAACGAAAAACTCGTATACGAGCTTTCAAGAATTCGAATGGTGAATATCCGTATACGTTTCGCCGAATCCGTATACGGATTTATCTCAAGAATTGGGTCCCTGGTACTGAGGGGGCTGTGGGTACTGCTGAATTTGTATAGGTACCCCAAAAAACTTGTTTAAAGGATGTTCAAGTGTTAAAAAGGGGAACCTAATTTTCAACAAAAATTACAGGTTTTCTATTCTTATGGTAATTAAGCTTTATATCTACATATGTCTGAAAATCTTCAATCAATCAATTTTATATATACATTTTATCTAAACAATTTAATTATTTTTCATGCTGCGTTTTTTCTGGTCACCCGTACCCCTAAGCGAACATATTTATTAAGAAAATGGTAACATCATTATTGTTTATTCAGAATTTTAAAATGCAAATATTTCATAAACGCGTGGGTAAAATGTCAACATATTATATATTTTGAAATAAGCAAAAGTCCTATTGATTAAAATTTGGCAAGTGTTTGACATGTCATTTTTGACATCAGAATCTGAAGACTCAAGAAAAATCCTTCAACTTGACTAATTTAAACGTTACTGTCAGATCAATATTAGAGAATTATTGAAATAAAGCCAGGCTATAATAGTGCCAGGCACAATTTTGACACCTTCACATTGTATATCAGCTGTGATCTTTCAACACACGGCCTTTGTTTACTGTATGAACCGGAATAAATAGTGTCTTCTTTTATTAATTGAAAAAAATTCGACTTTGGTATGTCAATTTTGAAGGATCAACTGTCAGTTTTCAATGTGAATGTGTCAAAATAGTGCCTGGCACAATAATAGCCTGGCTGTATTTCAATAATTCTCTATTAGGGTAAAAAAGCAGCACTACACTTTTGCACACTTATTCTTATCATTATCCGTAACAAATTTTGAACACGCTATCAGGAAGTAAAAAAGCAAAGGTATAAACGGTACGGATCGAGGAACGGCAACAAAGTCTCACGTCAAAGGCGAAATAGAAGTAACTCCAAAAAATTAAAAAGGGTTATTGGCATTTAGGACTTCGAGTCGATCAAATTTTCTCCACAATACCTAAAAACTACAGAATCCTTACTTTAAAAGAGATTATCTCAGTTTCGCGCAAAATGCGTTACAACCATTTGGCTTTTGATGGCAGACTTGACCCTTGAGATAAAACGTTGCTGAAGTTAGCTTGGGATTGGGATTTCAATCTGCGTTAAAGTACAGTCGACCAGAAAATAATGCCTAAATCTGGCTTTAATAAAATCTATTGACTTTTAGGAAATAAAGGTAAGGGCTGCTACAGGGTGAGCTCATAAACTATTATAGATTTGTTAAAAAATTCTGGTTTTCTACTTAGCAGTAAAAAGTTGAAAATAGCCCAAACAACATACTATTAGTGGATAATATCAAATTTAGGTTCAGGGGGTGAGCTACAGGATGATATAGAAATTAGTAGTAAAATTTTGTAAAAATCACATTTTCAAAAAACAACGCTGTTACCAACTTTCGTTTGTAAGGCAGATTTTTCAGATCTCTTGTCATACCTGGTCGCAAGTAATATCTGAAAAAGATAATTTTTTTAAATACACAAATAATAAAAAAGTTTGAAATTTATGTTACAAAGGTTCTTTTTTTGGGCCACGGGGTGTAATAATTCCGAAATATTTGTTTTTGCCATAAACTGAATTAACCTAACAATTTTCTATCCTAGAAGTCGATTGATTTTATTTAAACCAGATTTAGGAATTATTTTCTGGTCGACTGTACTTTACCGCAGATTGAAATCTCAATCCCAAGCTAACCACGTGAAAATCAAGGAACACAAAAATTGGTTTGGATGTGCTGGGCCCAGCGATACCCTACGGGGCCGCAGCTATCCTTTTCACGTACGGTATTGGCACTCCCGTAAAGATTTTCTACATGCGCAGTTCGAAACTGATACGGGCAAATAAAAAGAGATGCTTTTTTACCCTATTAACGGAGGTGCAATTGAGTAAAATATGGTCATCGACCGGTACGTGAAATGTCAACCTTTTTTCATACACATATCTTGTTTAGTCCGGTTTTTTTGTTAACTTAAAAAAAAATACAGAAAATGCTTCTATTCTTTTTTGGCCGCCATCTTTAAAAAGTAAATGAATTGTATTTTTTTGTACATTATAATTTAAAAACAACTCAGAGCAATATAAAATAGCATTTTTTAATTAAAAATTAAACTAAACCAAAAAAATAGTGTTGTTTTTATATTTTAAACGCCGCCATGTTGGCTAATAATAGACATATGTCATTTATTATGGAATTTCTAAATTAATAAGCTACACGACAAAATTTGTTCAGTCAAACAAGAATGAATAAATGAATTTTTTATCTGAATTTCGGCCGCCATCTTTATTTATTTTAACATCATGCCCATTACACATCTTAAATGTTAAATGCGAAATTGTAACTTTTTATAAATATTTACAAAAGCTGGCCGACTTTTAATAAAATTCATACTTTTTTTAATTAAATTTTGTTTTTTTTTACATATAACATAAAATGGCGCTATTTTCGTATCGGCTGGGGAACTTTTCATTAAGTTTAATAAGCTTGTTAATAGCTTTAATAAGAGGCATTAAAAATAAATATCGCAAAAAAAGTCGAGGAAATATCGAGGAAAAACTAATTTTTCAAAATATAACTGCCATTTTCTTATGAAATGAGGTTTCAAATTTTTTACAGTTTTTAATTGGGTAGTGAAGTAAGTAAGTAAAATGAATCCATCAAAATCATTTGATTTCTCCTAAAGCAAGGAAATATTTTTTTTTCTTAGCTGTGGCAGCCGACATTTTGGATTCTGAAGCCAGTAAATTTGGGATTCTCGAATAAAATTTTGCTTTTGGGTGTTAGGTGCCAAATATACCCGTTTTGCAACGTTTTCTTAAAATGCCCTACAAATTTACTCAACTACTTGCTTAAAAATGTTTTTTGTGGTAAAAGAGATCACGCTGGGAGCGCCTCATTAAGGATTTCGATCAATCAAGGATCAGTTTGCAGTTGCTCCCACAGAGATCATTCCAGCATGGAGCGATTTCTGAGGGGTCGAGAGCAATGTTGATCGAAAACGGTAAAGTATGGATTTGACCAAGGCCTTCTTTTCTTTTTGGTTTTAAAATTGTTACGTTATTCTTTTTTAATTAGAGCTAATTCATCATTATTGATATCTTCTTCACTTTTCTTGAGCATTGTCCAAGTGTGACAGTCATGTGTAGTATATCGTATAAATCTTTATGCTTCACCTATTTTAAAATAAATTGATTTTTAATTACCTATTCAAGTCATTTTTGCCGACTTTCACTTTAACGGCATTTGAGTTTTCTGGTGAAATGTAGAAAGAATTGTAACATGGTTCTGTAAGATTATAAAATGCGCATTGGACTCTATGGAATGGTACTAAAATAAAAAAATAAAAAAATACACCCTAGAGTTACTAAAATACTAGATGAGCATAAAGTTAGCGAAGCACCCATCGCAGATCGAATCGTGACTAGGAAAAATTAATTTTGTCGCTCTTATTTTTGACCGTTTTTGAGGGTGCTTCGCTAACTTCATATGAAGTTAGCGAAGCACCCTCGTAGAAATGCCTTTTATCAAAATTAAATATGGTGGATAATTTGCCGCTAATTAGTCCTGAATTAGTTGTGGAAATATTAATTTTGTCGCTCTTATTTTTGACACTTTTTTTGGGTGCTTCGCTAACTTCATATTTTGCCACCCATCGCAAATCGAATCGCTACTAGGTGGATAATTTGCCGATAATTAGTCGTGAATTAGTTGTGGAAAAATTAATTTTGTCGCTCTTATTTTTGACCGTTTTTGAGGGTGCTTCGCTAACTTCATATGAAGTTAGCGAAGCACCCTCGTAAAAATAGATGTTATCAAAATCGAATATGGTGGATAATTTGCTGCTAATTAGTCGTGAATTAGTTGTGGAAAAATTAATTTTATCGCTCTTATTTTTTACCCTTTTTTTGGGTGCTTCAGTAACTTTATATGAAGTTAGCGAAGCACCCTCGTAAAAATGGCTTTTATCAAAATCGAATATGTTGGATAATTTGCCGTGAATTAGTTGTGGAAAAATTAATTTTGTCGCTCATATTTTTGACCGTTTTTGTGGGTGCTTCGCTAACTTCATATTTTGGCACCCATCGCAAATCGAATCGCTGGATAATTTGCCGTTAATTAGTCGTGAATTAGTTGTGGAAAAATTAATTTTGTCGCTCTTATTTTTGACCGTTTTTGAGGGTGCTTCGCTAACTTCATATGAAGTTAGCGAAGCACCCTCGTAAAAATGGCTTTTATCAAAATCGAATATGGTGGATAATTTGCAGCTAATTAGTCGTTAATTAGTTGTGGAAAAGTTAGTTTTGTCGCTCTTATTTCGCTAACTTCATGCTCATAAATACTAGTACTTCAGTAATATGTTTACGCGAAGGTGCAGGATCTACTAAGCTGAGAATTAAATAGTCCTACAAGCTCCCTGATCAGTGCACCATGTTCCAGACGGAGATGTCTGCTGTGCTAGAACGAATTAATCTCCTTAATCTGCAAGTTAATCTCGCGATGCCAAGGTCAAACACAATTTGCGCTAACAGTCAGGCTGCGATCAAAGCGTTGAACTACTGCAGCAATAACTTGTTTGAAGATATTAGGAGAAATTACATGTGTTCGGAAACCGACAGCATGTTATTCTTTGTCAGGTTTTAACGAAAAGGTAATGAGGCGGTCAACAGACTGACTAGCCAAAGCAGGTGTACTTAAAGACGCTAACTAAGTCGATAGGGTGGCCATCTCAGTAAGCCTTGTTAAATCTTTTAATAGCAATACCGCTGTAAAGTTTGTAGTAGCATCTCAAGACAGCTGGGCAAAAATAAGATGTTAAGATGATAGATAGATACCTTACTTAGGTACAAGCGGGGAATGCTGAGAACATTGACTTCGGTTATTACAGGTCACTGCCTTTTCGGAGCGCATGTTACCTTTTTATAAGATAGTTTTTGGTCGTGTCAAATTTAGGCCCGGTAACTTTACCGACAAAGATAACTTAAACAATATTTGACAGGTCGAAATAGCATTTTTGGTACCGGTTTTAGTCGACGCCGACGCACAGTGGAACGGGCTTTTGGGAACGGTTGGACATGAGGTTTTTTACTTGGTACTTTTAATCTGGAAAACTTGGGAATGACTTTTGTCACCGTCATATTGTATAAAGAGTGACGTCTTATATTTAAAAAAATTAATTGCTTGGCATAACTTGAACCATATCATCGAAGAAATAACTGGACAAGAAGGACAACGCATGTGGAAAATCTCGAGCCCTTGTTATAACGTGGATATCGT
Source organism: Aspidapion aeneum (assembly GCA_963576565.1). Classification (NCBI taxonomy): domain Eukaryota; kingdom Metazoa; phylum Arthropoda; class Insecta; order Coleoptera; family Brentidae; genus Aspidapion; species Aspidapion aeneum. The sequence continues at coordinate 69,431,881 of OY755040.1, read as the reverse complement.
GTACATATCTTATTCGAATTTAATTTATAAAGATGTAGGTAAGCCGCGCCGATCGAGTCTTCCACGAAAAACCATAGGCGCGCGTGCAAAACAAAAATTGAATCGGGTGTCATCGGGTGTTAACGTCGGCTGTCGTCAACGCGAATGCGGCCGGTCGAAGGTCAAGCGAAACGCGTAATATTTGAAGTAGGTAGACTGATTAATAAATACCTACCTACCCAGGTCGATTTAATTTATATATATATAATATTTGGGTAATCCGTGAAAATAAACCCAGAGCGGAGGCAATTGCAAATTAACAGAAAGAGTAAAATTTACATTTTTAAAAGGTCATAGTTTTATAACCATTTTTTGGATTTTTATGAAAGTTTGAGAAATGTCGCATATTTTATAGGGTTATGTTAATATTTGCTGGGAGACAAAAATTTACTAAATTTACTAAAAAATTTATATCCACGGTTTTAAGACAGAAAGGCGTTAAGGCTATTTCCTAAATTTTAAAGGAGCTAAAAACGTTTTATGCCCTTATGAAAAAACGGATTTTTTTTTTCATTATAACATTTGAATTATACCATCGATTTTAATGAGACAAACTGTACTTGCCAGAGAATTAATCAGAGATTTAAATAAATATATTTTTTTGTCCTCCATCTCAAAATGCAAGATGGCGGATGAAATTAAATTGTACCCTTCAAAGATTCTCGTTTATTCTTATGTTGCGAACACGTTTTAATTATTTTTTTAAATCTATAAAAAAACTACATTCTTGATACGCACAACCAGGTACAAATTAACAAAATCGGTTCAGTGGTTCTAAAAAAATATATTTTTGTTTCAACCATTGTTTTGAATACTATACGATCGCCAATCATGTCTGCATTTATTTCCTTATAAATTCATTAATACTGAACCGATTTTAATGAAATAAATAACATCCTGGTCAAAATTGATTGCCTTTTAAAGACTATATGATCAAAATTTACAGCCATTCTTTAAGATGGCGTGTTTATTCTTGTTTTCTGACAATGTTTTAGTTTTTTTTGTAATCTATGGAAAGCACTACTTTTGGCCCGCACAAAGTAGTACAAACTGGTAAAATCGGTATGATGGTTCTCAAAAACTCTATTTTTATTTCAGCCATTGTTTAACAGATTATACGATTGCATTGCTAATCCTGCCTGCATTCATTTCCTTATAAACTCATTATTATTGAACCGACCTTAGTGAAATAAAAAAATCATTAGGATATTTTTTATAAGGAAATAAATACAGGCTTGAGTGGCAAGGCAATCGTATTATATGCAAAACAATGGTTAAAACAAATTTTTTTTTTTAAACCACTGAACTGATTTTGCTGACTCGTACCTTGTTGTAAGAATGTAGTTTTTTTACTAATTTAAAAAAATAATTAAAATATGTTTGCAACAAAAGTATAAACGAACATCATTGAAGGGTACATTTTAATTTGGTCTGCCATCTTCGATTTTGAGATGGCGGCAAAAAATATATTTAATCAAGTCTGATTAATTCTCTGCGAAGTGCAGTTTGTCGCATTAAAATCAATTCAAAAGTTATAAGTTATAATGAAAAAAAATGTCCGGTTTTTTTGGCCTACCCGGTATATAAAAATTTTTAAAGGTTTTTTTTATTCGAAGGTATTTTATAATTTGGCGTTTACGCCTTTTTTCAAATTAAAAACGTTATTTTTTTAACTAATAAATAGGAAAACAGGGTTTATGAAAATGTAAGTAAGTAATATTTAACTTTTATTCAAATAAGCTAGGTATACATTTTAAGTTATGTACTTTGTTAACTTTGATAGTTTTTTTAGTTAAATCTTATTTCTAGAATATACAGTGATGTAAAGTAGATCAGGGGTATAAGGCTCACCTTTTTTTACGACTGAATTATCTTGAGTAGAAGCTAATATTTCTGTGACAATTTCCATTGCTTTATAGAGTTATCCAACTAACCCCATGAAAAAAAAACACATATAGAAATATTTTACCCCTCTTTGGAATAGTACTGGTCGCCTAAAACTACACTATCTTTTTTTTTAACGTGGCAGAAAGACACTACAACATTTGGTGCGAAAAATCGCCCTAGGTTGTGAAATAAGAAATAGATTGAATGTTTAAATATACCTCTACTTTTTTTTTATAGTTAGAGCAAAATCAGATCTTTATACAGTTTTAGGGATTCTTATTATTTTGGCCACCACTGTATTTCTATTTTAATATCCTTTCTCTGCTTATTTATTTGAGGGTGAAGTCTTACCTAAAAAATGTTCACCTTTTGTAGTTGACGGTTCACGCTCTGCTTTTTGACCTATAAATATATTAAAGTGAGATAACATTTTTGGTTAGATAAATATTTACCATACTGCATATGGACCTATATAATCTGTAAAACAATGGTTGAAAAAAATGAAGACCTTACAAACCGATTTCAAAAACTTCATGCCTCGTTTTGCGTGACGAAGCTTTACTTAGTTTACTAAAGTTATAACGAAAAACATATTGTCTACCTTTTTTAACCCACCCGGTAGGTATATAATAAAATAATAATTTATAATTTTAATTTTGTTACATGATTATTAAAAATATTCAATGCTTATGCTGTGAGCTGATGACCTGTACCGCCCCACCTCTCCCAAATGCCTGGAAATAGATAATATTAAAAATATATATTTTCCTACTTTCTAATTTAAATAGTAAAACCTTTATAAAACTGTATAATAAAATTAAACCGTGATGCATTTCTAAATAACGTAATGGAAAAATTCAGGATTTTGGCCTCCTGCACCTCGCGTAATAAAGTTTCAAGAAAAAACACATTAAAAGAGCATAAAAGTGTAACGGTAGGCAAACCCCCTCTTCAGCGTTAAGTTATTTAAGACTGATGCCCAGCGGCGTAGCGTGGGGGGGGCGCGGGGGGTCCGTCGCCCCCCCCCGCCCCGAGGGTAGTGGCGGCCCACCGAAAACAGGTGAACTGCGCCGAAACCGAAGGTCGAACGAAAATCTCTCTCGGTTCAATACGATTGGCAAAATTCAAGGCCGTGTGATCTCGGTGAAAAATGGCCGACTTATTAACACCGTCGTATGGAGTAAAATTTAAATAATTCGGGTCGAAGGAACACTTTATGTATGCCCGCAGATAGAAAAACGATAACTGCAGTGGACTGTATATATTTTATTAAATGAAAGCGCGAGCAAACATAAATATATTGATATGAAATCACGAAATAATTGAGGTCCATAGGTTAATTGTTGGTACCACACAACGGAAATCAGAAACAAAGCACACACCATTTTGCAGCCAATTTCTCCACGTGCCAGGGGCCCCTGTCTTGATCTAATGATGGCACCACGTAGCTGAAGGGCTGAAGTTTCCAGTTCTATGCTTCGGTACACAAAAATCGGCCACTTTCAAGTGTAGAAATTTGTAATAGTTGGAGAAAGAAATTAACACGCCATTTTCTCGAGGCGGTAGAAAAGGATCTCGCTGATTCTTGGTGCGTATGTCAAATGCGCGAAAAATGTACTCTGTCCGTCATCCAATTGTGTGGTTTTAAAAATTTAAAAACAACCGCGAAATTTAGCGGGAGCTAACACTAGGTACTATAGTTATAGTGTACGTGTGAGCTAATATAACTAAAAACTGAAATATATTTTATTCAACTCCAGACTCAATTACCTTTTGTTTGATACCACACAAGCCATGTTTTGACTTAAACTCAAATTTTTAAAATCTACCCCCACCCTTAAAAAAAACAAAAACTAAAATATTTTTGTTAAACCCCGGACTCAATTACCTTTCGTTTGATATCACACACGCCATATTTTTACTTAAACTCTAATTTTTAAAATATACCCCCACCCTTTTTTTAAAATAAATTAAAATGTATTTTGTTTATTTGCAGACTCAATTACCTTTCGTTTGATATCACACACGCCATATTTTCACATAAACTCTAATTTTGAAATCTACCCCTACCCTTTTATTTGGTTTGTGTTTGGTGGATTTTGTTCATTTTTAAATGGGACCGTCTCGACCCAAGACCCAGCCTAGGTGCCAAATTTCATTCAAATCGGCCAAGCGGTTTTTGAGTTATGCGCGTTGGTCGTTACAGACAGACAGATAGACGGACATACAGACAGACAGACAGACAGACAGACGGCGCAACAAAAAAGTTTCAAAATCATCTGAAACGCAAAGATATATAAAAATTTTTGAAATCGGAGCAACTTTTTTTTTCTCTAAAAAATTAGGATCACCATAGCTCACACTAGTATAGTATATGTGTGAGCTAAAATTGCAAAGAAATGGTGTAGCGAAAATTTTATAACACATGGCGCCGCGAAAAAACATTTTGGTAAAAACTGAAAAACTTGATGCCGCAAGCGAAAATTATAAAAAACTTTAAATCTTCGGTAAAACTGTTATCAATTGTTAACATTTTGGTTAGTTTTGAATATTTTTGCCACCGCAGTTGGAAATTTTAAAATCAATAATTAATAAGAAAAACAATTTTTAGTTTTTGCTCGATATTTTGAAAACATTTGTGGATATTTTTAGTTTTAACAGAGCATTTCACTGGCCTTGGAATGACGCTAATTTTCTCCTAGTTAACGAGACTCCCTGTAGTTACTTTTATGTGAGACGCACGCTATATAAGTAGGTATGTTAGAGGAAGTAGGTTTATTGCGGTAATTAATATGTATTGCATGACAGTTTTTATTTTATCTTTTCTCTGAAAACCTCCTCTGAGTAAAAAACTTTATTTTGATCGGTCTAAAATTAATGTATATATTTTTTTTAGTTAAACGATTTTATTATAAAATTTCACAAAACAATTAAAAATAATTTGCTAGATTACTACTCTCTAGATGTACCAATAGCGTTACTGGTACATTAGATATTTTTAAAATCGTGGCGCGATTATCGAAGATCAAATTGAGATGTATACGCGCCACATTTTGATCCCGAACGTAGAATTGATGGGTGTCAATATCTTTAATAATTTACCCCGACTTTTTATTGAACTTAAAAATATATAATGTGTCAACACAAATCTTCTAAGGTATTTTTTACTTTTTAGTACAATTTTTGAAAAAAAATCGTTTAACTAAAAATATAAATTTATATTATTTTTAAAAAAACTTTTAATGATAAAAACAGAAGTATGCAAGATGTATAATTATGGCTTTCACAGCCTTTCCATTTCTAGTAGTGCCTCATGATTACAAGGTTTCTTTTCTGTCAATTTTATACAATCCCATTCCTCAATCCTTAGTTTATCATGCGATACCTCCGTTTTTTTCATACAATAGTATTGTCAGCAGAACAAAACATAAATCTGAAAACCGCATGTTCGTATTTATTTAAATATCAAAGGTCAGAATTTACCTCTTTTACACTTCTCACCAACCCCTTAATTCCGTATTTTTTTTCACAAAATTGGATTTTCACTAAATCAAATCATAAATCAAATCATAAATCTGAAAATCGCCTATTCGTTTCTGTTTTGATTACTAGTTATGAATTTACCCCCCTGACGTCCCCGTACCGCCGTTTTTTTGTCATAAAATTATATTGTCACCAGCACAAATCATAAATCTGAAAACGGCATGTTTCTATTTGTATTTTTACAAAGTCCTAAATTTTACCAGCCCTTACCCCTTACCACCCCCTACTTCCGATTTTTGTGAAATTGTATTGTCACCCGATCAAATCACACATCTGAAAACTGCATGTTTGTATCTGTTTTGGTTTCAAAGTTCTTACACCCCTCACCTACCCCCGTATTTCCGATATTTTTAAATAAAATTGTATTTTCATTACACCAAATCATAAATCTGAAAACCGAATGGTCATATCTGATTTGGTTTCAAAGTTATGGATTTATCCCTTTTACACCCCTTAATCACCTTCTACCACCCATCTGTTTCATAGTATTGTATCGTCATCGGATCTACACTACTTTGCTAAATAATAGCACAAGCATTTGACAAAGTGTGGCATGAAGGCCTTAATTTTAAACTAAAAAGGTTTCTGCCAAAACAGTATTCGGATATTTTGGAATCATACATATCTGATAGACATTTTAGAGTAAAACAGGAAGACTCATACTCAAATTTAAGAGAAATTCAAGCAGGCGTGCCCCAGGGTAGCGTACTAGGCCCTTATCTATACTTATTATTCACTTGTGATATCCCAAAGCCAGAAAATTGTCACTTAGCAACATTTGCCGATGATACTGGTTTATTGACGGTAGAAAAATCTATTGAAAAATGCATAGAGAAACTTCAGGATGCAGTCACCCAAATTCACAGTTGGACCACAAAGTGGCGAATAAAATTAAATGAAACCAATTCAATTCATGTTGATTTTACAAACAAAAATATAAATCACATACAAATAACAATTAACAACATTCCAGTACCATATTCGAATCAGGCAAAATATCTAGGTATGACACTTGATGCCAAATTGCGCTGGAAAGCACATGTTAAGAAAAAAAAAGGAGAACTTGAGATAAGGTATAAAAAAATGAACTGGCTAATTGGAAGGAAGTCCAATTTAACAATTCATAATAAGTTACTGCTTTATAGACAAATACTGAAACCAGTATGGACATATGGTATTCAACTATGGGGTTGTGCTAAAGAGAGTAACATTCTAGTTGTACAGAGATTTCAAAATAAAGTATTAAGAAACATTGTGAATGCACCTTGGTACGTTCGAAATAGTGACCTTCATCGAGATCTAAAAATCGAAACTGTAGCAGAGACTATAAAAAAGTACGCAAAAAGCCATGAAGATAGACTCCATCGGCATGTGAATGTGGAAGCAATTCAGTTTCTAGACAATACTATGCTAGTTCGACGACTAAAAAGAGTGAAGCCGTTTGAGCTAGTAAACTAAGTGAATTACACATAAAACAAAATAATGCTATAAACACAACACAATTGTGAGTTACAGACTAAACAAAGCGGGGATAACTGTTGAGTGAACCCTAAGTTTAAATCTGACTTTTCTAGTAAATTAAGTTAAAACAAAATTGCTAATTAGTCTTACTGACTAGATTGTAATAAAAAAAAAACACAGTGTGTTTGACAAAAAAAAAAAAAAAAAAAAAACTTTGCTAAATTTCATTCGGTTCACGGGAAGTGTGTCAAAAATAAATCGCTAGATTTGACGACAGACATCGCCACGCTCTGTGAAGTTAATAAAAATCGTTTAAAACATGGTCACCTTAATAGTGTACCTAAACAGGAGCCTTGCATGCCTCTGCCACTGACGAAACGCGGCGCGAAAGCCGAGTTCTCATTGTGAATTCAAACCACAGAAGACCACGGTTCGGTCCGCTTTGCAGACCAGAAGACTTTCTCCCGTGCTAAGCTCTGAGAAGTATTACAGGCACCTTAAGTTGTGCGGCCAAACATTTTGATTAGTTCTTAGGTTTGACATAGATGGCGCTCTTAACAAAATATTGATTTGTTTTTTGGAATCAATACTTAGGTTTTTACAAAAAGGGCCAAGATTTCCATACTAAGCAAGAAGGTTGCAGTTGTAAATTAGCATAACCAATCTGGATAATATATGCTAATTACAGTTGCGACTTTCTTACAGAGTACTTAAAGACAAAATTAAAGATTTAAAAAATCAAAGAACTTTAATTTTGCCTGTTTCTTGGTCCTTTTTATAGTCTGATTTTCCTTTATGGTGTTTTTGACAACTTTTACTAATTTCATCGTGTCAGACTATTTATTGATAATAAATTATGGTTTTCATCATTGTTTCCAAAAGCAACCACTGCAACTGAACTGTAAAAGTTGTCAGTCTCATAAAGGAAATAAGTGACTAATTAATCCTTTTACTTAAACTTACTTAACTTTTTAAATAAAAGGAATACAAAAAGGATTGAAACTTGGTAAAAAAAATTTATTAATACAATTAACAAAATATACATGAAACTCAATGACACTTATTAATTAAGTAAGAGTATTTGTTACAATAGTTAAATATTTTTACACATATATCACACCCTCAAAAAGCTCAAAAAATTAAATTGTTGGAAAATTGCAAAAAACTTTTGCGGTTACCATAAGAAGCTGTGGTAACTTAAAACTTTAAATATATTATTTTATTATTTGTAATTTAAATTGTGACTTTCTTTGACAATGTATCGATAGTGAGTGACAAACCGCAAAAAGTAAAAATCCTAAAATTAAAATTTTGAGATGTGTCACTTTTGTTCTGAGGGTAGGATATGTGTATTATAAAAATCTTGCCAGTTCGGTAACTATAACAAAATAAGGTTTGATTATTTACCCTTTTAATTATATGTTTATAGTGACTGGAAAAATTGTCAGCTATCTCTAGACGTTTTCGAAATGATTGTCCTGCTCTGGTTGGCTAATTTTTTACTCAGTTACCACTCTTCGATAAAGCTTTTTGGCTTTTGGTGTCAGCTATTTCTCTCTAGTCAAATTTACTGAACTAAGAATGGAGGATCGTCAACGCTTTTTCAATTCTGAATGAACCTTTGTAGATATATTTTTATTAATATCAAATATTGTATGGATATTTTATATGGATCTCCCTTAAGGCACCACTAAACCAAATCTGGCAAAATTTAAATACTACTACTATCATTGGTACCTATTTTGGTGAGAATTACTTGCATTTGGCTGCTTATTATTTGAGGGATTATTAAAGATTCATATTTTAGAGAATTCACTGAAACACAAATAAATATTTTTTCTTTATTCATGTATTATGCAACTTGTATCAAATATTCCTAATATATCATATATTATTATTGCATGTTAAATCCCTTTTTGCATTTTTTTGGTTTGAACAACCTTAATACTTATTTTTTCATGTATTTTTATTTGCTAATTATAACCTCGATATGAACCAATATTAAGTCCATAGACATCGTTAGGCAAACAATGTTAAGTCTGTATTAAGGTTGTTCAAACCAAAAAAAGTCAAACATAGTCTGGCTCTGGGGTACAGATATAGGGATCATTGATACATTAATTAGCAAACTGTCACACTAAAATCATTCAAAATCATTACATATTAAGCTATATATTATAATGCAAAAAAATATTAAAAAATGTCATCTATATTTTTATTCAAAAATATTTTTAAAAAATATATGAACTATCCCTAGTCTCCCCTATTTTATATATTTACCCATTTTTCTTAATTATACCTATAAACTACCTAATTATGGTTTGCAAAAATATTTACCTTCTGTTTAAACAGAATGCTTCCTAATCCTTTGAAACGGTAATTAATGTTCACCTTTTTATTAAAAGATTACCGAAATTACGCATTAGGTACAGAAATTACTAGCGGCCTAAAACTAATCCTGCTTTTAATCCACTAACCTGCATGTTTCTTCTGGATAAATGAATTCCAAGAATGCCCAAGCTGTAACCACTTTAATTTTTCACAAAAAAGTCTAAAAATATCCACAAAATAAAACATATTTTAAAAAATATATTTCAACCTCACCAAATTCACAAAATCTGACTCCATTCTGCTAAGAAAATGGCTGTTAGATGATTCTAACCCTTTTATATCTGATGAAGTTTGAAGTCAATTTACTCTCTCCTTCTATATACTAAAGAAAAAGACGCAATGACACTTTTTGTTCATTGCTTTATTTTGTAATATCAAATGAATGGGAAGCATGTTAGTTGTGCTGCCTACCCTTAGGGGCTCACTTGGGGCTGAGAAAAATCCAACTGCTGCCATCTATAATAAAAAAAAATTAAAAAAAACAATGTACGCGGCCAGAGGTTTATCGATTAAATACTTCTCAAGGATTTCATATAGAGTGAAACTGCTTAAACGAGTCAATATGTTATGATTCAAACTCGCAAGGAAACGTTCGCAGAGCACTCTTCTTCTGGCAAAGTTTAACTGGGCTCGCGATTGAGCGATTTGGCGAAGCTTCTTTATATGTTATTTCTTCGATGACCATATATAGTGTGGCCCAAAACTATAGTGTGCTTTACAAAAACATATTTTTTTAAAATGCCCATACTACCACTATGTCGGTTTAAAACGTTTTTCTACGTTGTCCGACGCCTATTCTCCACCGCCTTCGATCCTGACAATCATCTTCTGTCAGATTTTTTTGACTCATTGATCTTTATATTGATTGTTGCCATTTTAGTTTGGGACGTCCTCTTTTTCTGCGCCCTATTGGTTGCCATTCTAGGACCTGCTTTGGTAATCTTTCGTCGTTCATCCGTTGTATATGGCCATACCATATCAGTTGCCTTTTAGTGATGTTATCCGTTATGCTTCCCTCGATTGCCATTCTTTCTTTTATGATCTCATTTCTTATGTGATCTATTCTCATTGATCTTCTTATTGCATCCATTTCGACACTTTCCATTTTTAGTTTGTATTTTTCTGTAACGCGACAAGTCTCCATTCCATACAACAGCGTGCTTTTCACCATTGTTTAATATATATTAAATTTGACATTCTTTTTTATCCCTCTGCTCCATAAAATACTGTTAAAACATTCAATAACCTTTTTTGCTTTTACTATTCTTTTTTCCAATATTTGTGACTTGTACGCTAAGCAGAATATACGGTAAATTAATAAGAAATAAAGTGGAGAGCGAATATAAAAACATGGAGGCAGAAGAACAAGCCGGTTTCAGGGTGGGTAGATCGACTTTAGATCATCTCCTTTGTATAACCCAAGTTATTGAAAAGAAAATGGCATACGGACAACAGCTGCATCTGCTTTAAGTCGATTTGCAGAAGGCATATGATAATATACCACTAAATCTACTTTGGAAAGCGTTGGAAAACACAAACGTAAGCGTACAACTAATTAAGGCCATCAAAGAGTTATTCCGCAATAGTAAGGCAAAAGTTAAAATAAAAGCAAAATTATGATGGATGATATAAGAACAAAAGAACTGGAGACGTAGAACGTTGTGAAACCGTTAAATATATAAATATATATATATATATATATATATATATATATATATGTTATATTAAAAATATGCGTAGGTGTATTTACTTAATGCGTAGTTTCTAGAATAAGTTAAGACGTAGTACCATAATTGCACAATATTGCTATTGTTTTCAAGATCATATAAAAGTCATTTGATAAACATGTTTACTTCCATATTCTTCGGGAACCCACGCGAAGCTGTGTCAGCACTCTTGTAACTATAAGTAGGCTAGCAGGTAAACAACGTCTTTTAGGTTTGACTTAGCATCTAAACGGTTCACATCTAACTTTAAAGTTGTCTTATTTGTAAAAGTAACTAAATAAAATAAAGTTATTTTTTAAAAAAGAGTTTTATTAAGCTCGCATCTAAAATTGGCGCAGTCGTGCGGATTTTTTTGAACACGTCGTACTCTAAAGTCGCGTGGTGAAGTTCTAACTTCTTTACGAAAAATAAAGGACATACGTGCTAAAAAAAGTGCTAAAAATCAAGAACATTGTATAAAAAACTGGTCTCCAGTCTCCATTCGTGGATATACATCGTTCCTGAACAGAAGTGACTCGAAGAAAATAAAAGAAGAAAAATACCAGTATAAACTGAACAAAGTAAACGAAACATTCAACACTGAAGACTTAAATTGTTGTGTGTGAGCAAGGAGTTGAACCCAGCCTTTGGAAGTGGCTACGAATTTTCTATTGGAACTTCGTGAGACGCCCGGAATTGAACCCAGCTTCTGAGGGTTGCTGCGCAACAAAGTCCTTCAGCAGATTGAATCAAATAAGAAAAAAGAAGAAAGAAGAAGAAACAAATGAAGACAACACTTTCTATGTAAGCAACTTTATTATTATTTCCTTTAATTATTGTTATTTTTTTGAACTTGCTGTCAACCTCCGTGTGTGTACACGTAAAACTATTATTTAATTTTATAAATAATTAAGTTTCAATTTAAAACATCTTATTTTATATTTATTAAGTTTTAAAAATACTTTAAAAATGTCAAATCCAGATAATATTAATCAAAATCAAGCTCCAACAACAACAACAATTGAACCTTATAAACTTTCCGAAATATTTTCGTTACTACCAGAATATGATGGTAACCCTATTAATCTTAATACCTTTATAAATGCGTGCGATCTGGCGTACCAAATGTGTGTTCCAACACAAAGATCATTTTTAATTGTCAAAATTAAAAATCAATTACGCGGAGAAGCCTCTAGATTAATTAACTCGCAAGACTTAGATACATGGGCACAAATTAAACGAATGCTTCTTGCCCATTACGCGGATCAAAGAGATTTGTCAGCTTTGACTCAAGATCTCCAAAAATTATTTCAATTACCAAACGAAAGTCCTTTAATTTTTATTTCAAGACTTCAAGTCCATATTGCTAAAATAAATGCTGCAATTAATAAACAGGACTTAACAAATATTGAAAAACAAGCTCAAGGTACACTAATCGAAACAATGATTTTAAATACTTTATTAACAGGCTTAGATAAAGACTTAAGTTTAGTCGTAAGAGCAAGTAAACCTGCAACATTTTTAGAAGCAGTTTCTTGTGTTAAATCTGAACTTCAATTTGAATATTTTCAAAAACAAAGACTTCATAAATTGCAATTTTCTCAAAAATTAAAACCTAGTCAACAAAAAATTTGTTCTTTTTGCAAAAGATCGGGACATTTAATACATGAGTGTAGAACGAAACAAAATAGTAGAACTATTCAAAATTACATACCAAACTTTAATCCGACTTTACCTTCCACGTCAAATTATAGACAAACTCAAACTTTCACCCCAAATTATAGACAAAATCAACCTTCCACGTCGAATTTTAAACAAAACCAACCTTCCACGTCAAACTATCGACCAACTCAATCACCAACATCTAACAATTATAGACCAAATAATCAAGGAAATTATTTTAGGTCTCAATCAAATAATAATCCTCAATCAAACAATAATCAAAGATCAAATTTTCAAAATAAACCTATGCATTTTATGGAAAATGTAGAAAATGGAACTCAAGATTTTGAAGATACTTATTATCAAAATCAAACTAATGATTTTTCTAATGATCAAAATCTTTATGATAATAATTTTGAACAATATGAAGATGTTTCTTTTGAACAAGAATATGATTCTAATGATGAACAAAATGTAAATTTTCGAAGACAAGCCTCGGAAATCGATCAAACGTTAATAAATTTTCAAACTATGTCAATACAGAACGAACACGATCAAGCGAACCAAACTCAAAACAAGTTCATGTAAAACATCAAATTTTAACTTTTTCAAGTAATCTTTATTATTTTACAGACATTACACAAAAATTTAAAATTTTAGTTGATACAGGTGCTAGTTGTTCTGTTTTTAAACCAAAAACATGTGAGTAATATTTACAAAGATTTCCTGAAAATGTAACTGTCAAAGGCATTTCAAATGAACCTTCAATTAACGAATCAGTTTTAATTCCTTTTACTTTGAAAGATCCTTTTAAAGTACTAGTTTGTGATCTTGACATAGGATTTGATGGACTAGTAGGATCAGATTTTTTAAAACATTATAATTGCATTATTGATTATCAAAATAATAAATTGATTACCAATTTTAAAACAGTTCCTTTATATAGAACTAACCCAGAACAAAAAGACTTTACTGTAAATAATGAACCAATAAAAAATATAATACAAATAGAAGGAAGAACAGAAAGAGCTTTTAAATTAAAAACAGATAAATTAAAAAATACAGAAGTTATTTTACTAGCTCAACAAAAAGACAAATGTTACATTCCTAATTGCATTGTTAAAATAAATGAAAAAGGAGAATTTTGTACAACAATTATTAATGCCTATGCAACTACTAAAACGATAAATTTTGATAATTTTGAATTTGAAAATTTACCTAGCAACTCAAAAACAACTGAAGTATGTTTTAATCTAAAAGAAAATAAACCAATAATAAGAGAACATGTAATACCAAAGCAATTAAGATTAGATCACTAAAATGACGAAGAAAAAGAAATCATAACATCACTTTGTCTAGATTTTTCGGATATATTTTACTTAGAAGGAGATAATTTAACTTTTACAAGCGAAATTAAACACTCCATTCACACCAAAGAAACCAAACCAATTTTTACAAAGTCCTATCGATATCCTCAAGTACATAAACAGGAAGTAAAAAGGCAAGTTTCAAAAATGTTAGAACAAGGAATAATTCAACATTCTGTTTCTCCATGGTCCTCTCCAGTATGGGTAGTACCAAAGAAATTAGATGCTTCAGGCAAACAAAAGTGGAGAGTTGTAATTGATTACAGAAAGTTAAATGAAGTTACAATTGATGATAAATATCCTTTGCCAATGATATCAGATTTACTTGATCAATTAGGACATTGTGAATACTTTTCAACTTTAGATCTTGCATCAGGATTCCACCAAATTGAGGTAGATCCTAAAGATACTCAAAAAACAGCTTTTTCAGTTGAAAATGGTCATTATGAATACATTCGAATGCCGTTTGGACTTAAAAATGCTCCATCAACATTTCAAAGAGTTATGGACAATATTTTACTTGGTATCCAAAACGAAAGATGTTTGGTATACATGGACGATATTATTATTTATTCAGATACAATTAATGAACATGTCAAAAGACTAAAAGAAGTTTTTTCTAGATTAAGAAAAGCAAATTTAAAGATTCAACCAGATAAGTGTGAATTCCTACGAAAAGAGGTTGCATATCTAGGTCACATAATAACTGATAAAGGTGTAAAACCTAATCCAAATAAAATTTCAGCTTTGAAAAATTTTCCAGAACCCAAAAATCAAAGAGAAATTAAAGGTTTCCTAGGATTAGCAGGATATTATCGACGATTTATCCAAGATTTTGCCAAAATTTCTAAACCATTAACTAAATTATTACAAAAAGATCAACCATTTGTTTTTGACGCAACTTGTAAAGAATCTTTTGAAAAATTAAAAAATATTTTGACAACCAGTCCAATTTTGATTTATCCTAATTTTAATGAACCTTTTCTTTTAACAACTGATGCCAGTGGTTATTCAATAGGATCTGTGTTATCTCAAGGACCAATAGGAAAAGATTTGCCTATTGCATATGCCTCAAGAACTTTAAATAATACGGAACAAAAATATTCTGTCATTGAAAGAGAACTTTTAGCCATTATATGGTCAGTCAAACACTTCAGACCATATTTATACGGAAGAAAATTTAAATTAATCACGGACCATCGTCCTTTAACTTGGTTATTCTCAATTAAAGATCCTGGAAGTCGTTTAGCCAGATGGAGATTAAAACTGGAAGAATATGATTATGAAATAATCTATAAACCAGGAAAAATTAACAAAAATGCAGATGCCCTTTCTAGAATAAGAATTGAAGAAAACATAAACAAAATATATCACTCAGTAATGTTTCAAAAGCAAATTAATGAAGAAAATATTAAAATTTTATATGGAAACTTATTTGATGCACCTCAAAATTTTTCATTAGCACATTGTGTATCAAAAGATTTAAAAATGAAAACGGGAATTGCAAAAGAATTCAAAGAAAGATTTGATAATGTAGATTATTTAAAAGAACAAAATAAACAAATTGGTGAAATAGCAACTTTACAACTATCCAATAGAACTATTTACTATTTAGTTACAAAAGAATTATACTATCAAAAGCCAATATATGATACAATTTATCAAATTTTGCAAAACCTAAAAAATATTCTTCTGCAAAATAACGAGAAATATTTAGCTATACCCAAAATAGCATGTGGTTTAGACTCACTCGATTGGAACATTATATTGGCAATGATTAAATCAACCTTTCAATCAACTGATATACAAATAAATATTTATATTTTACCAGATAAAAGATCTGCTTTAATTAATGCCCTTACAGAAGATGAAAATTCCAATGAATCAGAAAATATAGTTGAAGATGAACTAGCTTTAATGTCTCATCAAACTTTGGAAAATGAATTTAAGAGATTTCACAATTTATTTCAAACAACATCATTAATTGATTATTCAAAGATTAGATATACAAATGATCAACTATTGGATAAAAAACACAAAAATATTATAACCATTTTTCAACAAGATAACTTAAAAGAAAAACATCATACTATAATAAGTGACATATTAGATGAAGAACTTAACTTTGATTTAAATAAAATTAATATTTGTTCTTCAAAAACAGTTAATAAACGAAAGTATTTTATAATTCCAGTACCGTATGTTGAGGAAGAAGCCAATTTAACTCTTTTCAAAATTTTATGTAGATGTCAAAATGACATTGATATCTCCAAAACATTCTATGTTGAAAATAATGTAGATTTACCAATTTTAGAAATGCTCTGTTTTGTCTTTGCTGAAAAAGATTTAAATTTGGTAATTTGTCAAGATATAGTTACTGAGCCAGTAGAAGATCAAAGACAAATAATAATTGATCAATATCATTCCGGAAAAAAGAATTTTCATAGGGGAATTAATGAAACAATTAGGAGAATTAAAGAAAAATATAATTGGAAAGATTTAACCAAAGATGTTGAAAAATTTATAAACCAATGTGAAATATGTCAAAGAAATAAAATTTTAAGAAAAAATTTGGACAATCCACTTGTGATTACTGAAACTCCAAAAACACCATTTGAAAGAATTAATCTAGATATTTTAGAAATTCCAGAAAGAAATTTGGTTTTAACAATAAGAGACGAATTGACAAAATTCATTCAAGCTTATCCATTAAATGATAAAACTGCAAAATCAATTGTTAATACACTATTATTATTTTTTCAACATTATGGAACTCCTTTAAGAATCCATACGGATTTAGGTAGAGAATTTAATAATCAGCTTTTAAAAGACTTGTGTAAGATGTACGATATCAAACTAACTTTTTCAAGTACAGGACATCCACAATCAAATGGAAGTTTAGAAAGATTTCATGCAACATTATTAGAAATGATCAGAGTTTGTAAAACAGAAAGTCCTGAAGAACATCCACTACAATTGTTACCATTTACTGTCATTTGTTATAACAATTCAACATGTAAAACTCATGGATTTACACCGTACGAGTTAGTTTTTGGACATACAGCAGCAAGACCTCCAGAAACTCTTTACAATGAAGAAGAACTTATTTGCAAATATATCAGAGATTTAAATGCAAGGATCAAACATTATTATCGTATAGCTAGATCAAGAACAAAACTGTCAAAACAAAAAGCTAAAGAAAGATTCGATAAACACGTAACTCCAAATTATGAATTTAAAGTAGGCGATAGAGTTTTCGTGAAAGAAACTCAAATTACTGGAAAATTATCACCTAAATTTAATGGACCTTTTGAAATTAGAACAATTTCAAATAATTCTGCAACTGTTTATAATCCAATAACTAAACAAATTTCAAAATATAATTTTGATCTTTTAAAACCTTGTCATAAACCCGATTCAGACTCTGATTCTGACTGAAACTTTTCCTTGTTTCAGATTACTCGTTTTCCTTATCGGATGGGGAAAAGAACAATACAAGATCGATGAAATAAATAATACCGTAGGTGTTTATTTTCATAAAGAACTTAGTATAAAGGTATCAAATGATAAATGGACCTTATTAGTTTATAAAGATATTAAAGCTTTGCAAGATGCTTTTATTAGTAATAATGTTATTTTAGATAGCTTACGCTTAATGCTTCATCAATCAACTGGAAATATTAAAATGATCCACTTAGATATAAGACCACACGTGTCACTTTTATTTCAAATTTCCAATGATATAACCAATAAATTTAATGAAATCTATTCAGACATGCCTTACACATCAAGACGTAAAAGAGGTTTAATAAACGCTCTCGGTACTGTTTGGAAGTATATAACGGGAAATTTAGATGCAGCTGACGGTCAATATTATGAAAATTGTATCAATAAAATTGAAAAAGATGATAAAGAATTGGAAAACTTAATGAAAAATCAAATAAGTGTTACTACGTCAGTAATAAAACAATTTAATGCAACTTTGCGCAAACTTCAAATTGATGAAGAAACTTTCAACTCCAATATAATTGAAATTTCAAAATCAATACATCAGATTCATGATGAAATCGAACTTCTTAATCTTAAATTTTATTTTATTAATCTTTGTGAACAATTATTGGAATCATACACTTATATTCAATCTCAAATAACGGATGTATTAGATTCAATTTCTTTTGCCAGATTAAAAATTATTCATACAAGTATTATCCTTCCTAATGATTTAACTAATGCTTTTAAACAAATTGCCCAAAATTTACATACAAATAATTTACCGGTAGCACCCATGGACGATAGAATTGCAACATACTTAGATATTATTGATTTGAATGCTTATATTACAAATGAAAGACTTGTTTTTGTCTTGGACATACCATTGGTTCGACCAGAATGGTATTCCGTTTTCCGATTGTACCCAATACCAATTTATGATAATCGAACTATGTTACATCATATTTTGCCTGTTAGTAAGAAATATATTGCTAAAGATAACGATGATGATCTCTATTTATCTTTATCAGAAATTGACACTTGTAGGGATTTGGGCTATAAAATGAAAATTTGTAAAAATTTATATCCTCTTCCGATTGATAGCAATTCAATTTGTGAAGCTCAGTTATTAAGAACTCAAAAATTGTTAACTTTTCCAAAAACCTGTGAGTTAGTTTTGATTTTAGCAGAAGACTATAATATTCAAATTTTACAAAATAATGTTTGGCTAATAAGTGTAACAAATCAACTTCCAATTACAATAAAATGTAACACTGATACTATTTCGAAAATTGTAACAAAAAATGTAATTTTGTCTTTAAAACCATATTGTTCAGCTTTTGTAGGATCAACTAAAATCCAAGCCAATCAATTACAAACACTTGATTTAAGTTATAATTATTCAAATTTTATTCAAATTCCTTTCAATTGTTGTGAAAAATATCCAGAAAAACTTAGAAATCTTCCTAGATTAAAACCTTTAAAAATAACAAAACTAAATTTGGAAGATTTGGAAATTGCTAAACATAAATTAGATCAATATGCAAACGAATTGGATGATTTAATCAATGAACCTGAAATTGAAAAATATCATTCATGGCTTACATATCTTGTATTGGCTTTGATTATGGTTTTAGTTTTAATTTACTTTTATTGTAAATGTAAAAATCGAAGAGCTAAAAATGTACGTATAGGCATCGAAAATAATACTGATAACAATGATTTTCCACCATCACCAAATATATCAAGTTTATCAAGTTTAGGCAAAAGATTTTCAATAGCTAGGCGTAGGCCATCAATAAGGCTTACAGAGCCAATCGAAGAAGATATTGAATTAAATACTAATGTTTTAAGAAAATCTTATGTTTAATTGTATTTTGTAATTTTAGGAATTTTAAATTTTGTTAGTAAAAGTTACTGCATTGTATAGCACTAACTTTTTAAATTGCGAGGGAGTTGTTATATTAAAAATATGCGTAGGTGTATTTACTTAATGCGTAGTTTCTAGAATAAGTTAAGACGTAGTACCATAATTGCACAATATTGCTATTGTTTTCAAGATCATATAAAAGTCATTTGATAAACATGTTTACTTCCATATTCTTCGGGAACCCACGCGAAGCTGTGTCAGCACTCTTGTAACTATAAGTAGGCTAGCAGGTAAACAACGTCTTTTAGGTTTGACTTAGCATCTAAACGGTTCACATCTAACTTTAAAGTTGTCTTATTTGTAAAAGTAACTAAATAAAATAAAGTTATTTTTTAAAAAAAAGTTTTATTAAGCTCGCATCTAAAATATATATATATATATATATATATATATATATATTTATATATATATATAAATATATATTTATATATATATATATATATATATATATATATATATATATATATATATATATATATATATGTCTGGCCTGTGGAGGGGTCACAAGCCAAGTGACACTCTCTGCTGCTACAGATAACGACGTAAGACCTGTACAGCCAGCTTCGCCTGCAGGGGGGGCCGTAGGCCTTCGGGATTCGCATCCCCGCAGACCCCAGCAATCCAACTGGCGGGTTAGCACCCCGCGGGTTGAGAATTACCTGCTCTCGTTGAACCAAACGAAGCCTCGGAACCCGCCCCAGACGTCGGGAGTGCGTCTGTGGGAAGATCGTTACAGTCCCTAGCACAAGAAGGCGGAGCGAGTGTCGCCTCTGTGCGAAACGGAACCACAAGGCCAAGCACCCCCAATCACGACACCCGGAGGAACAGCTTGGATCTGCAGGACGCAAGTCCACCGGAGACGGGGAAGGCAGCATTGGACCAGGGAAATGAATCTCACACTGATGAATGCTTACTTCAAAGTCACTTAAGGGGAGACAAAGAAAACCAAGTACCGGGCAAGAATGGTTGAACTATGGAATGAAGCTTTTCCCGAAAAACAGTTCACATCGCAACACCTAGCGGCACAAATTACTAACATCAAAAAGCGTAAGTTGATATCTCCTGATGAACTAGCTGCAATGAAGGCTGAAGCAACTGAAAACCGGAACAGGAGGCCGCAACTGCTTAGGCAGTCACTAGCAAGGAGAAGCTTTATACCAGCGGCCCCAGATGAAAGGACTGAACCAAACGATGAGCCACAACAAGAAGATGATCGACCAGTATCAGCCGAGATTAAGCTGCTCTTTCAAGAATTCCATCATAAATATGAAGGAGTAGAAATGCACGTAAGGCCAAAGCTATCACGCATTAAAATCACCTTAGAGGTCAAAAACACAATAGAAGCAATTAACACAACACTTAAAGGAGAGTTCACAAGATCTAATGACCTAGAAAACCTATGTCATAACGTATACTGCGCTGCTAGCGTTGCCACTAGCATACACGCGCAAACAAAAACCACGCCTTCTACAACAACAAACGAAACCCAAAAACAACCTCCATGGGAGAAAAGGCTTGAAGAAAAAATCTCTGCCTTCCGGCGGGAGATTGGTGTATTACACTCGTATCTTACGACCGATCAACCCAAAAAGAAGCTAGAGAAGAAAGTTTTAAGCTATGCAAAGAGCGCAAAAATAAAGAAAAACGATGCGCAGTATCGGGAAAAACTACTCCTTAGAGTCGAGGTGTTAAAGCAAAAGATAGCAGCACTGGGAAATAGGATAAAAAGGTATCATAAGAGAACGCTTAGGCGGAAACAAAATTACCTTTTTATCAATAACCAGAAATTATTCTTCAGAAATCTTAACGAGGAGAACCAAGGCCAAAATACAAACACAATACCCTCTAAGGAAGAAATGACTGAATTCTGGTCGAGCATCTGGTCTCAGAGAGTTGAGCATGACTTCCAGGCACAATGGATCGCTGCTGAAAAAGAAAGCGCGGCAAATTACACAGAGATGCCAGAGGTTACTGTCTCTGAAACAGACGTTAAGAAGACAGTAAAGCGACTCAAAAACTGGACAGCGCCGGGACTTGACGGAATACACAATTATTGGTGGAAGGGATTCTCACACACACACAAGATCTTAGCGAGCCTGATTCAAAACGCATTAAGGAATCCACGCGAAATCCCCACATATCTCACGCTTGGGCAGACACACATGCTGCCTAAGAAAGGAAATTTACAACAGGCCAAAAACTATAGACAAATAACGTGTCTTCCGTCGGCTTACAAGATACTGACTTCCATCTTAGGGCACAAGCTTAATGGTCACCTTAAAGTGAACAAAATCCTAGCATGGGAACAGAACGGATGTAAGCAAAAAGCTAAAGGATGCAAGGAACTCTTGGTGATCGACAACGTCATAACCAAACAAGCAAAAAGACGCCAAAAAAATGTTTCCATGGCATGGATCGATTACCAAAAGGCGTATGACTCGGTACCACACTCATGGCTGATAGAAGTCCTTAAAATTTACAAGGTTCACGAAAATCTGATAGGTTTACTACAGCATTTAATGTCGACATGGAGGACGACTCTGACAGTCAGGGGGGGACCAACTCATACAGCTCAGAAGAGATATCTGTTCGCCGAGGAATATTCCAAGGCGACAGTTTTAGCCCACTGTGGTTTTGCCTAGCCCTTAACCCACTAAGCAACATGCTTAACAGAAGTTCATACGCATACACAATCGATGACCATGCAAAAATATCGCACGTCTTTTATATGGACGATCTCAAACTATACGGAAGAGGACAACAACAGTTAGAGGGAGAGCTGGAGCTTGTTAGAAGCTTCAGTGAAGGCATACAAATGAAATTTGGACTTGACAAGTGTGCGGTCGTCCATGTAAGGAGAGGTAAACTGATGGAGCAAGGCGATATCACACTGAGGGATGGAGGTCGGATCAAGGAACTAGGGACAGAAGCCACTTACAGGCATTTGGGTATCCAACAAACCTACGAGATACGACAAAAGGAAAACAAGGAAGGGGCAGAGCGCGAACTGATCCGGAGGGTACAGAAGATACTAAAAACGCAATTAAATGCTAAAAACAAGATAGCAGCAATAAATACCTGGGCAGTACCAGCTTTTACATACACCGCCGGAGTACTTTCATGGTCAAAAACTGGCCTGGAAAGATTAGATCAGAGGATCAGAAAACTCCTCACTAAGAAAGGATTACTGCACCCTAACTCAGCAATCGAACGACTGTACCTATCTCGTAGGGAAGGAGGGCGTGGACTGAGCAGTCTGCAAGCTTCAAATATCAAAGAAAGAAAAATGCTCAGAAAATACTTTAATAAACACAATCAGCCAGTACACAGAAGTATACGAAACTGGGATAAAAAGATCACTCCACTGAACCTGGCAAATCCGGAGGAGCCAGAGGAAGATAATCTTTCTGAGCAGCTTAAATCCAACTGGCAAAGAAAAGTGTTGCACGGGAGGTTCTACACAAGTCTGCATCAACCTGAAGTAGATATTGCCGCATCTAACTCCTACCTAACGACAGGGTACCTTTTCCAGAGACCGAAGGAGCTCTCCTCGCGATCCAAGATCAGGTCGTTAAAACGAGAACATATACCCGACATATCCTCAAGCAGGAGGTAGAAACAACCAAGTGCAGACTTTGTAATATAGCTGAGGAAACCGTACAACACTTGGCATCGGGTTGCTCTGCCATTGCTAACACCAAATATCTGGAAAGACACAATAACATGGGTAAAGTGGTTCACCAGATGGTCAGTCTAAGTAAGGGTTTGCTGGAGAAATTCACTCCTCACCATATGTACAGTCCACAGCCACTGCTTGAAAATAATACCACGAAGATCTACTGGGACGTTACCGTAGAAACAGATAGAGCAGTGGAGCACAACCGACCGGATATGGTTGTGTGGAACAAAACGGGAAAAACGGCAATTATAATTGATTTTACTGTTCCGCAAGATTATAACTTGGCTAAAGCCTATGGAGAAAAAATAACGAAATATCAAGCATTGACTCAGGAAGTAAAAACCATCTGGAACTTACAAAAGGTGACAATAATGCCAATAGTCATCAGCGCCAACGGCTTGGTACACAGAAAAACCATGCAACATATAACAGAGCTTAGCATGCCAAATAGTGCTATCACATGGATGCAGAAAGCCGTTGTACTTGGGACCGTTGGAATTATTCGACGGACTGTCTCGCCGTATTGACACTAGCAGTGTCCTTGGCGACAATGAGCGCCCGGACACTGTTAGCCAAAACCACGTATGTGTGAATTAAAAAAAAAAAAATATATATATATATATATATATATATATATATATATATATATATATATATATATATATATATATATATTTAACGGTTTCACAACGTTCTACGTCTCCAGTTGTTTTGTTCTTATATCATCCACTAAAGTACGTTCACCCACTGTCATAATTTCTCTATATATATTCTTTTTTCCAATTCTTTACAGTCTCTTCCTGTCTTATCAAATATGACACTCAAGTATACATACTCATTGCATGGAGATATTGTTTGTCCATTTTCTAGTACTAACTCACTGGATTCGTTTCCAATACATAAGTACTGTGTCTTGTCCACGTTCACTGTTAATCCCCACTTTTGGTATTCTTCTTTTTTTTTACGGGTATGCGCACTCGCAAGGAGATCCCCATCACGCTCGAGAAGCGGCAAGTGCGCGGAAATGTTGGTGTGTGTTGGTTTTGAAACGGTTCATGTTGTAACCTGCAGGGAAAACTGTCGCAGGGAGTTTATTCCACAGCGATGCTGTGCTCCAGAGATACGAATTCTGATATAATGAGGTTCTTGGTGCCTCTATTTTGACAATAAATTGATGGTTACCGTCTGTTTGACGTGTTTGCCTAGTAGGTGCTACTCCCGGAGGGATCATACGTGCCAACTCTTCAGAGCCTTTTCCGTGATAATACCTGTAGAAGAGAGATAGATCGCCCACAGTTCTTCGACCTTCGAGAATATCCAAGCGGGTAAGTGCGAGGTCATTGATCAGCTTGATAGCTCGTTTTAGCACGGTGTTCAAAAGCATTAAGGTATGTTTGGGTGCCGCACTCCATATATGTGAGCAGTACTCCATAGTTGGTCGAATCTGGGCTTTGTAGAGTGTCAGCAGTTGGCTTGGTGTATACAGATGTCTTGTACGAAATAGCACCCCAAGCTTTTGGGACGCCCTTTTAGCTATATCTGCCACGTGACTGTGCCAAGACATCTTGGTCTCTGCAGTGACTCCTAAGATGTTCAAATGGCTCTGCAATGCGACAGCACTTTCAGATAGCATGATGTTTGGCTCACCGGTGCTGGTCTTTTTTGAAAACAGGGCTGCTTGGGTTTTCTGCGCGTTGAACTGTACAAGGTGTTTGTTGCCCCAGTCCTCTATTATCTCCAAGTCGTTATTTATCTGTGATATTTCAGTTACTCTAAGGCAATGAAATTCACGTGCGGAGAGACAAGTGGGTGGTATGACTGAGGAGACTACATTGCCATCATCTGCAAAGCAATAAAGTGGATTTACTGTTTTATCTATGAGCTCATTTGTGTAAATCAGAAAAAGTGTTGGCGAAAGGATTGCTCCCTGTGGCACACCAGCATTTATTTGGTAAGAGTTGGAGTTCCGGCCATCCAGTGCAACATAAATGGATCTATCCTTAAGGTAACTTTCAAACCAAGTGCAAAGTCTCGGCGACAATCCCGTTGCTTTGAGCTTGTTGAGCAGATTTTCATGCCATCGAATGCTTTAGATATATCTAAGGCAATTGTTCTTGTTTCACCTCGCAACTCAATCGCTTTTTGCCATAAGTGAGTGACGTATGTAAGTAAATCGCCAGTTGACCTATATTTTCGAAATCCGTATTGCTTGTCGTTGATAATTTTGTACTTTTCCAAGTACTTGGTTAGGTGATTGTTCACAACTCTTTCCACTACTTTTGATATCACCGGAAGTAGAGCAATTGGTCTATAGTTTAACGGATCTGTCTTTTTTCCTTTCTTTGGAATGGGTTGTACTGCGGCGGACTTCCATGATGATGGATATACTCCTTGCCTATAAGATAAATTGAATAATTTTGCGAAAGTCGGGGTGAGTTCGCTAGCACAATTTTTGAGTACTATCGCGGGAATGCCATCTGGACCCATTGCTTTGAATGTATCCAACTTTTTATGGGATTTTCGTATTTCTCTGTGACAAAAGGGTACCACTGGCATACTGTGGGAAACCCTTTCAATGAACGGTGGAGTTTTTCCATTTGGCACTGTTAGGTTTGAGTTGGAGGAAAAGATTTTGGCCAGCATATTGGCTTTTTCCTCTGATGTTGTGGCTATGTGAGTATTTTTATCTGTATGACTTGGTGAAGTTTGATCCAACGGCTTTTGCAAGACACCAAAAGGACCTAGAACTACTTGGACAATTCAGCAACCTGTTTTTTATTCTTTGATTGAATGTTTCTTTGGCGGCGTCAATAGTAACTTTGCACTATTTCTGGCTTCTATAAATTCTGTGTGGTTCTGAGCGGTTTGTTGTCGTTTCCAAAGGCTATATGCTCTGTGTTCTTTCTGTACAGCAATTTGACACTGGCTGTTGAACCAAGGTTTTGCATTAGCTCTGCGTTTTATTGTATGTGGGATATATGCATCCATTCCAGATAAGATTACTTTTGTTATTTCATTACAGCAAATAGTGGGATCAGCTGTTTTAAAGCAAACCTCTTGCCATGGAAAATCTAGGTAAAATTGTTTAAGGTCATTCCATTTTGCCGATTTATAGTGCCACATTTTACGAGGAAGTGATTGTTGGCTTGGCGGTATGAACATTTCGCACTTTGTTCTTATAAGTTTATGATCGGATGAACCAAGTGGGGGATCTACTTGAATTTTGTACAAGTCAGGATTTGTAGTTAGAAACAAGTCTAAAAGCGCTGCAAATTCACCCCTTTCTGAGATACGGGTAGGTTCATCGACAAGCTGCGTTAGACCACAACTTATGGCAAAAGCTTCTGCTTCCCTGCCTTCATTATCTGTTTTGTTGTGGTGTTTTAGCCAGGGTATATTGTGGACGTTGAAATCGCATAAAAAAACAATTTCCGCATGTGGATAGTTAGACTGTATACTGTCACAGTTTTCGGATAATGTCGCAAAAAACTTTTGATACTCGGTGTTACTTGGCGGTCGGTAGAGGCAGCAAATGAACTTGGTCGATGACTTTGAGGTGAATTTCAACCATATGATATCGAGGTTCGCTGGTTCTAGCTTCTCCTCTCAATGACATGAAAGGTCATTTTTAATGTACACACAGATCCCAAAATTATGTCGAAATCGGTGGTGTAGGTCATAGCCGGGATAAATATAGTTCACAATAGGTGTTGCAGAACGGATTTTAGTTTCAGTGAGAACAAGGATGTCAGGTCTTTGTTCTTCGAGATGTTGGTGAACTGAATTCATGTTGGTACTTAATCCTCTTATATTGCTAAAATCAATTCTGAGTTGAGTTTTTGGTCTTCTTTTAATATCTTTGCATGAAGGACCCCCAGGATCACCCGACGCCCGGAGATCCGAGTGGTCGGGTATTTTACCTCCGGAATATTTTGATCCTGGAGGCGCCATCATGCTATCTGTTGTTGGATCTCATTGTTGGAACCGGACTGCCAGCGCAGTAGCGGAACGTGGTGATACCACTTAGCGCTACTCAGTTCTGGCATGGTGGTATCTCACCGGTCGACGCCCAATAAGTAAAAAGCGTCTACCACCTATAGTTAAGTATTCTGTTAACTTTCTCATCATATACTCCATATCTTCTTTATCGTTAGCTACAATTACTTGGTTGGTAAATCGGTCGTTAAGTTGTATTCCCAACAACATCTCTGTCTTAAGCGTTTTGTTACCAGAAATTCTTTTGAAAGTCAATTTTCAATTTTAATTTTAGATTTTGACCCTTTGTATAGTTCTTTTATCCGTGTCCTTATATGGTTGATATTAGTTTGCTCTAACACTGTCCACAATTTTGCTACTGAAACGGTAACATATGCTTTTTGTAGGTCCACAAAGGTACCATGAGTCTCTATATTTCTGGCGCTCCTTTTCTCAATTACTTGTTTAAGACAAAAAAACATTATCACTACAAGATCTGCCTGCACAAAACTCACTTTGCTCTTCTTCTTCTTGTTCACGAAAATCATTCTCTATTAGATCTCTAAGACTCCTACGGTACAATCTACTTAGAGTACTGGTTACTGAAATTCCTCTGTAATTGTTGCAACCAGCTTGTTTCCTTTTTTTATGTATTGAGGATATGAATGCAATTTTCCAATCATTAGGGACTGGATGTCCGTTTATGCATTGATTGATAATATATGAGAGAATCCATATTTGAGCATTTCAGCATATATTCCCCCAGGTCCACTAGCTTCTCCGGATTTAGGCTTTTTAATATTATTCTTTATCATTTCTTTTTCGATGATTACTTCCTCTCCATGTACTTCTATGTCTCTCCTCGAAGAAGCTGCCAGATATTCGGGTCTCGTCTCCTGCAGCAGTCCCTTGTAGTGTTCTGTCCATTGTTCTGGTTTGATTATCTGGATGTTTACTTTTTCTTTTGTTGGGTTTTTTACTATAGAAATGAATTTCAATACTTCAGAACTCTGCCTACCTCCTACGTGTGTGTTTATGTCGTAGCACTTGCGATCGAACATTCAATTTTTTTCTGTGCGTATCAAATTTCTTAGCTGTCTTCTGGTTTTCCTCTAGATTTCTAGGTCTCTTTGCTCTTTAGTACTGAGCCATTTCAAGTACGTGCGTTTTTTCTCTTTGACCATTTCCTGTATTTTGTGCGTCCACCACATCTTCCTGTTATTTCTATTATCTTGGTATCCAACAGCTTCGTTGCTTGCTTCCTTCAAGCTTTTTATTATGTTTGTATATATTCTCTTCAAATGAGTGCTATGTGTTTATTTACTAAATGAAGAGTTCTACACCTTATAGGTATACATATTAAGTAAAATGAGAACGAAAAATAAAATTCTATTCTATTCTATTCTATTCTTCTCTAAATCTTTGAGTACTTTCGATTTCTGGACTTCTAAAGTTGTATTTTTTAATGTCTTCGATGCAATCTAGGTTTTCATTTTCTATAATACTTTCGTCCTTATTTGTTTTTCTTAAAGGGAATAATATTTTTGCTTTTACCAGATGGTGGTCAGATCCACCAACCACGAAGTGCTCGCACATAATACCACTTTAGTTGCGAGTGTTCTTCACCTATAGCATAATCAATGATTGATT
The DNA here is from genome assembly GCA_963576565.1 of Aspidapion aeneum. Lineage (NCBI taxonomy): Eukaryota > Metazoa > Arthropoda > Insecta > Coleoptera > Brentidae > Aspidapion > Aspidapion aeneum. Next base: position 69,403,102 of record OY755040.1, on the reverse strand, counting down.
TAAGATTTCTTGTTGGCTGAATCCAGGTATATCGATGAATATCTTTGTGTTTAAAAAAACCATTATTTATATTTAGGGTACGGGTAGGCCTCGTCAGATGTCTATCAGGGGAAATGAATCGACCCCTGCCCTCCGTAGATTCCAGGTACTCTCCGACCCGTAGAGTTAGCACCAGTATAGGGTCCCTTTCCCAGGGTTACGGGAGAAGAGAGAATGGACCTCGGTACGGTGATCATAGCATAAGGTGGCAACCCTTTCTTTTAGGGATAGTATAAAAGACTACAGCTGTTGCCTTACAGTATGGCGTTGGTTCGTCAAAGGCTAGAGGAGTAAAACCTTGATTAAAAATCCTGGCCCTCCAAGTAGGGGGTTGAGGCATTAGACTGGTTCTCTAATACTTGTAAAACAAAGCAGTTACCAAAAAGCCTAAACAAAGCCTCGGAGCAATGGATGGAAACTCTCGAAGACGAAAAAAGCAAAGACAAAGGCCTATGAATATAGCTACATGGAACGTACAGGGACTGAATCAAAAGTTGGACATTATTGCAACCGAAGTGCAGAATTGTAAGATCGATATTATTGCACTCACTGAGACAAAAAAGAAAGGAACAGGTACGAATAGTGTCGGTAATTTTGTCCATATATTCACTGGAGTCCCAAAAGAAAGAAGAGCAGCCAGAGGGGTATCCTTGTTGATAAAGAAAAATCTAAAGAATAAAATTACAGACTACGATTGCATTAGTGAAAACATACTTCGAGTGAACATGAAGATGCTTGGACGTAATATAAGCATAGTAGCAGTCTACGCACCATCAGATGACGAAAGAGTAGCTACAAAACAAAATGTTCTTTGATCAACTAGATGAGACTATCACAAAAATCGGTAATACCAGAGAAATAATTATGCTTGGCGATTTTAATAGCCGAACTGGTAGGCAAACCCAAAGCAAAGTGATAGGACAATTTGGAGGGGAAGTAACAAATGATAATGGCTTAAGACTGATGCAATTGTGTGAAACCCACAACCTAAAAATAAATAATGGTTTTTTTAAACATAAGGATATTCATCGATAAACCTGGATTCAGCCAACAAGAAATCTTAAATCAATTATTGATTATGCTATAGGTGGACAACACTTGCAATTAAAGTGGTATGATGTGCGAGCACTTCGTGGTGTTACCTGTGGATCTGACCACCATCTGGTAAAAGCAAAAATATTATTCCCTTTAAGAAAAACAAATAAGGACGAAAGTATTAGAGAAAATGAAAACCAAGAATGCATCGAAGACAATCAAAAATACAACTCTAGAAGTCGAAATCGAAAGTACTCAAAGATTGTATCAGAACCGATTAGATGAACACAAATCACTCATTTGAAGAGATATATACAAACATAATAAAAAGCTTAAAGGAAGCAAGCAACGAAGCTGTTGGGTACCAAGATAATAGAAATAACAGGAATATGTGGTGGACGGACAAAATACAGGAAATGGTCAAAGAGAAAAAACGCACATACTTGAAATGGCTCAGTACTAAGGAGCAAAGAGACCTAGAAATCTACAGAGAAACCAGAAGACAGCTAAGAAATTTGATACGAACAGAAAAAATGAAATGCTCGAGCGCAAGTGCCACGACATAAACACACACGTAGGAGGTAGGCAGAGTTCTGAAGTATTGAAATTCATTTCTACAGTAAAAAACCCAACAAAAGAAAAAGTAAACATCCAGATAATCAAACCAGAACAATGGACAGAACACTACAAGGGACTGCTGCAGGAGACGAGACCCGAATATCTGGCAGCTTCTCCGAGAAGAGACTGTGGCCAATTAAAATGCGTTGGGTGACATTTGCGGCAAACTAAAAGACGTTGCCGCCATTTTGTGACACTGTAAATAGAACAATAACGCTGTGCCAATTTGTGACACTAAAATCAAATTACTGAGTAATTAAACAAATAACTGGAGCAGAACTGTATTTTCCAGCAAGGTAAAACATTGATATGCCCGGTAACTTTTATACAGTGGAAAAGGGGGGGTTCAGAAAATTTTAAGCGCCACAGTGTTTTAATATCAATGTTTTACAAAGAAGATCTTAATTAAAATACAGTTCAACCCAAACGTTGTAGCCAAACAATGAAACTCTACCTACTTCCGAGGCTTCTAGAGTATTTGTGTAATTAAAAAAAAACCAAAAAAAATTGACTAATAAACAAAATAGAATTCTAAAAGATTCATAAATGAATCAAAATGACACAAATAGAAAGTTCTTTATAGGTAGATGCACATTTCCAACAGGTCACAGTGTACCTACATTTGAGTCAGTGTAAGACTCCATTATATAAATGATTGTAAAAAAACACTTCCAAAATCATTCTGTCATAGGGGAGATCTGAACCAAATATCTGCTGTCATCATTCTACGTTGGGTAGAATGAGACAGACAGCAACCTAGTCCGAGATCTACCCCATGAAGTAAAACAATGTAAGGAAACCGCTAAAAAAAATATAATCCCATCTCTCTTTTTTCTGGATGTACAAATAATACAAAAATTTAGTTTATCTTGTGTATTTCAAAGTTGAAACAAACTCGTTCAAAGGTACAGTACAATTTAAATGAAAGTTATGCCGCAAAATCGTGGTTATGACGTCATACCTTATCTTGCGTTCACAAGAAGTACTAAAATTATATTTAAAAAGTTATATGAAAAGATTATATCAAATGTTGCTTGCTCAGACCTTGGTCCTTGATTATTTTATGTGATTATACATGTGTGTTTTATTTTGTAAACCTGGTGTTGTTCTCCTCCTGCTACTTCGGGTCCCGTACTGTTCTGTCCGCGCCTCCCCTAGTGCCCGCTTAGCACATCACGCTAGGGTAGCACATGGTTATGGAAAATGTTGCTGATTCTTGCTCGAGCATAAAAACCCACTGTTCTTTCCGTAGGAATGGCGTAGGTCGCCTTTTAGTCCCTCTCAAAGAGGATACGAGCCGCCCACGAGAATACGCCTCAAGACGGACTCACTTCTACAGTTTCTGGGCTTTCTCCTGCAATCGCTGCAGTGCCAATAACCAAAAAACAATGGCGATCCCATAAACTGTTGTCGACCCACCGCCGACTCTTTGGGAAAAGAGAAAAGACACTTTGTCAAGAACACAAAAAAAAGTGAAGTTGCCGGAAATTGTTTCTAAATTTGGTTCATTGGGGACAGTACCAACCTAATTTTCCCGGTTAAATTCAAATAAGGATGCAAAACCATTTATAAAAAAAAACGCTCTCGCCGAAAAATCCCTAACTCCGGTTTGCGAGCCTGGAGAAAAAACCCGCGGTTTTCAAACTAACCAATGATGAAATACACTAATACTTCCGTACCCTGCGCATGAGGTGTTGTCGGATCTATTTCCACGGTTGAAATTTTCATAACAAGGACATCGAGGACATAGACCGAACAAGCTTACCGGACCCCCAATAGCATAGCAAGTAGGAGGAAAATAACCAGCCGGACTATAAGAAGCTCAGCATTGAAACCATCAACTGTAAAATCAATTACTGGAGATCAGAGCATGCATCAAACCCAGGAATATTCGAACACTCAACCAATTCCCATATGAGTAAAGCTATTCTAAGTGTAGAATTTAGTTGTATTTTAGTTACAGTTTTAGTCAAAAGTTTCCTTTGCTCTTTATATATGTTTTCTCTAAGATTCGTGTGGTTTGACGCCATTTTTGTAAAACATTTTTACAATAATAAAATTGTTTCTGAACTTGAACCTAAAAATACACACTGAACTACTGCTTAAACTCGGCACAAGAGTGTTCAGATGTTAACTCACACGATTTCGTTTATTCTTTTAGTCTTGATTTTTATCCCTCGTTTATCTCCAATTTACAAAAGTGCATAACTCGTATTTATTTTATCTTCTCCTTATCAAAGTAATAAAGATATCACAGCGGGCGGAGCCTCGGTTGTTCCTGGTCAAACCGTGGACCTAAATATGTTTTCGTGGTACAAAAACTAGTTAATTCGTGAAGAAAAAGAGGTTCGGAAGAGAATTCATTGTCCCAATATCCTCGAAAATAAACATAAGCGAATGAAATGTTCATCTAAATGTTTTCTTCCTGTTACTGAAACCATTTGTAATGCGGCAACGCCGCCATTCCCCAGCAGAACAGCTTTTTATTTTCATGAACGTCAAAGAAAATTACGAAATATTACAGATAAACAAAATAATCAAAAGTTTTTATGTAATTTTTCCCGAAACCTGTGATCTCAAGTTCCAATTACGATGCCCAAATAATACGATGTGCGCAGTGTGCACAATAATTCGATGGAATGCCTCCTTTATAAGGTAACTTCCTGGACACTATATAACCTCCAAACCTAGCTCTATAAAATACCCTTAATTTGTGTACAGAAAGACGAGTCGAAGAGCCTTGATTATTTACCTAAATAAACAAATATGTAACGTTTGCCTTAAACGTAAAAATGGCACGTTACAAGACATAGAAATACATGGAGAGGAAGTAATCATCGAAAAAGAAATGATAAAGAATAATATTAAAAAACTTAAATCCGGAAAAGCTAGCGGACCTGGGAGGAGGAATATATGCTGAAATGCTCAAATATGGATCAGAAAAACTACTCGAAAATCTCACATATATTATTAGTCAATGCATAAACGGACATCCAGTACCTAATGGTTGGAAAATTGCATTCATATCCTCAATACATAAAAAGGGAAACAAGCTGGATTGCAACAATTACAGCGGAATTTCAGTAACCAATACTCTAAGTAGATTGTACGGTAGGACTCTTAGAGATCTAATAGAGAATGATTTTCATGAACAAGAAGAAGAGCAAAGAGGGTTTCGCGCAGGCAGATCTTGTAGTGATAATGTTTTTTGTCTTAAACAAGTAATTGAGAAAAGGAGCGCCAGAAATATACTCATGTTACCTTTGTGGACCTACAAAAAGCATAAGATACCGTTCCAGTAGAAAAATTATGGACAGTTTTAGAGCAAACTAATATCAATCATACATACATAAAAGCGATAAAAGAACTATACAAAGGGTCAAACTCTAAAATTAAAATTGGAAATCGACTTTTAAAAGAATTCCTGGTAACAAAAGGCTTAAGACAGGGATGTTGTATCTCTCCAACTCTTTTTAAAATATATATCGCAGTAGCTCTAAAAAACCGGAAACGTAAAGTGCACGGCATGGGAATACAACTTAACGACCGATTTACCATATACACACTACAGTTTGGTGACGACCACTTGGTTACTTAATTGTGGCTAATGATCAAGAAGACATGGAGTATATGATGAGAAAGTTAACAGAAGAATACCAAAAGTGGGGACTAACAGTGAACGTGGACAAGACACAGTACTTATGTATTGGAAACGAATCCAGTGAGTTAGTACTAGAAAATGGACAAACAATATCTCCATGCAATGAGTATGTATACTTGGGTGTCACATTTGATAAGACAGGAACAGACTGTAAAGAATTGGAAAAAAGAATAGTAAAAGCAAAAAAGTTATTGGATTTCTTAACAGTATTTTATGGAGCAAAGAGATAAAAAAGAATGTAAAATTTAACATATATGAAACAATGGTCAAAAGCACGCTGTTGTATGGAATAGAGACTTGTCGCGTAACAGAAAAATACAAAACAAAATTGGAAAGTGTCGAAGTGGATGCAATAAGAAGATCAATGAGAATATCTAGAATAGATCACATAAGAAATGAAATCATAAAAGAAAGAATGGGAATCGAGGGAAGCATAACGGATGACATCACTAAAAGGCAACTGAAATGGTACGGCCATCTACAACGGATGAACAACGAAAGATTACCAAAGCAGGTCCTAGAATGGCAACCAATAGGGCGCAGAAAAAGAGGGTGTCCTAAACTAGAATGGCAACAGTCAATCCAAAGATCAATGAGTCAAAAGAATCTGACAGAGGATGATTGTCAGGATCGAAGGAGGTGGAGAATAGGCGTCGGACAACGTAGAAAAACTTTCTAAACCGACATAGTAGTAGTAGGTTGTGGGTTTCACACAATTGCATCAGTCTTAAGCCATTATCATTTGTTACTCTACTCTCCAAATGGTCCTTTTCATCACTTTGCTGTGGTTTTGCCTACAAGTTCGGCTAATAAAATCGCCAAGTATAATTATTAGCTCACACATACTATACTATAGTAGTGTGAGCTATGGTGATCCTAATTTTTTCGAAAAAAAAAAAAGTTGCTCCGATTTCAAAAATTTTTATATATCTTTGCGTTTCAGATGATTTTGAAACTTTTTTGTTGCGCCGTCTGTCTGTCTGTATGTCTGTCTGTCTGTCTGTCTGTCTGTCTGTCTGTCTGTCTGTATGTCTGTCTGTAACGACCAACGCGCATAACTCAAAAACCGCTTCCCCGATTTCAATGAAATTTGGTACCTAGGCTGGGTCTTGGGTCGAGATGGTCCCATTTAAAAATGAACAAAATCCACCGAACGCAAGCCAAATAAAAGCGTGGGGGTAGATTTTAAAAATTAGAGTTTATGTGAAAATATGGCGTGTGTGATATCAAACGAAAGGTAATTGAGTTTGGAGTTAAACCAAATATATTTCAGTTTTTTTTAAGGGTGGGGGTAGATTTGAAAAATTACAGTTTACGTAAAAATAAGGCGTGTGTGATATCAAACGAAAGGTAATTGAGTCCGGAGTTAAACAAAATATATTTTAGTATTTGTTTTAGCTCACACTACTACTATATTATAGTAGTGTGAGCTATGGTGCTCCTAATTTTTTCGAGAAAAAAAAAGCTGCTCCGATTTCAAAATTTTTTATATATCTTTGCGTTTCAGATGATTTTGAAACTTTTTTGTCGCGCCGTCTGTCTGTCTGTCTGTCTGTCTGTCTGTCTGTCTGTCTGTCTGTCTGTCTGTCTGTCTGTCTGTCTGTCTGTCTGTCTGTCTGTCTGTCTGTCTGTCTGTCTGTCTGTCTGTCTGTCTGTCTGTCTGTCTGTCTGTCTGTCTGTCTGTCTGTCTGTCTGTCTGTCTGTCTGTCTGTCTGTCTGTCTGTCTGTCTGTCTGTCTGTCTGTCTGTCTGTCTGTCTGTCTGTCTGTCTGGCTGTCTGTCTGTCTGTCTGTCTGTCTGTATGTCTGTCTGTAACGACCAACGCGCATAACTCAAAAACCGCTTGCCCGATTTTAATGAAATTTGGTACCTACGCTGGGTTTTGGGTCGAGATGGTCCCATTTAAAAATGAACAAAATCCACTGAACACAAGCCAAATAAAAGAGTGGGGGTATATTTCAAAAATTAGAGTTTATGTAAAAATATGGCGTGTGTGATATCAAACGAAAGGTAATTGCATCTGGAGTTAAATAAAATACATTTTACTTTTTTAAAAAGGGTGGGGGTAAATTAAAAAAATTAGTGCTTATGTGGAAATATGGCGTGTGTGATATCAAACGAAATGCAATTGAATCTGGAGTAAAAAAAAATACATTTACAGTTAAAAAAAAGGTAGGGGTAGATTTTAAAAATTAGAGTTTAAGTCAAAACATGGCTTGTGTGGTATCAAACGAAAGGTAATTGAGTTTGGAGTTCAATAAAATATATTTCAGTTTTTAGTTATATTAGCTCACACGTACACTATAACTATAGTACCTAGTGTGAGCTTAGGTGCCCATAGATTGGCAGAGTATTTTCAAGGGTAATGGTAGATTTCAAAAATTTGAGTTTAAGTCAAAACATGGCTTGTGTGGTATCAAACGAAAGGTAATTTAGTCTGGGGTTAAATAAAATTTATTTTAGTTTTTAGTTATATCAGCTCACAAGTACGCTATAACTATAGTAGATACCTAGTGTGAGCTTAGGGGCCCATATATTGGCAGAGTATTTCTCTGGTATTACCGATTTTTGTGATAGTCTCATGAAGTTGGTCAAAAAACATTTGTTTTGTAGCTACTCTTTCGGCATCTGATGGTGCGTAGACTGCTTTTATGCTTATATCTTCATGTTCACTCGAAGTATGTTTTCACTATTTTAATCGTAGTTTGTAATTTTATTCTTTAGATTTTTATTTATTAACAAGGATACCCCTCTGGTTGCTCTTCTTTCTTTTGGGACTCCAGTAAATATATGGACAAAATTACCGACACTATTCGTACCTGTTCCTTTCTTTTTTCTCTCTGTGAGTGCAATAATATCGATCTTACAATTCTGCACTTCGGTTGCAATAATGTCCAACTTTTGATTCACTCCCTGTACGTTCCATGTAGCTATATTCATAGTCCTTTGTCTTTGCTTTTTTCGTCTTCGAGAGTTTCCATCCTTTGCTCCGAGACTTTGTTTGGGCTTTTTGGCCATGCCCATAACTTTATTTAAATATCACCAAATTTTTTCGTAATAAATTTTGTGGAAAGGGGGAGCTTTAAATTTTATTAGAAAAAAATATTTTTTTTATAAATTAATAATTTATTTGTTTGATATGGTCCTGTGGGTATTCTGTGAGATACTCTGTTTTCCTTCTTTTCTGATGGTCAGATAAACTTAAAAATGGTCGTGAAATAGAGCATTTTGTTGAAAAATTTTTGACGATGTTCTAGAAGAAGCATTCCATTTAGAATATAGTTTGTTACAAAATTTACGTAATTTTTCAGGAAATGGAGCAAGGTCTTTTTCTGGAATATTTAATTGGCGAAGTAAACATTCTATAGCTTTCTTATCATCACAAAAAATAACATTATTTTCACTCAAAATTTTGTAAACTGAATAATTTGTTAATTTTTCTAAATCCATAATTTTAAACTATTCTTTTACGTTCTAATTTAACACACAAACAAGGAGGAAAACATATGTGGTTTTTTCGCTAATACTTATTTAGGGTATGGAGTTTATAGTTAAGCAATGAAATTATTTTTAAGTTTTTTAAATTACGTATTATGTTAACACCCTACCCCCCCCCCTTCTATCTAGCAATCTTGACCCTTAACGCATTAAAGTAAAATGCATTAAACGGAATTTAAGACTCAAAAAATAAAAACAATTGAAGTCAACTTGATTATTATGAATTTTTTGTATTGATTCGTAGTATGTTCCCACAAAATTCTTGAATTTTAAAGTGTACGCCAAATTAAATCGATATTTTTTTAAAAGGTGGCAGCTAGGGGCAGCCAAAACATGGTATTCTTTATATAGGTGTAAACTCACCAATAATGTAATAACCACTATGAAAATATATAGCAAATATAAAGCACTATTTACCCTAGTACCGTATTAAAAAAAAATAATAAAACGCCTGTAAAGTTTTGTGTTACATAATTTAAAATATAGGTAGTATAAATTTTCCTTGAATTTGTCAATTTAGGAATTCTTTACTTTCACCCTGTATAATACTTGTACGGACAAAAACTTTCTTAATACGAAAAAAAGCATCTGTTTACAAATGCAACACTATAATTTTTATCACAGGAAAATGATTATAATTTTGTACCCAATGTCCAACATATAACACAGAGCCATTCCACCGTGCGACGCGACGCACAGAGGGGCCGAATGGAGCTAATGTCGGAAATAATTATTTAAACAACCAAAATATTAGAAACAAAAATAATACGTATTGGTTATTGTGATATAGGTTAAAATGCACCTGTTTAATATTATATAAAGCTTTAATATTTGTTTTTTTTACAGGGTGATTTAAAAATAGAATTTTTTAAAAACAATTTAAGTACTTTTACACAAAAAAGTAATTAAGACTCAAACATTTATTAAAAATGAGTTTAAAAATTCTACATTTTATAATATTTCTGTTAGTTAAATTATTTAACCTGGCTCATAATATACAGTATGTCCCAAAAGTCTGGATCACCTTTTTTTTTAAACTTGGAGATAAAATCATGGACACGTCAATTTTGAAATAGGAAGAGGAGTCACCTAAAAATACTATATTGTACAGAGTGTCCTCAATAAGACATATGCATGCATATTTTTTTACTTATATTGCATCTAAAAACTAATGTTACCATTTTCTAAAAAATTAATATTATTAAAATATACAAAAAAACGACCATTTCACGAATTTTGACCGTTTATATCTCTAAAACTGTACATAGAAAAACTTAACTTTACTTACATTTTTTTGTTACATACCCCACTATAACATACTAAAATTATAGCCAGTTCAATCGAGATAAAAATTATCCATAAAGCCTGTGTAAACTAGTGCGTGGTTCTTTGATAATCCATTTAACCCTTTCCAAAATAAAGATCTGTCAAAATGATATTTTTGAAAAATTTTCGGGCATCTTTCATAAGTTAAAAATACGAAAACGGCAAGTTTGTAAAAGTTTTGGTTCAAAATTTGACTTTCGAATATTTACCCTCCCCCCACTCCTTTTAACTAAAGTAACTGTAACCGCTAACATAATTCACTTGGCTTTTTACAGGCCTAAAAACTTGTTTATATCAATTTGATTAAAATCCTTTATTTTAAAATTTTTTCGAACGAAGCTTTTCCTAATTTTTGCGCGTCCGCCACTTCTAAATTTAATGAGTTAATCAAATTTGTGTTAAAAAACTATCAATCAAATTTTTTAGTCAATTAAACACTTTTTATTTAATAGAAATTCGTTAATAAACAAACAAGTTTTATATTTAAGATGTATAGTTTAATTTCTTTTACTTGGGTCGTATGTAGGCACTTTATTTTTAATATTAAAAATCTCAAAAATGCGCAAGAAAGCGCAGCCATTTTTTTTTTTATTTTGTTAAGAAACATTCAATTAACAAAAAAGTGACAATAGTTTTGCTTAACAAAATTTTATCACACACTAAATTATATTTTTATATTTCTTAAGGTAAACTAAGAAATAATTGACTTCTTAGTTTAAAAAATATGATTACTCTATGACAACCTACAGCTAGATATTGGTATTTAGTGTTTTTTGGTTAAATTACGTGTGCTGGTTGCCTCCATCGTAAATTTTTTTTTTAATATTACACTTCATATAATTATAAGAAAGTAATCCATAATTATTCAATAATTTGTATGTAATTATCATAAAAATTAAACAGACGCTTTTTAAAGTGTCAAACTCACGTCATACTAAAAAACAAGTGAAAATACTCCATTTGTTGCATTTTCAGCGCTCACTAGTTTGCTACATAATTTGAGTCCCAGATATTGTATATGTCTATTTGTGTTTTTTTAGTTTCTTCCACTTTTACACCCGATTGGCCCCTTTGTGCGACGGTGCGGTTATTTGTCGTTTGGTGTGTAGATATTTAATGAGGGATATATGTAGTTCAGGCAAGATTCGGGAAAATCCATTTTCTAGAAGCATTTTATATTACTTTTTGGCAAATGGGCATATTTTGACCCCGTGGAATCCGAATATCCCTGTTGCCAACTCGAAATATTTACAGGGGCTGAGATATTCAAGATGGCGGCCAAAATGGCGGCGGAATTTTAAATTGGCTCTGGCAAGCCCAAATTGTCACAGGTGTACATTCAAAATATTTTTCTTTTGTATAATTAAAAAATAATAACTTTTATATATAATATTTATATATAATATTTTTTTTAAATAGCTGCAAAATCCTCCAAAAACCCCCCCAGAACCCCCAAAATCTGAAAGTTTTTTCAAATTTTCTTAAAAACTAAGCTTCTAAGAGAAAAATGTATAATATACTATATTGTAGACAATAAAATTCCCTTCTCAACGTGTTATAACTTAATAAAGTTAGACTAATAACAAGCTCTCCAGCGGCGTCCGTTAATTGAAGTAATTAAAAAAAGTTGAAAAAATACCTATGTTTTTGCCAAGATTCATTTAATTTTTTAAAAACTAATATGTACAGAAATCCATTTTGGCATACTCAATAAAATTTCCTTCGAAATGACGTATAAGATCATTAAATCGGTTTTATAAATAAAACTTCAGGGGCATCCGTAAATTAAATTAATTTTGAAAAAACAGAAAATAAACCATTTTTGTTACAGGTTTTATCTAATTTTCGCAAAAACTAAGCTTAACATGAAAAAACCGTTCTACACTTTTTTGTAGACAGGGAAATTCCCTTTTAAAAAATGTGAAACTCGGTGGGGTTTGACTTATAGCAAACTCTCCAGCGACGTCCGTCAATGGGAGTGATTTCAACAAATCATTAAAAAAAACATGTTTTTCATACATTTTATTCAATTTTCTTAAAAACCAAGCTCTTCATCAGAAAATGTGTTCCATACTTCGTCATAGCCAATAAAATTTCCTTTCAAACGATGTATAACAAAGTGGAAGTTATTTTATATTTACCGCTCCAGTGGTGTTCTTAATTTAAAGAAATTATTTAAGATCAATCCAAACTAATCAATTTTGTGTCTTATTAGCTTTTCAGTGGATAATAAAGAGCGGCGGATAAAAGGTCGAAAGTACAAAAGGTCGAAAATACAAAAGGTCGAAAGTACAAAAGGACGAAAGTACAAAAGATCAAAAAACAAAATGTCAAAAGTTCAAAAGGTCGAAAGTCCAAAGGTCGAAAGTACAAAAGATCGACTGGACAGGTCAATTCGACTTGATACGGTAAATTTGTATTTTTAATATTTTGTTTTGTCGAATTTTCTTCGACCTTTTGTACTTTCGACCTTTCATGGCTTCGGGGGCGGGCCCGATAATAAAATGTCCTTTTAAACAGTGTGTCACAAAATGTGACCCATAGTATAGAAAACTCTCCAGAGGCGTCCGTAAATTGCAAAAATTACCAAAAAATATTATTTTTGTTACGGGTTTCATTCAATTTCCATCAATTTCAATTTCAGTGTGGCGCGGCGAAGCCAGTGGATCAGTGATTTTTAATACTATGAGGCCTGTTCATAAATTCCATAAGTATAAGGCAAAAAAATATCAAACTCTTCCTAACAGGTTGACAGGTTGGTTGTTAATCCCTATGAGTACCTAGATATGATTATGCCCCCCCCCCCAAACCGTTGCATAAGATTCACCACTTTAGTTTTAGTTCCAATGCTGTAACGTGTCATTTTTACGTTTAAGACAACGTTACATATTTGTTTATTTAGGTAAATAATCAAGGCTCTTTGATTCGTCTTTCTGTACACAAATATATAGTATTTTATAGAGCTAGGTTTGGAGGTTATATAGTGTCCAAAAAGTTACCTTATAAAGGAGACATTCCATCGAATTACTGTGGACACTACGCACATCGCATTATCTGGACATCGTAATTGGAATTTAAGATCACAGGCTTCGGGAAAAATCACATAAAAATTTTGATTGTTTTGTTTTTATCTGTGGAATTTTGTGATTCACTTGACGTTCATAAAGTTAAACAGCTGTTATGCTGGGGAATGGCGGCGTTGCCGCATCACAAATGGTTTCAGTAACAGGAAGGAAACATTTAGATGAACATTTCATTCCCTTACGTTTATTTCGAGGATATTGGGACAATCCGAACCTCATATCCTTCACGGATTAACTAGTTTTGATAGTGCAAAAACATATTTGGGTCGACCAGGAACAACCGAGGCTCCGCCGCTTTGATATCTTTATTAATTTGATAGGGAAAGGATAAAATAAATACGAGTTATGCACTTTTGTAAATGGGAGATAAACGAGGGATAAAAACCAAGACTGGAAGAATAAACGAAGTCGTGTGAGTTAGCATCTGAACACTCTTGTGCCGAGCTTCTTAGCAGTAGTTCAGTGTGTATTTTTGGGTTCAGGTTCAGAAACAACTTTATTACTGTAGAAATGTTTTACAAAAATGGCGTCAAACCATATGAATCTTAGAGAAAACATATATAAAGAGCAAAGGAAACTTGTGACTAAAACTGTAGCTAAAATACAACTAAATTCTACACTTAGTATAGCTTTACTCATATGGGAATTGGTTGAGTGTTCGAATATTCCTGGGTTTGCTGCGTGCCCTGATCTCCAGTAATTGATTTTACAGTTGATGGTTTCAATGCTGAGCTTCTTCTAGTCCGTCGGGTTATTCTTCTTCTACTTGATATGTTGGTGGGGGGTCCGGTAGGCAAATGTTCGGTCAAATGTATGGAGGGTGTCTCGACGTCCTTGCTATAAAAATTCCAACCGTGGAAATAGATCCGACAACACCTCAATGTACGTTTTACCTAATTGCAATGTCCACTTGGTCGGTGCTGCCCCCTATATACCTGTATGGAACTATGCGGTATCTCCTCATTGGTTGCTTTGAAAACCCCGGGTTTTTCTTCCAGGCTTGCCACTGAATGTAGAGATTTATTTTTGGCGGAAAAGTTTTTTATAAATAGGTTTGCATCCTTTATTTGAATTTAACCGGGAAGATTAGGTTGGTACTATTGCGTTTACCGTCCCCACTCCCCACCAAATTTACAAAACGGTTTCCGGCCACTGCATTATTCTGGTGTTCTCGACTGAGTGCTTTGTCTCTCTTTGCTAACAAATTTGGTTGGGTCGACAACAGGCTCTGGGATCGCCATTGTTTTTGGTTTGGCACTGCAGCGAACTGTAGGAGATATCCCAGAGGCTGTGAGGAGTGAGTCCGTCGTGTCCAGGCGTAATTTGGAGTGACGCTCGCACCCTTTTGAGGGGAATTTAAGTCGGCCCACGCCATTTTGTACGGGGAAGAGCATTGGTAAGTTCGATTTTATTTTTTTTTTCATTTTTTTTTATTATTTGAGTACTCTTCAAGATAATATTTGCCTCCTAAATTGTAATTACTTTTCGTGTGAAATGTATTTTTTTTTGACAAAAGACGTGGGGAATTGTTGGCGTTTTTTTTATATTTTTCATTTAACCACGTGTTGGATAAAAACTATATATTGTTTTTCTCCTTTGTCTACAGCCCGTCCATTCCACCGACATTTGGGGCTGGACGCTGGTGTGAAGCCAGGTGTAGCCAGTTGTACCCTGGGAAAGGTACGTTAGAGTTATTTTAGTTCATCTGTTTAAATTTGCTTTATTTTATTGAGTCGACATGGGGTTCTCGATTTAAGTTACTGTGTAGGGGAACTTCGTGCAAAATTGACGAATTCCAGGAAACTGAAACATTTCATTTTCCACAGGGTTCTACGCTCGGGCAAGCATCCCACAACCATGTGCTGCCCTAATACCATGTGCTAGTTAGTCAGCAGGGGAGGCGCGAACAAACCAGGGCAAACCAGGAGCAGGAGTAGTGGAAGAAGTCTGGAAACAGGTTCACAAAATAAAACAACCTATT
Source organism: Aspidapion aeneum (assembly GCA_963576565.1). Classification (NCBI taxonomy): domain Eukaryota; kingdom Metazoa; phylum Arthropoda; class Insecta; order Coleoptera; family Brentidae; genus Aspidapion; species Aspidapion aeneum. Next base: position 69,387,862 of record OY755040.1, on the reverse strand, counting down.
GTTCAATTAACCAACAACTTAAAAACTAATCAAGGACCAAGGTAGGAGCAAGCCTTAACTATAATTTTTCCCTCATATATAAATTTTTAATATAATTTAGACGTAATCTTTTCATATATTTCATATATAAGTTTTCACAGTATAATTTCAACATTTCTTGTAAACGCAAGATAAGGTATGACGTCATAACCCTGGTTTTGCGGCATATTTACTACATTGACTTGTTTTCCTTCATTTCATTTATTTAAGATAATTTTACTGCCATATTTAAAGTGCCTTGCTATTTTGGCCCTTGTTTTCATCCATTTCATTTATTTTTTTTATGCTTCCGGCAATTTTATCTGATTTTACCATTAAAATAAACAAGATGAACTAATTTTTCTTGTGTTATTTGTACAACCCGATGACCAACTTTGCGGAGACAAAAGAGAGATGAGATTATGTTTTTTTTTTTAGCAGTTTCTTTACACTGTTTTACCTCATGGGGTAGATCTCGGACTGGGTTGCTGTCTGTCTCATTCGACCTAGCGTAGAATGATGACAGCGGATATTTGGTCCAGATCTCCCCTATGACAGAATAACTTTGGAAGTATATTTATTTTTTACAATCATTTATATAACCGAGTCTCACACTACTGACTCAGATGTAGGGACACTATGACCTGTTAAAAGAGTCCATCTACCTGTAAAGTGATCCTAGTTTTGTCATCTTAATTCAATCTTTTAGAATTTTATTCTGTTTATTTTTTTTTTGGGTTTTTTTAATTACACAAATATTCTGGAAGCCTCGGAAGTAGGTGGAATTTCATTGTTTGGCTACAACATTTGGGTTGAACTGTATTTTATTTAAGATCTTCTTTGTAAAACATTGATATTAAATAATGTGGCGCACTTAAAATTTTCTTATTTCTGAACCCCCCCCTTCTCCACTGTATAAAAGTTACCGGGCATATCAATGTTTTACCTAGCTGGAAAATACAGTTCTGCTTCCAGATATTTGTTTAATTATTCAGTGGGTTTCAATGTCACAAAATGGCGGCAACGTCTTTAAGCTGCCACAAATGTCATACAACGCATTTTAATAGGCCACAAATTGGCGCCCACATTTTTTTTTAATTTTTTTTAAGGCCACAAATTGGCGCCCTACGTGGTTTTTGGCTAGTTTTTTAACATCTGATGTAATTTTTTTTTTGGTTTTTTTGAATTTGGAAAAAAAGACAAATGGTTTTTTAAATTTTTTTTTGAGAAATTTTTTTTGTGGTACAGCCAAAGCCAGGTTAAAGGCTTTCAGTGGCTGTCGGTGTTTTTTTGACACCCAATCATTTTTTTTTACTATAAAACAAGATTTTCCATCATCATTGGTTGTTTTTTGAAAAAACACTTTTTAAATATTTTTTTTTATAATATTTTAATATTTAAGCGTTGATTTGAAATTCGTTGTTGCTCTGTTGATCCTCATAGTTTTTTATTAGCTTATCTTCACAAGTTTTTTCTTGGAAAATAAAAGATTCATTTTTATTTATTAAGGAAGAATAAGTGGGAAAAAAAAACATAGGAGTTTTTATTCAGCAGCGTCCAAATCATGTTCTTAATTCTTTAAAGTTTTTGTAGGAAAAACTTGTTTTAATTTTTTTTTTAAGAAAAATAAATACGACAATGTAAATTTACTTCAATTTTATTTAATTTATAGGTGGATGGATTTCCAGACATGGTCTTTTTATGTTTTAAATATATGACATAGGTAGTGTGTTTTTTCTAACAATTTTTTTTGCAGGTTCATTTATTTATATGTTATTATTTCCTGCTTGTGATAAGATAGAAATTGTTTCACCGATTATTTTTTAGTGCAGTCAATTTATTTAGGTCAACAAGTTAATTTTTTTTTTTGGTGATTTTAATTTTTTTTGTGGGATATCACCACTTGGTATTTGGAATATCTTTACAGGGTTTCACACAAATTTTTCTTGGCTGAGTTGTTTTAAAGTAAATATAGCTTAACAGCTAGTAGATTTGTTTAGTTGAAAGTATTAATTAGTAATGAAAGAAGAGGAAAATGAGTTTATTTTGCTTTGTCATTTTCTTTTCTTGTTTTTGGAGGTAACTGTTGATGGCATTTAACACCTTACGTCACTCAGTTACATCGGGTCAGAGGAGGGTACTACACTACTAGTGTCGGCTCGGGGGTTAGGAAACACAAGGCTAAAATCCTAGAGTGACACCTTGGCTGAAGATCGACGCCAGAGGTCCAGTTGACATTTTTTTTTTGGGGTATTTTTTTTGAAAGACAGTTTTTAGGTCTTTGGTTTAGTTGTCTAGTTGTGTTTCGTGACTGGTCAAATTTTTTTTGGTAGAAAATACAGCGTTGGGCTTTGGAGTGCATTTTTTTAAAAAATGACCTACGGGTATTTCTACCAATTAAAGTTTTCTGGTTCACAATTAGTTTTTTTTTCTGTATTTTTTTCTGCGTCCAGGTCATAGCTTGGTCATGGCCATTGGAGAGCAAACATTTATGTTTGAGCCTTGGGAAGTTTTGCCTGCTCCGGATTGAATACAGGGAAAATGAATTTGAAGCCCAACTAGATATAATACCACAAAAGAAATGTTTAACTGAGACAGATATAGATATAAGTTTTTTTGATTTTTTTTAGTTCATTTGTAGAGTTCATTTGTAAAGTTCAGTAATTTTTTTTTAAGTAATGTCATTTTGAGTCAGTGAATTTAAGAGAGATTTTCAACTAAATATAAATGTGGTAATTGGTAAAAATATTTCCAAATTTTACTTTTTTTAAATAACTTAATTTTTCGTAAAAAATTATTTCCTTTCTGTTAACATAACTTCTCGAATTCTTGTTTCGGTCAAAACGGTTTGTATAGTGGTCTTAGTTTTAAAGGGTGACCAGACAGGTTATATTTTTTTTTGGGGGACCAAACAGGAATTTCTTGAGTTACAAAAGGTGAACTTTTTTTTTGTCTTAGTTGATCAGGCAGGAATAAATAAATCTTTTACTTCCAAATCATAATTTTAAATAACAAGATTTATTGGTTAAGTGTTTGGGTCTTATAGAAAAAAAAACGTTTTGTTTTTGGAGGATACTGGTATGAGATGAAATTATTTTAATTTCATGCCAAATGTTGTTTGACGGCAGATATGCTAGTCTTCAGTTTTTTGTTAGTTTGCAGTTCAGGACAGTGGCGTGTACTTAAAGGGGCCTTACATCTGCGCCCATTGTAAAGCAACTTCCAACATACTTGCTTAGTTTTCACTTAATCTTCGTTTTGTTGCTTCTGAAATTAAAGCGTTATGTTGGATAACGATGGATGGTGTTAGACTGAGAAAGTACCTAGGTATTTAGGGATGAAAACTTGGAAGTTGTGGACAATTGGGAAATAATTTCTTTTATTTCATTTTTTTTTTAATTTTAAAATAATTTCATACTGGTGACCTCAAATAATGAAGCAAAATTTTGTGGAATAAATGGGAAAGTGTTCAGGTTGAACAATAAATTTAAGATCATTGATTTTTGAAAAAGATTTCAACCTAAAAATAAATTTAAAAACAATAGGTTTTCTTTGATGCGACTAAACATTGATGAGGGCATCTATTTTTTTTAAATCTGATAGTTGTACAGGGTGTAAAGGAGCTGGCTACATTTTATATTGCGATAATTAGGTTTTTTTTCCTCCCGCGAGCTGGGTGGAAATGGAAGAAATGTTTGGTTCGGAGTGTAGAAATCGAGGAACGAGGACTTCCTGCTAATCTTTTTAGGATTTCGCAACTTCGGTTTTCGCTAAATTAAAATACATCCAAATTTGGCCTACAGGCTGAATCTCACATTTTCCAGGACCTTGCAGATTCGCGGAGAAAGACAATTTTGGTGATCTGTTTAGTTATGATAGGAATTAATAGTAACATGCACATGAGGGAACTAGATATATTTAGGTTAAAAAGTAGTAAGAACACTGATCTGAACAGTTTTCCATAATAGTGTCCTATTTTCACAGGGTGCTTCAAAATATCTTCACCCTTTCTTTGAAATAAGATATTGTTTCGCCTGTGGGTGTTTGACCGTTTGAAAAATATATAGGGTACAGATGGGATTGGAATGGAAATCATAAGTTTTTGGGTTTTATTGACATTATACTTAGGGAATAGGGGAAATGTCTAATAAAAAGGTTTTTGGTTTTAGGCCGAGTTTTGTTGAGATAACAAAAGTTTAATTGGGGCCGGGAGTTTTATTATGCTCTTTTAAAATTAATGTAATAGTTTTTGGTTCTTGATTTTGTTCTCTGGTTTTTACGCAGGATTATTCCCAACTGTTTCATTTCAAAATATTATTTGTAGGTGATGGGGTCTCATTAGCCCTTGGACATTTGGTAGTTTTGCTTTGACTGATAGTTGTGGAAAGGGCCCAACTTAATTTTATATCTCGTGAACACCAGGAATAAGGATCTGAGAATGCATTAAGCAGTAAATTTTTTTTTGATTAGATGTTGTGTGTAAAGACACTTGAGTAGGCAGATTTAGTTTTACAACGTTATAGGTGAGCCTTGGAATTGTTTTCATATTTGGTTTTTTTAAAGTGCACACAGGATAATTCTTTACGGAGTTGAGTGCAAAGGTTCTTCACATTATAGTGGTACAGTAAATAAGTACTAACGTTGCTTATTTCCTTAAGTAATAATTTTAAACAAATATACTAACATCGTTTGTTTTTTTTTTCGAACATAAATATTTTTTTTTCTTTTCCTAAACTGATTGGTTTTTTTTTGCAATGACGATTTTTTTTTTTGTAATTTATGATTCTCAAGTAAATTTAATCTTCAATATTTTTTTTTTTGTATAGTAAATTAATTTTTCTAGCTCATTCACTTTTCACATTCACAGTTTTGGGAGAGGAAAGGAAATCGACAACTGTTTTTTAAAGGAAAAGAACAAAAACTGTTGCATGACAACTCGAATAAGATTTTTCTGGTGTTGATTTTATTAATTTTTTTTAAGGTTCACTAATGGGAGCTGCCACCCCACTTAAACATTTTGCATTTTTTTTTTTTGAAAATATTTTTTTAAATATTTTTTCTTTTTAATATTTTTTTCAAGGAAGGAAACTTGATTTTCTTGTTGAAAATTTTTTTTGGTGCATAGTAGTACCTGGCCCTACAATGATTTTACCAGTTTATTTAAATATTTTTTTTGTGAATTAAAATATAATTTCATTTCGAAACCTCGCGTTTTAACAACCTATCATCATTTGTTTTAATTTTTTTTCCTCCCTACTCCAAACCACCTATTAGGGTAGAGTAATATTTTGAACATTGTAGTGAGCCACTATTTAATTTTTTTCTTATTATTGGGCTACTGTGGGCTTCACCAAAAAAAAATTTTTTTAATTTTTTTTTTGGACACCTTTCGGTACGATCCTAGGGTCTTTTTGACCATGACCATAGTTTGCATCAATTTAGTTTAAGTTTTGGGAATTTCATTTTAATGAAGATTAGAGAGTTGCAGTCCTACCAAGACGTTATTTCTGTAAATTTTTTAATAACATCGGTAATTTTTTTTTAACTTTTTTTAATTACACACAACATCCTTACTAGTCTAATTCGACGCAATTTCAGCGAGCGGATTTTTTTTTAATTGAGCATATTTTACGATTTCTATAACATGAACATCTGTTCCGACGTTTATTGCGTTCACTTATATATTAAGGGATGATGTGACCTTAAGCAATGCATGTTTCGTGTAAACTCAGAGTAGGTAAGCAGGTTAAAGTGGGTTTTGATTTTTTCTTTTTAGAAAAATCATTGTATACGGCGATTTGGGTTTTTTTTTGAGGAGTTTATTAGTGGAGCCGTTCTGCAATAGCAGGAGTATACCCTAGCGTTAACTTTGTACAACAGCTTTGGGATTTTTGTTATAGGTAGTCTGTTGTACGTTCCATTTAGGGATAAATTTACCTATTCGGTTGCTGAGGTAAACAAACATCACTTAACTTTAATTTTAATCCAGTTCAGCTAGGATAAGCGCAATTATTTTTTTTTGGTTTTACTCACGCAGGAGTGAAACATAAGACCTAAAAACTGCCAAAACTCTTGTCTCTCTTTTATTTTTCACTGCAAGGTTGGACGTCATAGTTGGTTGTACAAGTACTTAACATAAATTATGATTACATTTTTAAATGCAAATAAATTTTATTTTCTTACTGCTCCGGTGTTTTTCGGTTTTGTTCGCGTCTGCCCGTATTTAAGTTTTACATTTTCTACATTTGTGAGAAAATTTATAGTGATTTTCACTAGTGAATTTAAAGTGAAATTTGTGTTTGTTATTGCGTTGTTCAGTTTTTATAATTGGGAGGTATAATTAAGAGTTTTGAAGTTTAAAGTTTCAATATAAAAGGCACCATGGCTATTTCTTTGAGTCGGTTGTCTGACATAAGGTACTTAGTCAAGGACGAGTTAATCTACGAATTAACATGGAGAGGCATAGCCATTGGATCGGTGGAAGAGATGAAGCAACAGCTCATATTGATTAGACAGAGAGAAAGGACTGATGGAAGTATGAGATACCCTCCGTATCCCTTTAAGTTTGGCCAAGATGCTTTTAGCTGCATGAAGAAGCTTGATAGTCTGGTACCGCTGGTAGAGAAGTTCTCTGGTACGAGTAAAGGGGGAGAGTTTAGAAAAATCGCTGTGAGGTTGGAACACGTGTTGGCCAGGATAAATAACATGAATCCGTCTAACTTTGAAGAAAGTCAAACCAAAGGCATACTGGTTGCGGAAACCTTGAGTTTGATTGGGAGGTTGCAGAGCCAAGCAACAGATTTACTAAGAGTTGGCGTTACCTCAGATGATGATGAAGCATCTGAAACCCAATCAACGAGTCGAAGCTCAGATCACTCGACAAATGTTGGCAACATTCCCAGCCAGTCTCAACTACCGCAACCACAGCACTCGAGCACACAACAGCCCACGAACCAACCGTCGGTCATTGCTCCAGTGCAAATGCAAGTGCTAACGAACCCAACTCAAGCACCAATACAGGCACCAGTCCCTATGCCGATTGAGAATTACGGTACATCAGCTTTTCATTATCAACAACCGTCTACCGTTCCTTTGAGTCTAGCTGCCCTCCAAAGTAGCATTGCACCAATTGCTCAGTCACGACCATTTTCATGTTCGTCGCCAGTACCAATGTCAAGTGATCCTGGTACTTCATATCATGTTGCACCTGTACCTCCGCATAAGTGGAACATAAAGTTTACAGGCGAGAGGGGTACGATCTCCGTCACCGCATTTTTCGAGAGAGTGGACGAGTTGAGTCAGGCTAGAGGAGTCAGCAAAAAGGTTTTACTGAATTCGGGCATTGATCTTTTTGAAAAGTCAGCTTATACTTTTTACAAAGATGTACGTAGAGAAGTCCATACATGGGAACAGCTGGAACAAAGGTTCATGGCAGAGTATCTTCCTTCCTCATATGGCGAGAAGCTATTGAAGGAGATCCAAAAACGTAAACAAGGCCCTGGAGAGTCTATAGGGACCTATATTGCTGTCATGAACACATATTTCCAAAGACTTGGCTGTCCTGTTTCCGAAGAGGCGAAATTAGCTATCGTCTTCAGAAATATAGCGGACATCTATAAGAAAGGGTTGATTGCTACTGAGGTCAATAGCCTATCACATTTAAAGGATCTGTGTCGTAGAATAGACCAGAGATATGGTTTAGAGGAGGAAAATTTTACATCTAGAAGAAACCAATCAATCGAACCTGACTTGGCCTACGTTGACGTAGAGAGCGAGAGTGACGATTTTTCAACAGGGGTTGATGCAATTCAAATATCAGGTGCTGGGACATCAAACCAACAGAATTTAAATCATCCTGCTAATAGATTCGACAGAAATAGGCAGCAGCCAGCAAGCAGTTTCGCTGCTAGAGCTGATAGAGATAGACAACAACCAGCTAGTGGTCAGTCTAGTGTAAATGACAGAGATGAACAACCACCACAAGGTGTTAGACCTGGTAGGGCGAATAGGGACGTGGTATGTTATAGATGCGGCCAAACAGGGCACATGGCAATCGGGTGCGCATTACCTAGAGGCAAACAGTGCTATTCGTGTGGTCAGGTAGGGGTAACAGTAAGAGAATGTCGAAATTGTAATCGTCAGGGAAACGGACCCAGGCGCTCGTAGGTGGTCGACCTTCGAGTCAGCCTGAACAAGCATCGACCGATAGGCTAACGTACGTTTTAGATTATGTGATAAGTCATGCTCGTAAAGATGAGAGGCCTTATTTAGAGGTGGATGTGCTCGGAAATAAGTTATTAGGTTTGTTGGATTCCGGGGCTTCACGTACCTTTTTAGGGAATCATGGTTGGTCAATCATCGAGAGGTTTGGTTTTTCACTTGATACGACAAAGAAGACGAGTTGTATTGTGGCAAATGGTCAAAGCACGAGTAGTATTGGGACAGTGCAGCTTCCTATGCGAGTTCAGGATAAATTTAGGTTAATAGAGGTCGTCGCCGTTCCTGAATTGCCGCACACTTTGATTTTGGGATTAGATTTTTGGATTTCGATGGGGATAGTACCGAACTTAAGTACTAATGAGTGGCACTTTGCCGATAATAAAGATGTGATTTGTTCTTTAGAAACACCAGACCAACAAACTACTCTTTCGCCTTATGAATCAGAACGACTAGAGGAATTGGTCGATAAATATAAGACTATTATGGGTGACTCACTAGGATGTACAGACAGGGTAGAGCATAAGATCACAACAGATGCAGCACCGATAAGACAACGTTCATATAAGGTCTCACCGGTCATTCAAAAACTTATTGATGACGAAATCGACGAAATGCTAAAAATGGATGTAATAGAACGTAGTAATAGTTCATGGGCTTCACCAGTGGTAATGGTACAAAAGAAAAACACAAAGAAATATCGTTTCTGTGTAGACTACCGCAAATTGAACTCAGTGACGGCGCGTGATAGTTATCCTTTACCACTCGTATCCGAGACTCTTGACAAGTTGAAAGATGCTAAATACTTGTCAACTTTAGATATCAAAAGCGCGTATTGGCAAGTACCAATGGAAGAATCATCGAAGCCACTAACAGCATTCATCTGTCGACGAGGTCTCTTCCAATTTAAGCGGTTACCATTTGGTCTTCATAATGCACCTGCAACTTGGCAGAGACTCATAGATAGCATCATAGGAAACGATTTAGACCCCTACGTGTACGTATATCTCGATGACCTCGTAATTGTCACACAGAGCTTTTCTGAACATCTTAGAATTCTTGAGGAAGTCCTACGAAGATTGCAGAATGCAAAGATAACGGTAAGTTGGGAGAAATGCCAACTGTGTAGGCCAGAAATGACGTATTTAGGATTCGTAGTGGACCGTCGAGGCATCCGAGTTGACCCTAATAAAATTAAAGCCATGTTAGAGCTCCAGAGGCCAAGAACTGTCAGAGAAGTTCGTAGAGTTGTAGGTACAATATCCTGGTATAGACGTTTCATAGAGAATTTTTCAGCGATAATAGCTCCAATTACAGCTCTAACTAAGAAAAATCAAAAGTTCGATTGGACTCCAGACTGCGAAAAAGCATTTATTAAGATTAAGGAACTTTTAGTGACTGCACCGATTCTTACATGTCCAGATTATAGCAAGGAATTTGTCATTCAAACAGACGCATCAGGATATGGAATAGGAGCATGTTTAACGCAGCCTTATCCTGAAGGAGACAAAGTCATATGCTATTTGAGTCGATCTTTGACTAAGCAAGAACGTGTTTACACGACCACCGAGCGAGAATGTTTGGCATTGGTTTGGGCGATAGAGAAGCTCCGGCCATATATTGAGGGGATCTCATTTAAGGTCATAACAGATCATTTTAGTTTAAAATGGCTTCATAGCTTGAAAGAGCCCAGTGGAAGACTTGCTCGTTGGTCTGTAAAACTGCAGCAATATGACTTTGAAGTAATCCATCGGAAAGGGAAAGATTTAGTTGTCCCGGACATGTTGTCTCGTGCAGTACCTATGATTGATACAATTTCGCAGCCCAGAGACGTTTCAACAACAATTAAAGATCGATGGTACCAAAAGACGGTAAAGAGGGTCGTAGAATCACCGTTAAAATTTATGAATTGGAGATACACTGATAATAAGTTGTATAAATATGTCAAACAAGAATACCCGCAACTTTCACCATCTAACGAATATTGGAAAGAGGTAGTCCCCAAAGATCATAGGCGTAGAATTATTGGAGAAGCTCACGATCCTCCTACCGCAGGACACATGGGTGTGTATAAAACCTTCCACAGACTGGCAGAAAAATATTACTGGCCAAAAATGCGCCAGGACGTGGCAACTTTTGTAAAGAAATGCTTTGTCTGTGCGGCTCATAAAGGTGATACACAAGGTGTATCTGATCAGATGATATCTCACCCAAAACCAACTCGTCCTTGGGAAATTGTTTCGACTGATTTATGTGGACCTCTACCTCGTTCGACAAAGGGTAATTGCTGGATTCTCGTCGTTACGGACTATTTGAGTAAGTTTTCCTTAGTTTTTCCAATGCGAACAGCTCCTACTCAAGCAGTTGTCAAGCATCTTGAGGAGCAGGTATTTATGGTCTTCGGAGTACCCCGTTTGATACTTTGTGATAATGGCCCTCAGTACAAAAGTAATGAGTTTAAGCGTTTTGCTGAGAGTTATCAGGTTAAAATTCAGTATAATCCGTATTATCACCCCAGAGCAAATCCAACAGAAAGGACGAATCGCACGTTAAAAACCATGTTATGTTGTTATGTGAAAGACAACCACAGGAAGTGGGACGAACAAATACATAAACTTGCCTGCGCGATTCGTACTGCAACCCATGAGACAACCAGGATGTCTCCTTTCTTTGTTAATTTTGGTAGGAATATGTGTTTGTCAGGAAAAGATTACTCCAACCCAGTTTTGTTATCTGAAGAGAATGGTGTACAAACTGCAGCTGAAAGTAAGAACGAAGGTTTCCGGAAGCTCTATGCTGATGTTAAGAGAAGGTTAGAGGTGGCTGGAGAGAAAAACGTAGTTCAGTATAATTTGCGTACAAGGGTACCCAACTTTGCTGTGGGTCAGCGTGTTTGGAAGAAAAATTATGTTTTGTCAGATGCTGCGAAGTTTTTCTCGAAGAAGTTAGCACCGAAATTCGTTGGTCCTTATGTGATTAGGAATAAAATTTCTCCATGGATATTTGAGCTTCAGGAACCATCGGGTAAAGTACTGCCAGGGAGTTGGCATGCCAAAGACCTTAAGTCGGCAGCGGACCTCTCCGATTAACCTTTTTAGGTTAATCGTCTTGAAGTTGGGGGGGGATTATGTAACGTGTCATTTTTACGTTTAAGACAACGTTACATATTTGTTTATTTAGGTAAATAATCAAGGCTCTTTGATTCGTCTTTCTGTACACAAATATATAGTATTTTATAGAGCTAGGTTTGGAGGTTATATAGTGTCCAAAAAGTTACCTTATAAAGGAGACATTCCATCGAATTACTGTGGACACTACGCACATCGCATTATCTGGACATCGTAATTGGAATTTAAGATCACAGGCTTCGGGAAAAATCACATAAAAATTTTGATTGTTTTGTTTTTATCTGTGGAATTTTGTGATTCACTTGACGTTCATAAAGTTAAACAGCTGTTATGCTGGGGAATGGCGGCGTTGCCGCATCACAAATGGTTTCAGTAACAGGAAGGAAACATTTAGATGAACATTTCATTCCCTTACGTTTATTTCGAGGATATTGGGACAATCCGAACCTCATATCCTTCACGGATTAACTAGTTTTGATAGTGCAAAAACATATTTGGGTCGACCAGGAACAACCGAGGCTCCGCCGCTTTGATATCTTTATTAATTTGATAGGGAAAGGATAAAATAAATACGAGTTATGCACTTTTGTAAATGGGAGATAAACGAGGGATAAAAACCAAGACTGGAAGAATAAACGAAGTCGTGTGAGTTAGCATCTGAACACTCTTGTGCCGAGCTTCTTAGCAGTAGTTCAGTGTGTATTTTTGGGTTCAGGTTCAGAAACAACTTTATTACTGTAGAAATGTTTTACAAAAATGGCGTCAAACCATATGAATCTTAGAGAAAACATATATAAAGAGCAAAGGAAACTTGTGACTAAAACTGTAGCTAAAATACAACTAAATTCTACACTTAGTATAGCTTTACTCATATGGGAATTGGTTGAGTGTTCGAATATTCCTGGGTTTGCTGCGTGCCCTGATCTCCAGTAATTGATTTTACAGTTGATGGTTTCAATGCTGAGCTTCTTCTAGTCCGTCGGGTTATTCTTCTTCTACTTGATATGTTGGTGGGGGGTCCGGTAGGCAAATGTTCGGTCAAATGTATGGAGGGTGTCTCGACGTCCTTGCTATAAAAATTCCAACCGTGGAAATAGATCCGACAACACCTCAATGTACGTTTTACCTAATTGCAATGTCCACTTGGTCGGTGCTGCCCCCTATATACCTGTATGGAACTATGCGGTATCTCCTCATTGGTTGCTTTGAAAACCCCGGGTTTTTCTTCCAGGCTTGCCACTGAATGTAGAGATTTATTTTTGGCGGAAAAGTTTTTTATAAATAGGTTTGCATCCTTTATTTGAATTTAACCGGGAAGATTAGGTTGGTACTATTGCGTTTACCGTCCCCACTCCCCACCAAATTTACAAAACGGTTTCCGGCCACTGCATTATTCTGGTGTTCTCGACTGAGTGCTTTGTCTCTCTTTGCTAACAAATTTGGTTGGGTCGACAACAGGCTCTGGGATCGCCATTGTTTTTGGTTTGGCACTGCAGCGAACTGTAGGAGATATCCCAGAGGCTGTGAGGAGTGAGTCCGTCGTGTCCAGGCGTAATTTGGAGTGACGCTCGCACCCTTTTGAGGGGAATTTAAGTCGGCCCACGCCATTTTGTACGGGGAAGAGCATTGGTAAGTTCGATTTTATTTTTTTTTTCATTTTTTTTTATTATTTGAGTACTCTTCAAGATAATATTTGCCTCCTAAATTGTAATTACTTTTCGTGTGAAATGTATTTTTTTTTGACAAAAGACGTGGGGAATTGTTGGCGTTTTTTTTATATTTTTCATTTAACCACGTGTTGGATAAAAACTATATATTGTTTTTCTCCTTTGTCTACAGCCCGTCCATTCCACCGACATTTGGGGCTGGACGCTGGTGTGAAGCCAGGTGTAGCCAGTTGTACCCTGGGAAAGGTACGTTAGAGTTATTTTAGTTCATCTGTTTAAATTTGCTTTATTTTATTGAGTCGACATGGGGTTCTCGATTTAAGTTACTGTGTAGGGGAACTTCGTGCAAAATTGACGAATTCCAGGAAACTGAAACATTTCATTTTCCACAGGGTTCTACGCTCGGGCAAGCATCCCACAACCATGTGCTGCCCTAATACCATGTGCTAGTTAGTCAGCAGGGGAGGCGCGAACAAACCAGGGCAAACCAGGAGCAGGAGTAGTGGAAGAAGTCTGGAAACAGGTTCACAAAATAAAACAACCTATTGTTCAATTAACCAACAACTTAAAAACTAATCAAGGACCAAGGTAGGAGCAAGCCTTAACTATAATTTTTCCCTCATATATAAATTTTTAATATAATTTAGACGTAATCTTTTCATATATTTCATATATAAGTTTTCACAGTATAATTTCAACATTTCTTGTAAACGCAAGATAAGGTATGACGTCATAACCCTGGTTTTGCGGCATATTTACTACATTGACTTGTTTTCCTTCATTTCATTTATTTAAGATAATTTTACTGCCATATTTAAAGTGCCTTGCTATTTTGGCCCTTGTTTTCATCCATTTCATTTATTTTTTTTATGCTTCCGGCAATTTTATCTGATTTTACCATTAAAATAAACAAGATGAACTAATTTTTCTTGTGTTATTTGTACAACCCGATGACCAACTTTGCGGAGACAAAAGAGAGATGAGATTATGTTTTTTTTTTTAGCAGTTTCTTTACACTGTTTTACCTCATGGGGTAGATCTCGGACTGGGTTGCTGTCTGTCTCATTCGACCTAGCGTAGAATGATGACAGCGGATATTTGGTCCAGATCTCCCCTATGACAGAATAACTTTGGAAGTATATTTATTTTTTACAATCATTTATATAACCGAGTCTCACACTACTGACTCAGATGTAGGGACACTATGACCTGTTAAAAGAGTCCATCTACCTGTAAAGTGATCCTAGTTTTGTCATCTTAATTCAATCTTTTAGAATTTTATTCTGTTTATTTTTTTTTTGGGTTTTTTTAATTACACAAATATTCTGGAAGCCTCGGAAGTAGGTGGAATTTCATTGTTTGGCTACAACATTTGGGTTGAACTGTATTTTATTTAAGATCTTCTTTGTAAAACATTGATATTAAATAATGTGGCGCACTTAAAATTTTCTTATTTCTGAACCCCCCCCTTCTCCACTGTATAAAAGTTACCGGGCATATCAATGTTTTACCTAGCTGGAAAATACAGTTCTGCTTCCAGATATTTGTTTAATTATTCAGTGGGTTTCAATGTCACAAAATGGCGGCAACGTCTTTAAGCTGCCACAAATGTCATACAACGCATTTTAATAGGCCACAAATTGGCGCCCACATTTTTTTTTAATTTTTTTTAAGGCCACAATGCTTAAAAAAATAACCAAAAAAACCTGTGTCAAAGTTACTACTGTTACTTTCTGCACAAAAATATTACTTAGGGGGGGCCATGGCCCCTATGCCCCCCCCTTATAACCACCGGTGTTTTTTTGCTTTAAAGAACTTATTTAGATAAATCAAATTATCTAATCTAATCAAAAAATAGTTTATTTTAATTTAGAAACATTTTATTTTAGTAGGTATAAATTACGAAACTTTTTGAAGTATTTATCATAACATTAACCTCACTTTGTAATATATCATTTAAAAAGAAATTGTCTTATCCTCAATAAAGAATAAAGGCACATTTTTTTCTGAAAATCTTAGTTAGAAAAGATATTTAAATATGCAAGAGAAACTGATTATTTCAGTTATGTTAGTACGCCCCTGAAACCTTAAATATGGCAACAACCCAACATTTTAATAAAGTTTTTAAAAGAAAATGTTATGTTCTATAATAAAGTATACTACATATTTTTTCCTAAAAAGTGTAGTTTTTGAGAAAATTTTGAAAAACATATAATAAACATGTTTTTTCTAATAAATCCCAATTTACGTACGTCACTGAAGAGCTACTTGCTTTTCCTAACCTTATTGGCCAATACACAGTTGGAAAGGGAATTTTATTCTCCACAAAAAACTGTTCTTTGCAATTTTTGATAAAAAGGTTAGTTTTTGAGAAAATTGCATAAGACTGAAAAAAAACAAGTTTTTTTGGGGTTTGGGGGGGGATTTTCTCCGTCCCTGTCGATTTTTCGAGTTGGCTACAGAGATATTCGGATTCAGCGGGGTCAAATTAAGGGGAAATGGTCTGTTGCCAAAAAGTAATATGATTTGCCTCTAGACCGAAAACGTAAAGCCTTTTAAAATAATATGCTCTAATGGGGGAATATTGTTTTTAAAAACTTTGTCTGCAGTATTAATACTTTGCGGTTTTTCTCGTGTTAAACAAGTAGATATAATAAATGAATAAATGATAATTTTAAGATATTAAGTTAAATTTAGTGTTGTGCTACAATTTTATTTTTCGTATTAGTTGATACTCTTTTTTTAAGCTTAAGCACAAATGTATAATTTCAGAAAAACTAAAAGTAAGTAAGTAAGTAAGTAGTTTACAATGGAAATGTTTTATATTACCCTTTCGTTTTGACTATCGTGGGGTAATAAAAAACATCGTAATGGGGCAATAAGAAATATAATCTTTTTTGTTGCAATTTGATTTTGGTAGTAATGTTACTTTTAAACACATTTTTTAGGCAAGAAAAAAATAAATTGTTTGAAATGGTTTGCTTGTGAAAAATATGTTTAACAAAAGAGCTAAAACTTTATTAATATTGTAGCAGAAAAATTTCAAAGGTTTTTTTAAGATATCTCAAATGACAAAAGACAAACTCCAAAAGTGGCAAAAAAATATTACCTATTACCCCATCTTCCCCTACGTGAAATAAATGGTTTTCGCCAGAGACTGCTGAATCTGCGCTCAACAGTGCTATGACCTGTGCATAAAAGCTCACTAAAATACAATCGCGCACGTTCTACGCACGTCAAAGTTCTTATGTTAATCGTCCGTCGCGCATTTCCACGGAAGCCGCTAACGACATTCAACAACGTTCAACAGTGTCAAGTTACGTTAGTCGTCTTCCGTTTTTGGCACGACCAAAAAAAAATCTAAAATACCGGCAAACGATTACCGCTGTAGTTGCAGGGACGAGAAGGAACCTGAGAGCATAAGACAGATGCTTTGTAAATACCCTGGCCTTATCAGGATGGGATGTACCATGCCCTAGGTCTTCCTTACTTTCAAGATCTAGAAGAACTGAGGGACATTGAGAAGAAATACTATGGCTCGTTTAATTGAGCTCTGAAGCTATCTGTGCTTCATATCCATACAAAAGGGCTAAGGATACTTTCGTGAAATTATTTTCATTCACATGTGGTATGTGGTATCACACCGACCGAAGGGTCTAGTGAGATCATAGCCCGAGCTATACACCCTAGACACGTGGGAAAATGGGGGTAAAAGCATGAAAATTTGTACACATAATCAGTGAAAAAATACTAATTTTTTAACCTGAAGTACCCTTGTTTTATTTCACCGTGGAAGGGGAGGGAGAAATTTGAAAAAAAATGGCGGAAAAAATTGTCAAAATAAGATTACACTTGGTTTTATATAATTTGTATTCAGTGATGTCAAAAAAATTGTTTTGAGGTCATTTGAGCTTACGCGACCTTGAGAAGTTAAGATTTATTCAAAAAAAACACTATTCTTCGAGGATTCTCAAAAACAAAGCAAAAAAACCTTTAAACTATAAACAAGACCTGCAGAAATTTGCTATATAAAGTTTGTGGCGTTTAGTGCTTCTTGACTTTGAAAAATGCGTCATAGAAAATTACATATTCCAAGAACCCAGCATTGGTGCAACCTGTCATTGTTTCCAAGATGGCGGCAAATTTATCGAAATCTATAACAATTTAATTTTTACAATTTAGCACAAAACAAATTTTGACCAATTGGATTTTTTAATGTCGTAAAACAGCAGAATTAAAAAAAAATTGGTACAGACTTGACCTTGTGTGAACATAATAAAATCATGTTATATTGAAATAAATGGATCCATGACGGATCTGATACCTTCCTAGCTAGCCTATTAGCACAGTTCAAGTGTAGCCTTAAAAACAGTTTTTTGTACATATATTAGAAACTAAAGCTCTTACGAAATTTTTATTCATAACACAAATTATTCAGCAAAATGTATTCTACCATATTCCGAAAACCGCATATTAACACGACTCTCCAATAAAAAGTTAGCATTTTTTAAATTCTTTAATTGTCAAAAACTATTCTACCAAAAAATTTTATGAAAATCGATCCAACGGTTTAGAAGCTATCGTGTTACATACAGAAACAATATGCACACACACAAACACAAAGAGACATCGCGACGATATTCCTAAGATAAGTCAAAATACACCCAAATAACATATTTTCGGCGTTATCTGAAAAAAAATTTCGTTGAATATAATACCTTCTCTAGCCATTGCTACGCGGGCCAGAA
This sequence comes from Aspidapion aeneum, assembly GCA_963576565.1. Taxonomy (NCBI): domain Eukaryota; kingdom Metazoa; phylum Arthropoda; class Insecta; order Coleoptera; family Brentidae; genus Aspidapion; species Aspidapion aeneum. The sequence goes on along the minus strand of OY755040.1, from coordinate 69,370,084 downwards.
AGGTAAAAATTTACTTTTTTTGTGTTTATTTTTAAATTTTCACTGCGCAACATTTAAAAAAACGTTACAAAAAAGCAATACTTAGTGGGGCTAAGGAAGTCCAAGGGCACACCTCCCCGTTTTTTTTAATCTAGCGCTATTGTAAAGCTGCCCCAGGGTTTCGTGAAAAACTGAGCGAATATTTTCCTGATTTTCCTGGTTGCAGTACAATAATCTCAACCTCGTTTTGAACGTAAGCGTTTTAGTGTAATAGCTTTTATCACAACCGTTTTATTGATGCAAATTAAACACTTTCTTTAAAGCAAGTAGTTATATTGAAATGATTGAAGGGAAAGTCCAAAATACTTCACAATCTTTTTTATTTCTCAAAACACACTACGCGTTGCGATTTGTAAATATCATTATCAAGTGTTATCTGTAAGCAAAATAAAACCGGATCTTAGTATATAAAAAAGAAAAGTATCAAAAAGATGACTTACGGAAAATAAAAATCCCTCTTTTAAGGACAAAATCTGGAACACAAGTAAAAAAAAATTACACAGTTAAACAAACATCTTAACCTTAAAATTTAAATACAAACAACAATATTAAAAACAATATAGATAAAATAAATTAAAAATTTGGTACAACTAACGACATCTTACAAAAGTTTAAAATAGTAAAATTAGTTTAAAAGAGTAAAGGTTTAAAGTTAAATACATGTTAAAAATCAATAAAATATAAAATAAAATCGATCGGGACAAGAGGCAGTTTTTAAAACATTTAATTAAAATAATTGATAACTTTCGCTACCTCTTTACAGTGGGCGCTGGAAGGTTCGCTCAAGCTTAGAACAGTATTTTCTACCCTTATGTACCTCATGTAACATTTTAAAGTTCTTATCTATACTAAAAGTATGACCTAACTCTCTCAAATGCATACCGAATGCCGAACGTTTATCAGACGGCGATTTTTGAGAGTTAAGGTGTCTGATTCGAACTTTAAAACTACGTCTCGTTCATTAACGTATTAACCGGAGGAGACCAGGAACCGCGGCAAAAATTCATTCATCAAAACAATTCAATTTGACCTCTAGATGCTTCAATAAGTTGGAAAAGAAGATAAATATGTTTTGGAAAGACGATGGCAACCCTGTGCGACATACATCATACGTATGTTAATTCTTTATACATTGAATGGATTGATCGATTTACCAGTGAGGGAGGCAAAATATTTATTTATTAACAGTAAATACCTAACTTATTAAAACAAGCAGCTTAATTTAGTTTACAGCTGAATAGAATTGACAATAAAAATTAACATTAATAGCATTGTTGAGGTTATATATAGAAGTCGCACATTAAAAATCAGTCAGGCTTTTTCCTAGACAATTATTACAATTTTAAAGCTAGATATGTGTATTGCCACTTTTTTTTGTATATAAAAAAGATATATTTTTAGTTCCTTTTTTTATAAAAAATTGGCAGTGATAATGTAAAAAATTAACAGAGTCCTATTTGGATAAAGATATTTCCGACTTTTTTTGAAAAAGCCCTCGATTTATTGCTTTGATGGGGACACAATTTGCTTACTTTGTGGATTTATTAAGATGCACCTCATACGAGGGGTTAATTTTACCCATTTGTTTTAATTAGATTAGTAACCATGGCCCGAACTAAACTAGTGTTTTTGGTTATGCTACTCTAGATTTTTAAATTTTCCCTGAATTTTAAATTTCTTGCAAATATATTTGGATTTACTGCCTCCTACGACGGTGGTTTTGTCCCTTTTAGTAAGATTAAAGGTGTCTACGAAAACCTACAAAAAATATGTACCTAGAAATAACTGTTTTATATAGCGAGTTATTTTGAGAAAAGTTAATGCGACACGTATTCCGTTGTACTACTATCTCGGTTTTCATCAGCAGTTTCATTAGAAAAGAAACTGGAAAAAAGTGCAACATGTAGCAATTGTTTTATTGTAGTTTTTTCGAAAACATCTTTTTCGAATGATTCAATTCAATTCACATTTTTTTAAAACAATTTGTTCAAAAACATCTTTTTTGAATGACATTTTGTTTGAATAACGTTTGGTTCGAAAACATTTTCTTCAAACAGAAAACTCTAGCTCCTCTCTTCTTGGGAGGTCAAAATCGATGTTATCTCTATCAAGTGATCCTGACCTGTTAACCTCACCACCCTGAACCCTAATCAATTGATCGCAAACGTATCCTAAACTGTCAATTCCAAGAAATTTTTTTATGGAAAAGTTTAGGAAGAAAATGCCAATCAATCACACTGCTTTCAAACAAAATTCAAAAAAATATGTTTTTGAACAAAACAATTTGACAAAATGTCTTATGAATTTAGTAATTTTTGAACAAAAAGTTTTATATCAGATTCTCGTTTAAAAGAAATGTTTTTGAAAAAAATGTCTTCAAAACGTTTTCGAGCAGATTGTCATTTGAACAAAATATTTCTTTTTAAATTAGTTAATAATGTTTTTGATCAGATTCTCCTTCGAAAATATCAAACAAAATGTTTTCGAAAAAAATGCAACTCGAACAAAATGTTACTTGAAAAAGATAAACAAAATATTTTTCAAAAAAAAAATAATATAAAAAAGATGTTTTCATATAAAATGTGCCATCAGATCGTCATTGGAACAAAATATTTTTGAAACTAAAAAATTTGAACATTATATCATTTGAACTCTGATTTCTGCCATTTTAACAAAATGTCATAGAAACACACTGCTTTCGAACAAAATGTCATTTAGAAAAGATATTTTTTAACAGAATATTTTTAATCAGATTGACATTCAAACAAAATGTTTGAAAAAATCTCATTCGAAAATAATATGTTTTTAAAAAATGTTTTCAAAACAAAACACTATTCAACTAAATGTCATTCGAAAACTAATTTTCAACAAACCAAAAGTTTGTATCAGATGGATGTTTGAACAAAATGTTTTTGAAAAAGATGCTTTAAAACAAACTGTTTACAACCAAAATGCATTTTGAACAAAATGTCAAATCAAATTGTCATTCAAAGAGAATATTTTAGAAAAAAAAATCATTTGAACATAATATTATGAAAATGTAATGAAAACAATACCATTTGTACAAAATATCATTTTAGTTTATAAAATTAGTTTTATTTGCCACTTTTATTTTTTGACACTTAATGCGGATACTATTTTGTAAAATAACTTGTTTTATTTAACATTTAAAATGAGTTAAACAAAAAAAACATATTATATTTATATCATCCAGGGCCGCAATTTACTTTTTGTTTTTAAATAAATTGCAATCAATTTTTGGATTTTAACAATCATCCTTAGAAATGGATTTTATTTAACAATGAATAAGTTAATAAGTAGGTAACTTTAATTTATTGTTTATAAATTTTTAAAATAAAAAATTTTGCTGATATTTTATAGGGTTAAAAACCAATCTGTGTGTAGAGACCTCGTCTTTACACGTTTTAGATGTTTGGTTAGGATGCCTTTAGGTTGATGTATTTTATTTTAGGTTAGACAACCTTAAAAATTCAGAGTAGGTAAAAATGACTAACCCAACCTAATTGCTTCGATCCAACCGTACAAACAAAAATGATAAAGCTTCACAAGAAAACTAAAAAAAAACTGTTTACACCAAAAAAGCGAATAAATTAAAAAGGTATTAAGTAAAAAAATTACTTGCCATATTAATAAAATACCTTTTTTACCTTACCTGTTAAAAATCAAGGCTCGTAGTTCAGTTAAAAGTACCAAAACCCCAAAACTTCGGACACCTTGTACATTTTTTAACAAAACTTATGTTTAAATACTTATAACAAATAAATAATTATTGATATAATAGCATAATATTTTTTTCTGATTTTATATTGATTTCTACGGCACTGTCAAAAGATAGGTCTTTACAAAAATAAGCGCTCGTAAACAACTTCGAGATGTTTTTTTGTTCGCTTTATTGAGACTTTCTCAATCAAGAATATTTTTGTCTCTTTCTCTCGCATCGGTTTAACAAAAGAGTAACAAAATAAGATACTTTACGCGGGCCTAGACCATTGCGGCATGTTTCTAATTCCTTTGTATTAGTGAGGGACTGTAAACGAGAATAGTTTTGTTTTTTTCTCTCGCACTGGTTTAATAAAGGAAAACAAAGGAGTAGCAAAATATAAGGCTCGAAGCACGTCTTAAAGTAAACACCGCTTGTTATGTCCATATATGGTGGTGTGTCATTAATATGCTAAGGGTTTGTAAGAAGAACAGTTTCGTCTTTTTCCCTCGCATTGGTTTAAAAAAGAAATAAAAGCAAAGGAAAGATTGGATGATTTTGGTGATTCTTAAAGAGGAAGGAAATAGAATTTTCGATGTACCAAACAAAAATAGTCGAGGGCTTCTTTACTGCAGAAGTACGTTTTTTAAAACAAATTGTTAATCTAGGCGGCCGATTTTTTTGTTTATTTCCCAGTCCCCTCCGGTTAATACGTTAATCGTCCCGTTTGTCCTACATATTTAGCAGGGCATGAACTACATGACAACAGATAAACTCCGCTCTTATCTAAAGTCGGAACATGGTCTTTTAGTCTACTAATATATGTTTTTAAACTGGAAAATGACTTATAAACTATTCTAATATTTTCATTTAACGAGTTCCAAACATTGCCAATCTGTAAAGAGACAGTACCCAGAAAAGTTAATTTAACATATCTTGGTGACTGATAAGGAGGAATTGATACATCTTTAGAATCAGATAGAAGTTTTTTTTAAAACAAATTATACTTTTTCTTAACCAATCTGTTAATTTTCAAGTTTAAAAACATATATTAGTAGAGTAAAAGACCATGTTGCGACTTTAGATAAGAGCGAAGTTTATCTGTTGTCATGCGGTTCATGCCCTTCTAAATATGTAGGACAAACAGGACGTAGATTTAAAGTTCGAATCAGAGAACACCTTAACTCTCAAACATTGCCGTCTGATAAACGTTCGGCATTCGGTATGCATTTGAGAGACTTAGATCATACTTTTAGTATAGATAATAACTTTAAAATGTTACATGATGTACAGGGTATCTTTTTATATTTTTCCCACCCTTTTAGACCTTTAATAATTGATGTAGGAATATAAAAGAAATTTTTACTTTTAAATTGCATCTTTACTTTATTCTTTATGCTTACCATATTTGACCGGCGCTCAAAGTTTAAGTTTTTGTAAATTGGATGCTCGTTATATTATTTAATTAATAGATTAGGTTTGAAATATACTTTCCAAAAATTTCCCCATATGTCGCAGTTTTGATAAATAGTTTCTAAAATATTAGCGATAAATTTTTAAATGATAAAAAAATAACATTGCCACTTTTATGTTAATTACAGTGTCCTTATTTTGAACTATGTTAGTCCCCATGTATAAACAGTGACAATGACAACTATGTTTTTTTAAATGACACTTCAAATGACAACGGGTAACGACAACAAAGTTGTGACCACGGCCTGCGCACTGATAGTACGGTAAGCATTCCCGAGATGGCACTAATTCCATAATTTTTACAGTTTTTTTTACAAAAAATACCCGCGCTGTTGCTACCTCCCGGTATAATTTTTTTATACCATACCGTCAAACTTTTCAAATTTATCAACTTTTTATACTTGTCAATTTTTTTCTGTCATTCATAAATGTTTGTTTTTTTAAATTTATTGCGTATTTTATATCGAATTTTAAATAAGATCTTTATTTGAAAATGGCTTCAATGTGTTGCGTACTCAATTGCACTTTCAAAATTAAACCCTTTCATAGATTCCCGAGAGATTTTCAGGTAAGTAAAAATATATATTTATATAAACATTGCCTTTATACAGTGATATAAGCTTGTTTTATAGAAAGATTTATTTATGAAAAACACTTTAATTATTTTCAGCTCCGCCAAAAAGTGGTGAATGCCGTTGGACATGAAAACGCCTATCGACTTATACAAAATCTGTTGGCACGGCAGTGCCCCACCAAGTCCGCGCGGAAACTGCTCTACGGTCTTTTTTTGAAACATTTCAGCCCATATTTGACCTATCTAAAACTCTACTTCGGATTGAGCTACGAAAATCACTTTGCACAATCATAGATCTTTATAGAGTTAACAATCCCTCCAAGTTTCATGGACTTCCATAAAGCAGTAAAGTAGTTACGAAATTTCAAAAAACGTCGAAATTGCCACTCACTTTCTCACTCATGTATAAATTATCAAAATTCTACTGTACTTTGGCAGACTGATAGGAAATTTGACCAAATCCTTGGATTGGAAAAAATCAAAAAAACCCCAAAATTCTAATTCATACATGTAAAGTTATGTGAAAGTAACATTGCCCACTTCCAGAAACGTTAGAGAGCTGAGCTTTGGAAGACTGATAGGAACTATGATAAAACTATCGGAAACAATTTAAAACACCAACATTTTAATTAATTAAGTTATGTAAAATTAACATTGCCTACTTCCAGGAACACTAAAGAGCTGAGTTTTAGAAGGCTGATTTTTTTAAAAATAAGGTATTGCTAAAGTTTTGAAATGAACAATATTCCGCATATTTTAGTACTTTGTAACTTAAATATTATCCAAATCCTTTAAAAAAGGAGTGAAATCATAACAAAAACATTTCATGTAAAAAAAGCCAAGTACGCGAAAGTGGTAATATATATAGTATAAAGCCAAGTCCTCCAAGACAAATTACAAAATAAAAGGTTCTTACTGGTTTGGAAATGTTTTTCTAAACTTGGCTATTACGGCTGCAAATGAATCTTAGGCACAGTGCTAAACTGAACATAAAGAAGTTTGGCTGGAATAGCATAGTTTAAAAAAACATTTCCAAACTAGTAAGAACCTTTCATTTAAAAATTTGTAATGGAGAACTTGGCTTTACTTTTATCTCAATTCTTTTTACAGAATACCACTTTCGCGTACTTGGCTTTTTTTTACATGAAATGTTTTTGTTATGATATAGACAAAATATTTAAATTAAGGTGAAATTATTGAACTAAATAAAAAAAAACTGTGATTGACCGAACCGATACTTTTGTTAAACATTCCTTAAATGACTAGCATGTGCCTAAATTAACATTGATTTATTATATAAAATATATTACAGTTAAAAAAATAATCCTGACTGGTGAATACTGAGCATAGCTAAATAATAATAAATGTGTAGTTATTTGGTTGTTTTTTTATGTATTTCGTTGAAATAATTATCTAAAATATTTTAAAGACTTTTCAATACAAGTAGTGGTTGAGACATTTTGGATTCACTTTACCAAAATGATTTCCTAAAATATTTAAAATAATTTTTAATATAATCTAAAGATTATGGAATATAAATAATCTTTAAGTATGTGTAGTTATTTGGTTGTTTTTTTATGTATTTCGTTGAAATAATTATCTAAAATATTTTAAAGACTTTTCAATACAAGTAGTGGTTGAGACATTTTGGATTCACTTTACCAAAATGATTTCCTAAAATATTTAAAATAATTTTTAATATAATCTAAAGATTATGGAATATAAATAATCTTTAAGTTATATTAAAAATATTTTTGAATCACTTAGTATTTTTTAAATAAAATTAAATTTATCACCCGTGCGCGATTTTCGAAAATGTTTGTAGCGCCATCTTTGGACTGCTTACCCGCACTTATGTACGTTCGACACACTGTATATAATAATAATATAATTTTGAGTGGCCCATCTTAATAATATATATTATAATCTATAATCTTTGGTTGTGTCATTGTCACTGTTGATACATGGAGACTAACATAATTTGGAATACGGATACTAAAATTAACACAAGAGCGGTACTGTTATAATTGCTAATAACTCAGAAACTATGGCTCTTAACTACGACATATCGGTTATTTTTGGAAAATATGTTCCAAGCCTAATCTATTAATAAATAATATAAGGAGCACCCAATTTACAAAAACTATAAATTTGAGCGCCTGTCAAATATGGTAAGCATCAGGAATAAATTTTGATTTGAATTCGTGGGTTAGAGGACTGGACAACAATGAAACTACCAGATTTATGGCAACGTTTCGGTTTTAATTAAACCTTTTTCAAGCCTCAATCTCCTGTTTCGTAAGTCCGTTTGGGATGGAATAAAGCACTTGCATCATGATTTTAAGCGAATAAAATTGTTGTTATTTTTAATAAAACTGGCTGGTATTTAAAAAAAAAAAAAAAAATACCAGCCAGTTTTATTAAAAATAACAACAATTTTATTCGCTTAAAATCATGATGCAAGTGCTTTATTCCATCCCAAACGGACTTACGAAACAGGAGATTGAGGCTTGAAAAAGGTTTAATTAAAACCGAAACGTTGCCATAAATCTGGTAGTTTCATTGTTGTCCAGTCCTCTAACCCACGAATTCAAATCAAAATTTTCCAAAAGGACACGAAATGGCTATTATCAGGAATAAAGTCAAGATGCAATTTAAAAGTAAAAATTTCGCGAATTTGAACACAATTCCTTGTATATTCCTATATCAATTATCAATGGTCTAAAAGGACGGGACAAAATATAATGAGACACCCTGTACATAAGGGTAGAAAACTTAATTTTTTGGAAAACTTTGAAATTGCTAAATTGGAAAATTATACTAATGTTCTAAGCTTGAACGAACCTTCCAGCGCCCACTGTAAAGAGGTAGCGAAAGCTATCAATTATTTTAATTAAATGTTTTAAAAACTGCGTCTTGTCCCGATCGATTTTATTTTATATTTTATTGATTTTTAACATGTTGTATTTAACTTAAAACCTTTACTCTTTTAAACTAATTTTAGTACTTTAAAATTTTGTAAGATGTCGTTAGTTGTACCAAATTTTTATTGTATTTTATCTATTTTGTTTTTAATATTATTGTTTGTACTAAATTTTAAGGTTAAGATGTTTGTTTAATTGTGTAGTTTTTATTTTTTTGACTTGTGTTCCAGATTTTGTCCTTAAAAGAGGGATTTTTATTTTTTGTAAGTGATTTTTTTGATACTTTTCTTTTTTATAAACTAAGATCCGGTTTACTTTTGCTTACAGATCACACTTGATAATGATATTTACATATAGAAACGCGAGTAGAGTATATATGAGGGTTCTGGCTCACTTTTTCCATGTAAATCCCCATAAGACGAAAACGTGGTAATTTTTTGGATGTCACAGAATATTTCATTCGAGGCAGTAATTTCCCCAGTTATCTTTTTTGTACTACCCATTCTAACCTTCAATAAATTTTTGACCCTCTGTTGACTCTTTAGGTGTTGCAGTTCATCTTGTACCTTGGGCAGACCTGTAACTTGCTATCTTTTGCTTGTTACAGGACTGTAGTATTCACCTAAACAGTGAGTTACTTGAAAGCGATTGTATTGCTTTAACGAATGTCTATTGATTCTTTCAGTTTAAAGCCCTTTATTTTCTCCACTTAAAGATGTTAATTGTTTTTATAGATAGTTCGTTATTTTTTAAATTGTTAGTATTACTTACTTGGACTAGGTTCATAGTAAACACTTTAGAATATTTTTTACTTGTTTATTTTAAAAAAGTTTTATATACAGATACAATTAATTATATAATCTTATTCATAGCATAGAGAAATATATTATGTCCTTCTATGATCATATATCTATAGCTAAGTAGACTTACAAGTTCTATTAATCATATTTAGACGGTATATTATAATAACATTACAGGTACTATGACTATCATTATATATATTCATTTTTACATGAACATATTAGGCGCTACTAAACTTTTGCTAATTCTAGAGGTTTAATAATATAATCTATAGGCAAAACCAAGATTAAATTTAGGTTATACTTATATATAGTTCACTATTAAAAATATCTAACCAAACACAATAAAAACATAAACAAGACACCATTATTAAAATTACATTTAACCTAAGTTCCTGTAGTGCCCCCACGGTAACGTTTCATAACAGTCCTTTGAAATACATCTTTTATCATCCAGGGGACTTAGTCCAATTTTTGTTTGTTTAATGGAGTATAGTCTGTGCTTTTCGGATCTTATAAGATTTTGCGTAATCACCTTTTCTTGAAAGTTATTTAGGCAGTCGACATAGTCCTCAAATAATATTTTTGATTTTACAACGTTTTGTTTTACACCCTTGGCCTAATTAATCACTTTTGCAGCTTTACTCTTGCTGTCCACTACTTTTGTAGCATACATTTTAGCTCTAAGGCCAATAAAATGCGTCATTATTTCGCCATTGTTTTCATCTTTCATCATGCCTAAAACTTTTTTATTCACCCTCGAAATGTTATATATGTTATCTTCAGCATAATCTGAGGTATCAAAGTACTTGTCACAGTTGCGCTGTATTGATTCATAAATATCATGATTTTTTATGTTCTAAACTAAACTATCAGTATCTGTGTATGCCACAGTACAATCCTTCCCAAAAGCTGGTACCATGTAGTTGTAGTGAAAATCATATATTGTTGTTTTGGCAATGTCCAAAATACACATTCCCACATATATCGGTTTATTAAAATATATTTCGGTTTTTTCAAGTTCTACGGCAACCAAGTTTTCATTGAATATTGTAATGCTTTTGAATTCAGGTCGAGAAATCAGTGCTTCTGCTCCGTATCGTCCATCCCATTTCTTGATTAATTTAACAACACTATGTTTTCTAATATTTTGCATGGTTTTACCAAACACGGCGTTGTTCATTAATTTAAAAAGGTTTTTCTCAAAATCATTTTTAGCATTCTGTCTTAGTTGAGTATTCAAATCAATGTAGGATTTAAGCCATGCAGATTGCTTAAAGCAAAAAATTTTATGAATTTTTTCAAGTTTTATACCAAGTTTTAACGTTTGCTTTAGATTTCTATAATGAATTACGTATTCCGTTTTATTATATAGTGTGGCCATAAGTTTCTTATTTTTAGGGTTTTTCTCGTTAGGTGGGCAGCGATGTTCAGGACATAAGGGTAAGTCTGAGAAATAGTCATGTAATTCTACAGGAATGTACAAGTCGACTTCCAGGATGTATCCATTACTCGAGTCATCTTCAATTTTATTAACATCAAAATTGAGCATTTCTTCACTTTCTAACCAATTAAATTTTTCATACGGCAGTTTCTGACTCATGCTATATCCATATTGGTTATTGATATCAAAATACATCAAAAAAGATGTTTCTTTGGTTAAATCATAGTTGGCCATATATTTATTATTGGCCTCCACATATCTTTTAGAGCATTGGCTTAACCCTCCTCTAATGCCGCGTTCTATAAAAGTCACCATATTATAGTCGGTCAAAAGCTCTAATTTTTGTTGCGTGCAATACAGCATGCAATCCCACGTATAACCAGGAAGCGTATAATAGTTAGCAGGATCCAGACCATACGTTTTATGACAGCTCTCTCTAAATCTCTGAAATACCTGCATTAAAAATACTATGTCAACTTTCATGTAGAGTTCCATGTAATCTTGTAGGGTTTTACAACCAAAGCTTCTCCATACATTTTGGGCATGATCATAATCAGCAGGCAATGTTTCTCTACTTTCGAGTGTGTTAAAGAAATTAAGGTGCTCAGGCAAAGATGTGTCTCTTAATTTTTCCCAACTATTCATATAGTCATAGCAAAATACTCCTTTTTTAAAAATAAGTTTGTATTGTTCGTCAGACAAGTTGGGAAATTCGTTTCTTACTAGTGGATACTCCTCAAGATATGAAGCTAGCTTGTCCAAGCTACTGGCCATGAAGCGGAACGAATCAATAAATCTAAATTCGATTAAATTTTCATTAATTTTTTTGGTAAATGCTATATATTTTTCTTTGTTAATTGGTAGCAAATTTATTGATCCGTCCAAATTGGCGATGTTTTCAATTATCAAATGTCCATCATAGGAGCTAAGATTGTGGAATACTACAGGGACAGTATGACTATCCTGAAAGTTCAGATTACAGCTTTCATGGGCTGGACCACGATACTCAGATGTAAGGTGACTATGATCGCGTATTTTCTTTTCACCAGCTAAAAAGTCCTGTTCACAAATATGACATTTTTTTGCATTGTTAAAGTCAGTTTTTTGCTTTTTACTTAAAGGCTCAAGGGGTAAATCACAGAGAAATACAGTTTCCAAGTTTTCAGCAAAATCCAGTAATTGTTTACTAAACCATTCCATACAGTCAGGCCCCGTATAAGATTTATAAAATGATAAAGAATCATCGTAGGAACATTTTACATAATATCCTACCGAACAAGGCACATGACTTTGATATTTTTGGGTTCTTTTACCACTATTTTCTGCAACAGGAAGCAGTAAGCACTCAATATCCGAATAGATAATGAACGATGCAAATTGTTTATTTTTAAAGTTTTTAAATTCAACAACTTTTTTTTTCGTTACTTGGTAATTTCGGAACCACGACACTGCCAATAATTTTGCAATCTTTGATATGCTGAATGAGTCCAGCTTGTGAATAGAAGTAGTGCAGGCATCTGTCACAAACATATTTTGCTTTTTTGCATTTGCTGATTTGATTACTTAGTAGCCTTGAAAGATTTTTTATCCAAACAAAGTGGTAAGTTGGTGGAGAAAGATCGTTAATCTCTTCGTTATCCAAATAATAATTATTTTGAATCATTAGCAAATTAACATGTTTTTCGTTCCTTTCTTCAGAAATGTACGCAGGCAGTACTTTAAAACTGTTTTTATTAGGTTTTTGCAGGCGATACACATTTACGGATACATTATTTTGCTTTTCGAATCGGGCGACTTGGTTTAAAGTCATTGGATATTTTATATTTTTTTAAATTTAAAACCTCTTGAGGACGCGGGTAGGATGAGATTCTATTTGAGTTTTTTTCAACAGGATATAATGCTGACACAATAGCCCAACCAAAACATAAATCGTCATTGTTTTCCACATTTACACAAGCTTTACGTTTAAAAATTTCTTTGGGTAGCTCTAAATAAGATCCGGCTCTCTTGCAGTTATATTTATTAACAGCAACAATAAGATTATTAATTTTTGTAAGAGACCATCCAGATTGATTTTGTTCAAATTCTTCCAAGTCAGTCAAAAGCAAAGTTTTTACATTTTTCTCAAACCAGTTTTTTAAATTTGTATTACGGTCAATAACCGCATTAGCGGTATTAAAGTGTTTTGTCTCACTTCCATGTTGTCCTTGTTTAATTATTTGAAAATCTCCACTTAAAATAGTGTTAACTTTTAACATATCCTCTTTTTTTAATGTATTTTCTATTCTTCGTTTAAATAAACTAAAACAATCCTCTAAAAACTTTTTGGGATCCTTATGACGTAAATTTGTAATGACAGCACTTCTTACTCGGCTTTCAAAGGCTGATTTTATGTCTTCCCATTGTACGCGATGTTTGGCTGTTTCCTTGGTGCCAATCGCACCACCAAACTTGAGGCTTTTTTGTTTTAAAATGTGCTTGCACTGTTTAACTTGTCCCAGGCACGCCGTCAAATGAGATTTTTCAGCAACTGAAGAAGCTTTTTTTAAAGCAATGCTTATTTGTCTACTGGCCAAAGCACAATCTTTTAGAATTTTTAAAATTGAAACATTTTTATCCATATCTTCTACCATACCAAGCTGACACATAATTTTATAAACCAATTTCGTTGCAAAACTCATTTTATTTTTTTGAATAGCACCAACTTCACTAAAACACTGTGTTGATAGAACTCAATAATGCACTTTCCTTGAAAAGTTATACCTAACTGACTGCAGTTCAACACGCTCCGCTCTTTTATAAGTGCTTTTCAGATTTATGTTAAGACTTGTCGAAAACAGGTTTATACTTGTTAGAAATGGGTTGCAGCTGTTTTAGCCCAATACATTTACCGCAAAGTTTTTAGTAAATCATGCAAACTTTAGTACCAACAATCATAAAATATATGTTTTTTTGTTAATTAGCAGGCATAGTACAAGTTTCCGTCAATTTTTATTTGTTTTGTTTGCCTCCTTTAGATATTTTCTACAGCCCACCTTGAGTAGTAATACTTTTACCTTCGGGTACATACTTTTAGCCCTTTGAGTACCATCTTTCCCCCTTTGAGTCTCAACTTTCCACCCATCGAGTATCAACTTTATTCTCTTTGAGTACCAACCAATCGAACCGAACCCCCTTCGAGACTCTACTTTGCCCCCTTCGGATACCAACTTTTTCCCCTTTGAGTAGCAACGTTTATTCCTTCGAGTACCCACTTTACCCCCTTTGAGTACCAACTTCGTCTTCTTCGGATACCAACTTTCCCCCCTTCGCGTCTCAACTTTCCCCCCTTCGAGTCTCAACTTTTCACCAATCGTGTGTCAAGTTTCTTCTCTTCGAGGCACAACTTTTCCTTCTTCGAGAATCGACTTTCCCTTTTTTAGTACAAACTTCATCTTCTTCGGATATCAACTTTCCTCCCTTCGCGTCTCAACTTTCGCCCCTTCGAGTCTCAACTTTTCACCAATCGTGTGTCTAGTTTCTTCTCTTCGAGGCACAACTTTCCCACTTTTGAGTATCAACTTTCCCTTTTTAGTACCAACTTCGTCTTCTTCGGGTATCAACTTTCCCCCCTTCCAGTCTCAACTTTTCACCAATCGTGTGTCAAGTTTCTCCTCTTCGAGGCACAACTTTTCCTTCTTCGAGAATCGGCTTTTCATTTTTTGAGTACCCAACAACTTTCTTGCCTTCAAGTATTAACTTCCCACTTCGAGTCTTAAGTTTCGCCCTTCGTGTCTTAACTTTCCCCCCTTTGAGTTCCAACTTTTTCTTCTTCGAGTATCAACTTTCCCCCCTTCGAGTCATAACTTTCATGCCTTCGAGTGCTAACTCTCTCTGTTTCTTTCTATCATATATATTTTTTATTTTTCGCATGTAAACATCTTTTACTAATGTTTATTATATTTACTATTGGGGTCTTGGCAAGGACAATCATACAATTTTGAGAATATATTTTGTTAGCCAAACTTTACTTGATTATATTATTTACTATTAAGTCCTCTAACTTAAACTGCTTACGCAATTTTCTATTTTTAAAATTTAGAGGAATAAAACTTGTACTAGGCAAAATATTAAAATTATTCTTGTGACCTATTTTTATTTAATTTTTGCATATCTTTTAAGCACATCATAAAGAATGTGCTGATTTTTCTTTACGCATAGCTATCAAGTTTGTGTATTACTTTACAGTTTGTTTAACTTTTGAGGATTTTAAACAGTACTAGGCGAATAAATCGGTAGGTGGTGTAATAATAAATAATCAATGGCTATGATCAATCGACGAGTGACATAATGAGCAGCGACCAGTGTCGTTTTTAACAATTTTGTGTTATTATTATTTAGGTTTAATCATTCTACTTTAAAATTTTTTGCGATTTTTAAATGTTTTTTAGTAACAGACGATAGATTAGTACTCAACCAGTAACAGATGACGAAACAACCAGTGATTTTTAAGTTAAAACACCCTGATTAATTTTTTCACTAATTTTGAAACATTTTTAGTAACTAACAAGTAATAACGTCATACGAGGAGGCCTTGGAGAAGTGACATATTTGTTAGATGTTTCTTTTAAAAATCTTTATTATAATGCGTTTTACGATTGATTTAATTTTTAGTATTTTGTCGATAATTTAATACTTTTTTCATTATACATTTTTTTTTAAGAGATATAACTTTTAAGATTTTTTTGCTTTGCGTACTATATTTTAATAATTGAATAAGCAATAGTTGCCTTTTTACGGTATTTTGACTGGTATATAAGATACCAAACTTGGTACTGCAACTTATTCAATATTAATTTAGAATTTATCCATTAGTGTAAAAAACTTAAAAAGATTAAAACATTTTTTAGTTAACAGCTTCATAGTCCTTAGCGTAGCCTTAGCCTAAAATATTTTTGTTTTATATTTCATTAAGTTATTTAATATCTTTGGTAGTATGTAAGTACGTTATGGTCTATCTAACCAGTAATATATTATGGTTTTGCCTGCGCCTGCGCACTCACTAGTATTTTTTTAAGTCACGATCGTTATAAGTATTTTCTGTATGTATTTTTCGTGGATTCCCAAGTATATAAAATATACATACAATCATGATGATTACTGATAGAAATGAGAGCGAGAATGATCAATGAGTTGCATGTTTGATGTTTCCGCGATCTAGAATTTTTTTATCTTTTGTTATCTTTGACACGTGTTTTTGCGTTTTATCAAAGTAACTGCCAATTCTACAAAAAGTTCACAAGATACAAAAGATATGTAATAACAAGTTGAGCATCCATCTATATGTAGATCGATCACAGTTTTACCACAAGTTGTATGATATTTACAAGAAAGTAGAGGTAGCACATTCGTAAACGCAATTTTGCCATGACAAAGGAATGCTGGCACAAGTTGGAGGAGTGATAGTTTTGGCACCATAATAATTTAAACTGGTCCTTTTTGTAAGTCCATTCATTAAAGAAATCGGATTTAAATAACATGGATATTTATTAATACCATTATAATTAGCATTTATGTCACAAAAAAAAATATTTAATACTAAGCATACCTACGTAATGTATGTTTATAATTTTAAATACACATAAATCATGCCAAAAATAAGAAATCGTTTGTATTTTAGGCAATGATGTGTTTGTGAAGGATTAGTTTACTTTTTTAAATAAGTCTTACACCTAATTTTAATTAGTTTTTAGATAATTTATGAGGAGTTTCTGCGTCTAAACCCGAAATAATTAGACAGATCGACCGACAGAATGACCAACACAACAACTATAACACAGGCGAGGAAGCGATTCAGACAAGTTTCAACAAGTCGTCAGCCTTCAACACCTGTAAAGTTAACAGTTAAAAATAATACATGTTTGATAAAATTTCATTTTTCGCACAACAAAGCCCAAAGCTTTTTTTAAATTTTTTTAACATGCACTAGTTTAATCTGTAAACGTATTTTTTATGAATTTCGTGGATTTGAGGATTAGAGAAGCCTTAAATTAAATTGCCTTAAGTAACCTTAGCTGAACCATATACGTGAACAGGCAAACGCATTTTTCATTATTTTCATCAATTTGATGTTAAAGAAAAGCCCTATGTATCTTAAAGTAACCTTATACAGGTAATTAGTAAGTACCTACATACTTTTAGAGGGGTTTTTTTTTGCCAAATGTGCTTCAACTAGTAAAATTTAATTATTTCTACACCAATAATAATCAATTTCAATAACTATGGAACAAGGTTTGACTCCCCAGCCAAGAAAATAAAAGTGATTAGCGCAAAATAATCTCTAAATGCTTTTACACTATCGTTGTTATTCAAAACTTATATAACAAACTTACAAAAATAACAATGATTTAATAAAAGCTCAATACGCAATTTGGTATCCTATAAATAATGCCCTTCCTAAGCGTTTTAATATGCTTCCAACTGTTAAAAATAGTTAATAATACTAAATAATATATTTCTTCGAATTATGTTTATTTTATACCTCATTTCGTAACAACTATGTCCACCTATTATACCACATCAAAAATAAGATTTCCTTTTAAAGTGTAACTCGAGTTAAACCCAATTCTACCTACCCAGTAATCGATACCTACCCGCATTCCATTCTTCGTAAATGGCCAGAAACGCGTCAAGATATAGCGTCTCTACGAACCTTTTGTGCGATCAATAATTCACGCTGCAAAACACCTATGTAGGTAACAAAGAGGAAGATAGAGCAAGGGGAATGTAAAAGTAAAGGACGGACGAAAATACCATGTAGTTTATACGGCCTCTTCAAAACCACCCAACCAATGGTCGAGGGGAGCTTGCTTTTCTATTGGTCGACCCTTAAAATAAGGGTCCACCACTTCGTCGATCATCGGCTGACCAATGAGAGACAAGCTTTCTTCTGATTGGCTGGCCGCCATCTCTTTTTTTCCTACTGCCGGCATTTTGGCTCCTCCCCCCTTCGGGGGAAGTCGCTTCCTATTGGTCGACCCTTAAAATAAGGATCCCCCACTTCGCCTATCATTGGCCAGCCAATGAGAGGCAAGCTCTCTTCTGATTGGCCAGCCGCCATTTTGGCTCCTCCCCCCTTCGGGGGGATGTCGCTTCCTATTGGTCGACCCTTAAAATAAGGGTCCCCCACTTCGCCTATCATTGGCTGGCCGCCATATTTTTTTACCCCCCTTCGGGGGGAGGGGAGGGGAAGACCACGCCTCCGGGGGGTGAGAGGGGGAGGGGAGGGGGAAGTGGGCGTGGCCGCGCCCCCTGCGGGGGGGAGTAGGCGGGGCTTAGGGTGGCAGGAGTGGGGCTGTTCTGAAGGGGCCGTATAAACTACATGGTATTTTCGTCCGTCCTTTACTTTTACATTCCCCTTGCTCTATCTTCCTCTTTTTTACCTACATAGGTGTTTTGCAGCGTGAATTATTGATCGCACAAAAGGTTCGTAGAGACGCTATATCTTGACGCGTTTCTGGCCATTTACGAAGAATGGAATGCGGGTAGGTATCGATTACTGGGTAGGTAGAATTGGGTTTTAACTCGAGTTACACTTTAAAAGGAAATCTTATTTTTGATGTGGTATAATAGGTGGACATAGTTGTTACGAAATGAGGTATAAAATAAACATAATTCGAAGAAATATATTATTCAGTATTATTAACTATTTTTAACAGTTGGAAGCATATTAAAACGCTTAGGAAGGGCATTATTTATAGGATACCAAATTGCGTATTGAGCTTTTATTAAATCATTGTTATTTTTGTAAGTTTGTTATATAAGTTTTGAATAACAACGATAGTGTAAAAGCATTTAGAGATTATTTTGCGCTAATCACTTTTATTTTCTTGGCTGGGGAGTCAAACCTTGTTCCATAGTTATTGAAATTGATTATTATTGGTGTAGAAATAATTAAATTTTACTAGTTGAAGCACATTTGGCAAAAAAAACCCCTCTAAAAGTATGTAGGTACTTACTAATTACCTGTATAAGGTTACTTTAAGATACATAGGGCTTTTCTTTAACATCAAATTGATGAAAATAATGAAAAATGCGTTTGCCTGTTCACGTATATGGTTCAGCTAAGGTTACTTAAGGCAATTTAATTTAAGGCTTCTCTAATCCTCAAATCCACGAAATTCATAAAAAATACGTTTACAGATTAAACTAGTGCATGTTAAAAAAATTTAAAAAAAGCTTTGGGCTTTGTTGTGCGAAAAATGAAATTTTATCAAACATGTATTATTTTTAACTGTTAACTTTACAGGTGTTGAAGGCTGACGACTTGTTGAAACTTGTCTGAATCGCTTCCTCGCCTGTGTTATAGTTGTTGTGTTGGTCATTCTGTCGGTCGATCTGTCTAATTATTTCGGGTTTAGACGCAGAAACTCCTCATAAATTATCTAAAAACTAATTAAAATTAGGTGTAAGTCTTATTTAAAAAAGTAAACTAATCCTTCACAAACACATCATTGCCTAAAATACAAACGATTTCTTATTTTTGGCATGATTTATGTGTATTTAAAATTATAAACATACATTACGTAGGTATGCTTAGTATTAAATATTTTTTTTTGTGACATAAATGCTAATTATAATGGTATTAATAAATATCCATGTTATTTAAATCCGATTTCTTTAATGAATGGACTTACAAAAAGGACCAGTTTAAATTATTATGGTGCCAAAACTATCACTCCTCCAACTTGTGCCAGCATTCCTTTGTCATGGCAAAATTGCGTTTACGAATGTGCTACCTCTACTTTCTTGTAAATATCATACAACTTGTGGTAAAACTGTGATCGATCTACATATAGATGGATGCTCAACTTGTTATTACATATCTTTTGTATCTTGTGAACTTTTTGTAGAATTGGCAGTTACTTTGATAAAACGCAAAAACACGTGTCAAAGATAACAAAAGATAAAAAAATTCTAGATCGCGGAAACATCAAACATGCAACTCATTGATCATTCTCGCTCTCATTTCTATCAGTAATCATCATGATTGTATGTATATTTTATATACTTGGGAATCCACGAAAAATACATACAGAAAATACTTATAACGATCGTGACTTAAAAAAATACTAGTGAGTGCGCAGGCGCAGGCAAAACCATAATATATTACTGGTTAGATAGACCATAACGTACTTACATACTACCAAAGATATTAAATAACTTAATGAAATATAAAACAAAAATATTTTAGGCTAAGGCTACGCTAAGGACTATGAAGCTGTTAACTAAAAAATGTTTTAATCTTTTTAAGTTTTTTACACTAATGGATAAATTCTAAATTAATATTGAATAAGTTGCAGTACCAAGTTTGGTATCTTATATACCAGTCAAAATACCGTAAAAAGGCAACTATTGCTTATTCAATTATTAAAATATAGTACGCAAAGCAAAAAAATCTTCAAAGTTATATCTCTTAAAAAAAAATGTATAATGAAAAAAGTATTAAATTATCGACAAAATACTAAAAATTAAATCAATCGTAAAACGCATTATAATAAAGATTTTTAAAAGAAACATCTAACAAATATGTCACTTCTCCAAGGCCTCCTCGTATGACGTTATTACTTGTTAGTTACTAAAAATGTTTCAAAATTAGTGAAAAAATTAATCAGGGTGTTTTAACTTAAAAATCACTGGTTGTTTCGTCATCTGTTACTGGTTGAGTACTAATCTATCGTCTGTTACTAAAAAACATTTAAAAATCGCAAAAAATTTTAAAGTAGAATGATTAAACCTAAATAATAATAACACAAAATTGTTAAAAACGACACTGGTCGCTGCTCATTATGTCACTCGTCGATTGATCATAGCCATTGATTATTTATTATTACACCACCTACCGATTTATTCGCCTAGTACTGTTTAAAATCCTCAAAAGTTAAACAAACTGTAAAGTAATACACAAACTTGATAGCTATGCGTAAAGAAAAATCAGCACATTCTTTATGATGTGCTTAAAAGATATGCAAAAATTAAATAAAAATAGGTCACAAGAATAATTTTAATCTTTTGCCTAGTACAAGTTTTATTCCTCTAAATTTTAAAAATAGAAAATTGCGTAAGCAGTTTAAGTTAGAGGACTTAATAGTAAATAATATAATCAAGTAAAGTTTGGCTAACAAAATATATTCTCAAAATTGTATGATTGTCCTTGCCAAGACCCCAATAGTAAATATAATAAACATTAGTAAAAGATGTTTACATGCGAAAAATAAAAAATATATATGATAGAAAGAAACAGAGAGAGTTAGCACTCGAAGGCATGAAAGTTATGACTCGAAGGGGGGAAAGTTGATACTCGAAGAAGAAAAAGTTGGAACTCAAAGGGGGGAAAGTTAAGACACGAAGGGCGAAACTTAAGACTCGAAGTGGGAAGTTAATACTTGAAGGCAAGAAAGTTGTTGGGTACTCAAAAAATGAAAAGCCGATTCTCGAAGAAGGAAAAGTTGTGCCTCGAAGAGGAGAAACTTGACACACGATTGGTGAAAAGTTGAGACTGGAAGGGGGGAAAGTTGATACCCAAAGAAGACGAAGTTGGTACTAAAAAGGGAAAGTTGATACTCAAAAGTGGGAAAGTTGTGCCTCGAAGAGAAGAAACTAGACACACGATTGGTGAAAAGTTGAGACTCGAAGGGGCGAAAGTTGAGACGCGAAGGGAGGAAAGTTGATATCCGAAGAAGATGAAGTTTGTACTAAAAAAGGGAAAGTCGATTCTCGAAGAAGGAAAAGTTGTGCCTCGAAGAGAAGAAACTTGACACACGATTGGTGAAAAGTTGAGACTCGAAGGGGGGAAAGTTGAGACGCGAAGGGGGGAAAGTTGGTATCCGAAGAAGACGAAGTTGGTACTCAAAGGGGGTAAAGTGGGTACTCGAAGGAATAAACGTTGCTACTCAAAGGGGAAAAAGTTGGTATCCGAAGGGGGCAAAGTAGAGTCTCGAAGGGGGTTCGGTTCGATTGGTTGGTACTCAAAGAGAATAAAGTTGATACTCGATGGGTGGAAAGTTGAGACTCAAAGGGGGAAAGATGGTACTCAAAGGGCTAAAAGTATGTACCCGAAGGTAAAAGTATTACTACTCAAGGTGGGCTGTAGAAAATATCTAAAGGAGGCAAACAAAACAAATAAAAATTGACGGAAACTTGTACTATGCCTGCTAATTAACAAAAAAACATATATTTTATGATTGTTGGTACTAAAGTTTGCATGATTTACTAAAAACTTTGCGGTAAATGTATTGGGCTAAAACAGCTGCAACCCATTTCTAACAAGTATAAACCTGTTTTCGACAAGTCTTAACGTAAATCTGAAAAGCACTTATAAAAGAGCGGAGCGTGTTGAACTGCAGTCAGTTAGGTATAACTTTTCAAGGAAAGTGCATTATTGAGTTCTATCAACACAGTGTTTTAGTGAAGTTGGTGCTATTCAAAAAAATAAAATGAGTTTTGCAACGAAATTGGTTTATAAAATTATGTGTCAGCTTGGTATGGTAGAAGATATGGATAAAAATGTTTCAATTTTAAAAATTCTAAAAGATTGTGCTTTGGCCAGTAGACAAATAAGCATTGCTTTAAAAAAAGCTTCTTCAGTTGCTGAAAAATCTCATTTGACGGCGTGCCTGGGACAAGTTAAACAGTGCAAGCACATTTTAAAACAAAAAAGCCTCAAGTTTGGTGGTGCGATTGGCACCAAGGAAACAGCCAAACATCGCGTACAATGGGAAGACATAAAATCAGCCTTTGAAAGCCGAGTAAGAAGTGCTGTCATTACAAATTTACGTCATAAGGATCCCAAAAAGTTTTTAGAGGATTGTTTTAGTTTATTTAAACGAAGAATAGAAAATACATTAAAAAAAGAGGATATGTTAAAAGTTAACACTATTTTAAGTGGAGATTTTCAAATAATTAAACAAGGACAACATGGAAGTGAGACAAAACACTTTAATACCGCTAATGCGGTTATTGACCGTAATACAAATTTAAAAAACTGGTTTGAGAAAAATGTAAAAACTTTGCTTTTGACTGACTTGGAAGAATTTGAACAAAATCAATCTGGATGGTCTCTTACAAAAATTAATAATCTTATTGTTGCTGTTAATAAATATAACTGCAAGAGAGCCGGATTTTATTTAGAGCTACCCAAAGAAATTCTTAAGCGTAAAGCTTGTGTAAATGTGGAAAACAATGACGATTTATGTTTTGGTTGGGCTATTGTGTCAGCATTATATCCTGTTGAAAAAAACTCAAATAGAATCTCATCCTACCCGCGTCCTCAAGAGGTTTTAAATTTAAAAAAATATAAAATATCCAATGACTTTAAACCAAGTCGCCCGATTCGAAAAGCAAAATAATGTATCCGTAAATGTGTATCGCCTGCAAAAACCTAATAAAAACAGTTTTAAAGTACTGCCTGCGTACATTTCTGAAGAAAGGAACGAAAAACATGTTAATTTGCTAATGATTCAAAATAATTATTATTTGGATAACGAAGAGATTAACGATCTTTCTCCACCAACTTACCACTTTGTTTGGATAAAAAATCTTTCAAGGCTACTAAGTAATCAAATCAGCAAATGCAAAAAAGCAAAATATGTTTGTGACAGATGCCTGCACTACTTCTATTCTCAAGCTGGACTCATTCAGCATATCAAAGATTGCAAAATTATTGGCAGTGTCGTGGTTCCGAAATTACCAAGTAACGAAAAAAAAAGTTGTTGAATTTAAAAACTTTAAAAATAAACAATTTGCATCGTTCATTATCTATTCGGATATTGAGTGCTTACTGCTTCCTGTTGCAGAAAATAGTGGTAAAAGAACCCAAAAATATCAAAGTCATGTGCCTTGTTCGGTAGGATATTATGTAAAATGTTCCTACGATGATTCTTTATCATTTTATAAATCTTATACGGGGCCTGACTGTATGGAATGGTTTAGTAAACAATTACTGGATTTTGCTGAAAACTTGGAAACTGTATTTCTCTGTGATTTACCCCTTGAGCCTTTAAGTAAAAAGCAAAAAACTGACTTTAACAATGCAAAAAAATGTCATATTTGTGAACAGGACTTTTTAGCTGGTGAAAAGAAAATACGCGATCATAGTCACCTTACATCTGAGTATCGTGGTCCAGCCCATGAAAGCTGTAATCTGAACTTTCAGGATAGTCATACTGTCCCTGTAGTATTCCACAATCTTAGCTCCTATGGTGGACATTTGATAATTGAAAACATCGCCAATTTGGACGGATCAATAAATTTGCTACCAATTAACAAAGAAAAATATATAGCATTTACCAAAAAAATTAATGAAAATTTAATCGAATTTAGATTTATTGATTCGTTCCGCTTCATGGCCAGTAGCTTGGACAAGCTAGCTTCATATCTTGAGGAGTATCCACTAGTAAGAAACGAATTTCCCAACTTGTCTGACGAACAATACAAACTTATTTTTAAAAAAGGAGTATTTTGCTATGACTATATGAATAGTTGGGAAAAATTAAGAGACACATCTTTGCCTGAGCACCTTAATTTCTTTAACACACTCGAAAGTAGAGAAACATTGCCTGCTGATTATGATCATGCCCAAAATGTATGGAGAAGCTTTGGTTGTAAAACCCTACAAGATTACATGGAACTCTACATGAAAGTTGACATAGTACTTTTAATGCAGGTATTTCAGAGATTTAGAGAGAGCTGTCATAAAACGTATGGTCTGGATCCTGCTAACTATTATACGCTTCCTGGTTATACGTGGGATTGCATGCTGTATTGCACGCAACAAAAATTAGAGCTTTTGACCGACTATAATATGGTGACTTTTATAGAACGCGGCATTAGAGGAGGGTTAAGCCAATGCTCTAAAAGATATGTGGAGGCCAATAATAAATATATGGCCAACTATGATTTAACCAAAGAAACATCTTTTTTGATGTATTTTGATATCAATAACCAATATGGATATAGCATGAGTCAGAAACTGCCGTATGAAAAATTTAATTGGTTAGAAAGTGAAGAAATGCTCAATTTTGATGTTAATAAAATTGAAGATGACTCGAGTAATGGATACATCCTGGAAGTCGACTTGTACATTCCTGTAGAATTACATGACTATTTCTCAGACTTACCCTTATGTCCTGAACATCGCTGCCCACCTAACGAGAAAAACCCTAAAAATAAGAAACTTATGGCCACACTATATAATAAAACGGAATACGTAATTCATTATAGAAATCTAAAGCAAGCGTTAAAACTTGGTATAAAACTTGAAAAAATTCATAAAATTTTTTGCCTTAAGCAATCTGCATGGCTTAAATCCTACATTGATTTGAATACTCAACTAAGACAGAATGCTAAAAATGATTTTGAGAAAAACCTTTTTAAATTAATGAACAACGCCGTGTTTGGTAAAACCATGCAAAATATTAGAAAACATAGTGTTGTTAAATTAATCAAGAAATGGGATGGACGATACGGAGCAGAAGCACTGATTTCTCGACCTGAATTCAAAAGCATTACAATATTCAATGAAAACTTGGTTGCCGTAGAACTTGAAAAAACTTAAATATATTTTAATAAACCGATATATGTGGGAATGTGTATTTTGGACATTGCCAAAACAACAATATATGATTTTCACTACAACTACATGGTACCAGCTTTTGGGAAGGATTGTACTGTGGCATACACAGATACTGATAGTTTAGTTTATAACATAAAAAATCATGATATTTATGAATCAATACAGCGCAACTGTGACAAGTACTTTGATACCTCAGATTATGCTGAAGATAACATATATAACATTCCGATGGCGAAATAATGACGCATTTTATTGGCCTTAGAGCTAAAATGTATGCTACAAAAGTAGTGGACAGCAAGAGTAAAGCTGCAAAAGTGATTAAGAAGGCCAAGGGTGTAAAACAAAACGTTGTAAAATCAAAAATATTATTTAAGGACTATGTCGACTGCCTAAATAACTTTCAAGAAAAGGTGATTACGCAAAATCTTATAAGATCCGAAAAGCACAGACTATACTCCATTAAACAAACAAAAATTGGACTAAGTCCCCTGGATGATAAAAGATGTATTTCAAAGGACTGTTATGAAACGTTACCGTGGGGGCACTACAGGAACTTAGGTTAAATGTAATTTTAATAATGGTGTCTTGTTTATGTTTTTATTGTGTTTGGTTAGATATTTTTAATAGTGAACTATATATAAGTATAACCTAAATTTAATCTTGGTTTTGCCTATAGATTATATTATAAAACCTCTAGAATTAGCAAAAGTTTAGTAGCGCCTAATATGTTCATGTAAAAATGAATATATATAATGATAGTCATAGTACCTGTAATATTATTATAATATACCGTCTAAATATGATTAATAGAACTTGTAAGTCTACTTAGCTATAGATATATGATCATAGAAGGACATAATATATTTCTCTATGCTATGAATAAGATTATATAATTAATTGTATCTGTATATAAAACTTTTGTAAAATAAACAAGTAAAAAATATTCTAAAGTGTTTACTATGAACCTAGTCCAAGTAAGTAATACTAACAATTTAAAAAATAACGAACTATCTATAAAAACAATTAACATCTTTAAGTGGAGAAAATAAAGGGCTTTAAACTGAAAGAATCAATAGACATTCGTTATAGCAATAAAATCGCTTTCAAGTAACTCACTGTTTAGGTGAATACTACAGTCCTGTAACAAGCAAAAGATACCAAGTTACAGGTCTGCCCAAGGTACAAGATGAACTCCAACACCTAAAGAGTCAACAGAGGGTCAAAAATTTATTGAAGGTTAGAATGGGTAGTACAAAAAAGATAACTGGGGAAATTACTGCCTCGAATGAAATATTCTGTGACATCCAAAAAATTACCACGTTTTCGTCTTATGGGGATTTACATGGAAAAAGTGAGCCAGAACCCTCATATATACTCTACTAACGCGTAGTGTGTTTTGAGAAATAAAAAAGATTGTGAACTATTTTAGACTTTTCCTTCAATCATTTCATTATGTTTCTACTTCACCCTGGAGAAATCTACGATTCTACAAGCAGTTATATATTGAGAAAATAAAATATCGGTACATTTTCCAAAGTATTGCATGCAGTCATATTTATCCAATTCGCATAAAGATGAAATTCATAACATAAAAATAATCATTTTTATTAACAACCTTTTATCTAGAGTTATTAACAACCTTTTATCGGTTAATATAATAGCAAACGTCCGTATTAACAAAAGTTTTTATTGTAAAGCAAAACGATTCAAAGTCAATTTTCATAGTCCACGAATTTTTGCCAACATCCCATACTAGAATACGTTATTGTTCAACATTGTTCAAAATAAAAGTCTCACCATATTTACAGCCAGGAGCCTCCATTACACAATATTAATATTATAATTTTTACTTGCACTAAAACTATGTCATAACTTTATGCACTTTTATGTTGTTTAGTCACTAGTACGTTTATTTAACCATAGTTTTATTTACTTTTAATCTTCTTTTTCTGTTAACTATCACAAGCTCTGACGGATTCGACTTTAATTCAAGTCAAATTTTGGCAAGAATAAGAATGAATGACTGAACCAATATAATAATCAAAGAATCAAAGAATTAACGAAGGATCATCTTGAATGTTTAAATTTAAGAACAAATAATAGAATGATATCTCTACGAAGAATCACGGGTATTTAAGTTAACCCCCCTACCGGAAAAGTGGCGATCTAATTCTCGTGTCGGCCTTATTTTTGTGAAACACAAAGTGGTTTTTGTTTATTTTTCGCGTTGATTTTTGGGACAGGAAATGTAGTCTTTGGCGATCGATTTTTAAAAAGAAATCCATGACAGAATCATTTTGTTGTGCTACTTTTACGTGGCAAACAACTTTGTTTTTCTCGGCTCGATCTCAAGAAAAACGCACGTGTATCCTGTTGATGCACTTTAGTTTTGGGTCAAAACAGCGGTTTGGCGGATGTTACGTAAAAACCGAGGTATCAAAAAGACAAAGTGATTCTGATTTTCATTTAGTTTTAGTTTATAGATGGTAAAGTCACATTTCCCTGTCATAAGTCGGTGCTAGTCAGTGATCACTCTACGTATAAGCGTTGTGATGGGTTGAATACAATGACGTGAGTTACTTTTACTTTATATTGTTCAATTGTTATTGTTTATTAGTTTTCAAAAATAATCGAATTTTCGTTACGGGTCAACCTGCAACTGGATAAAATTAATATTTAAGTGGCCTATTTAGCTTTTGAAATATAAACCGTTATCTGACCACTACACTATTAGTCCAGGAGCTATGCGCCATATTCAGCACTGCGGCATTACTTTTTGATGTTTATACTAGATTTTATGAAAAAAATATGACAATCTGCAAATATTGATCTAAATTAATTTTTCACTTTCAGGTCGGAGGGGGAAGAGTTTTTTTAATTGCTTATTTTAATTAGGTTTAAAAATATATGGAGGAGATTGAGATCTAAATGTTGCCGATATCATGTAAGTAGTAAATAAATATAGGCTTTTTATTAATTTATAAAAAAATACTATTAGACCTCAAATGATATTGAAAAAATAAATTGCCGTATACCTTCTTCTTAAAATATTTATAAACTTGAAAATATAGCAAAATTAGCGCGTTCTGTAAATAACGGAACATATTAATATCTTAAAAATATTTAAAGTCAGAATTGAAGGCTTATAAATTATCAACCAAAATGTGACCTTAAATTTGACGTGTTATTTGGAGGTTACTTTAAGGTCAACCTACTTTTTTAAAATAAAAACCGATTTTTTTTTAATATATTTTTTTTAATCTAATAATTTTCTACATATTTTTTAACACCTAGTTAAAATATTCCATTCAAAAAATTCTTCCCCCTCCATTCTGGAAGTGAAAAATCAATTTCGATCACTATTTGCAATGCAAAATGTGGCAAATTTTTATTTTTAAAAATAAAAAACAAAAAATGCCGCAGTGCTGAATGTGCGTGACATTATTTTTGCTAATAAGTCAATTTGAATGGGACAAAGCCCCTGGACTATAATAGCGCTACATAAAAAAAACCGGGGAGGTCTGCCACAGGGCTTCTTTAACCCTAATAAGTATTCCATTTTTAAAAAGTTTTCAAATGTAACCGCAGTTAAAATTTAAAAAAAAACACGAAAAAATGCAATTTTTTTATTATAAGATGATTTTATCAAGGTTTGGGTCAAGTCTGTACCAATTTTTTTTTTAATTTTGCTGTTTTAGGTCATTAAGAATCTAATGTTCATTAGTCTAAATTGGGTTTGTGCTAAATTGGAAAAAAATTAAATATGTTGATATGTTTTTTTTAATAATATTAGATCTGACCTCCTTAATGTCTGTTCCAAATTTAGTAATTTTCACTTAATTGGTATGGGAGTAGCACGCATCAATGTTGGGTTTTTGGAATATGTCATTTTCTATGGGGCATTTTCCAAGTCAAAATTCTACCGCATATTTCCACAGGTCTTGTTTATATTATAAATGTTTTTTTGCTTTACTTTTAATAAAACTCGAATTTTGGTGATTATTTAAATCAAAATACTAAAGAATCGCGTTTTTTTAAAAAAATCTTAACTTTTCAAGGTTGCGTATGGTCAAATGACCTTAAAACCATTTTTTTTTTAAATCACTGAACACAAATTATATAAAAACGAGTATAATCTTGACTATATGGGTATAACCTAATTTTTGAAAAAAAAATTTCCGCCATTTTTTCCTCCATTTCTTCTACGGTGAAGCAAAATAAGGGTGCTGCGGGTCAAAAATGTTGTATTTTGCCACAGAATACTTGTACAAATATTTATGCTTTTACCCCCATTTCCCACATAGTTGGGGAAATAGTGCTTGTACAGCTCGGGCTATCAACAGAAGTTGCTTGTTATTGTTCTGTTACCTTACCTAACCTAACATAATATGTTAACGCTTATCTACATAATATTTTTAATGAAAATCTTACTATCTCGATCAAAATCACTGGTTTTGATTTTGTGAACTTCAGTGTCTTTCTCACTTTGTTCTTCAATGGTAATATTCACAAAATCTTCTTCGTATTTGGGAACTTGATTGTTCTTGTCTATTATGTAAATTGAAAACTAAAATAAAAATAACTTTTGATTTGTTTTTTGACTAAACTAAATTAATTTTAAATAAAAATATGTGGATCCACGATGGACCTGATACCTTCCTAGCCCATTAGCACAATCCACCTTAAATCAGCCTTAAAAACAGTTTTTTGTAAATATCTCAGAAACCAAAGCTTCTACGAAGTTTTTGCGTATAACACGGATTATTGAGAAAAATGTTCTACCTTATTTTGAAATCTGCATATTGATGCAATGCTCCATTAAAACGTTATCATATTTAAAATTTTGAAACTGTCATTAGCATCAATGGATTTTAACCATAAAACAGCTCGAATAATAACACTTTTATTAGTCAAAATCTCATGAAAATCGATTCAGAGGTTTAGGAGCTATCGTGTACCGACATTATTATAAACACACACACACACCCACAGACATCACGACGATTCTGCTAAGATGGGTCAAAGTACACCCAAATAACACATTTTCGGCGTTATCTCAAAAAACTTAAAGGGTGAAAAAAATTTGTTTGAAACTCGTAGACAATGATAAAGTAGAAACAAAATGTGCCACATTACCAATTGTTGATGGTTGCAGGGGCAGGTGGGCGTCCCACATATAGGTTGACATAAATTAAATATACAAAAAGTGGTGATAAATTAAAAATATACGAAAAGTGGTGTTATGGTGGAAATAACGATTTGAAATTAGCTATAAGTAAATATCAAAAAAATATAAAATAACAGTATTTAGCGGTCACAGGAGAAGGCAGCTTTTCCCAGATAATTTTAAATAAACGGGGCACAATCTGGCTTATTTCACATCTTAACATTGCTTTAACTAAATATATTCAAAAAATATAAACATAAAATAAAATTTTTCAAATCTCTGGGACCGTTCCTGATAACGATAATAAAAAATTAGCAACGGCGAGTCCATCACAAGTGAAAAGTTCACTTATTTTGGAAATATTGTATCTGAGATGCTTCTCAATAGAACTTGTAAAACAGCTGCATCCAGTATTAGGAGGACGCGATGTGTCTTAGAGAGGTATAGTAAGTTAGTTTCAATCCCTATAGCTTTATGTACGTATCTTTTTAAATTCAGTTCTTACTGTTTAAAGTAGAAAAACATTTACATTATGATATGTCCAATGAACTTTATCGGTGGCTCCACATTGGTAGGTCACATCCAAGCGTGTTGGATAGTCATCGGCACTCAGGATTGTTTTGTTTTCAACATTAACTTTAATATCACCGGTTGAAGCATTAAATGTGAACCAGTCTCTGTCATCGTCTATTTTTAATATTCTAAAACAAACAAATTGGTATCAGATTGCTATAACATATAGAGCTAAATGTCATGCTTTTACACAGGTATATTTTAACCTTAATTATTTTACCTAAAAGAGAATGTTTTCAAGATATTAGCAAAAATTTTAAATATGCTATTTTTGAAAATATTTTTTTAAATAAATTTGAAGAAAATTTACGAAGTGATAAATCTTAGCGAAAAAGTTTCACGGGCAAATCCTCAGGCCAAAATTTTATATTTCTTGATTCATTACTCTTCATGCTTTATGTATAATACATATAAACATTAAAAAATATTAAATAAAAAATTGGCTGTAATTCGGTTTTGGGAATGACTGTATCCTAAAGCTAGGACTCTAACGAATATGATCGTCCATATGTATATATATATATATATATATATATATATATATATAATATATATATATATATATATATATATATATATATATATATATATATATATATATATATATATATATATATATATATATATATATATATATCTATATATATATCTATATATATATATGTTCAATGCTGCCAGGTATTTTTGTTTTTGTTTTATTTTGAATTTTTTGGAAAACATAACCTTAAAGTTTGTTTTGATATTTTTTTGGCTTTCAGCAAAAACCTTTAAAAAAAAGCCTTATTTGGGAAAAATTCCAATCAGGTGATAATTTCTCTCTTTGTTGACAGTTATTTTCTTTTTGATCACCTGATCATTTTGAAAAAAATCATGCGCGTTTTTACATACGCTGGGAGTTTGAAGCGCCACCCTGTGTTGGACAGGGGAATGAAGAAACTCACTTCCGACAAGAAATTGGAAAAAGTCACACGTGGTGTTAAGTTTATGACCGAAATTCCAACCACAAGAAAAGGCCGCGGCCGCGAGAAAGTGTGGAACTGCTGTTAAATTAAAGAAGGTAAGCTTCTAGGGTGTTGCCGGTTTATTTTCCTTTGTTTTTAGTTTAATAGACACATTTTATCGTTTTTGCCAGGTTTGAACATTGTTGTTTTTTGTACCGGTTTTTTTTTTGTTCCGCATTAATTTGAAGGTTGGTTACCTTGAGTTTGGTATATGACCTCGTGCGGCGATAAAAAACCCCCGTTCGACATTTAGCAGCGGCCCGTTTTTTTTCTTGTTGGCTGACTGACGTTTCATTGACGTTTGTATGTTCTAACGTCACAATTTCACGTGTTGTTTTGTTTACCTCCGAGGTTCGAAAATTTTTGCTTTTCTTCGGGATACGAATTTCTTTGGGTGTAATCCGTCGGCATTTACCTTCGTTTTTTGCTTTCGTTAAGCGCGAGATTGGTGACGCGTTATTACCGAACCTTACCAGTGTGTTGATAGCGAATTTGTCGCGAAAAAACCTACCTTTTTTGTATCTGATAAAAACCGCTTTCTCATGTCTGAACCAAAAAATTTAAAACAAAAATAAAAAAGTGTTTTTAATTAATTAAAAACAACTTACAATAGAGCCGTGGATGCCCAGGGCAATGCAGATAAGGCAAAAAAGTTAAAACCCAGATGGAAAGATGTGCATTCTCTGGTAAGTCAATTTGATACGTTGCATTTTAAAATTATAAGCTTAGATAGTAGTGATCAGATACAGGAAAGTCAGGAAACCTTAGTGCAGGAATTTGATGAAATGAAATACACAATGAGATCGATTTGTCGTGAGCTCTATCCTGAAGATTACCAAGATGCCTCACCGACAATTTTAAACCATTCCCTGGTAAATGTGGACAAGGGTCTTGAAATTAAAACAATTGAGGTACTCCATTTTGACGGTAATCTTAAAAAATGGCCCACCTTTTTTGATATGTTGTTGTTGTTGGCTAATTACAGTATATGAACAATTAGACTTAAAATTCCAAAACGGTTTTTTTCAACATAAGGAAATACACAAACATACCTGGACCAAACCCCTACAAAACCTGAAATCCGTCATTGATTATCTTATCTCTAAACAAAAGACAAAACTATAAATTCAAGATGTCAGAACAACATCTTGATGATACAGTGATTAAAGAAATTAATAACTGTAAATATAATCTACTAAGCCTAGAACATGACAGCGTGAAAAACTTATACAAAAAGAGACTGAACGAAGAATTTAATACAAGTTCAGGTGAAAGCCCAGATGAGGAATACGAATGTATTACATTAAGCATCCATCAAGCTGCAAAGGAAGCACTAGGATTAGTGGAAGAAACTTCTAAAAGAAGAAAACCATACTGGTGGGATGCTGAGATTGAAAGAGAAATAGAGGAAAAAGGAAATTATATCACACCTACTTATCCCAAAAGACAGATAGAAGCAGAGAAGAATACAAAATCGCGCAATCAAAAGTGAGAAGAATGATCAGTGATAAGAAAAATCTTTCGTGGACGCAAAAGTGCCAGAAGATAGATTCTTACTTGGGAGGTAGGAGAAGTACCGGAAGCTGGAAAACTATAAGAGTGATTAAAAAAGAAACATGCAGAGATATCATTTCACCAATACCAGACAAAGAATGGGATGAACATTTTAAAAAACTTTTAACTGAAGATAGAGCAGAATTCACGAAAGAAGAAAGAGACAATATAATTAGAACAATGGGATCTCCAGTACCCCTCACAATCTCTGAGGTCAAAAACGTGTGCACAACCTTAAAAAGCGGTAAATCTGCCGGACCCGGAAATATCCCAGCTGAACTTATTAAATATGGCACTAAAGAACTGTTTTGGAGATTACGGAATCTTTTCCAAAAATATTTAAATGGAACTGTAGTACCAACTGAGTGGAAAACGTCATATATATCCACAATATACAAAAAAGGAAGAAAAGATATATGTGACAATTATAGAGGTACATTTGTGACTAGTACGCTAAGCAGAATATACGGTAAAATAATAAGAAATAAAGTTGAGAGCGAATATAAAGACATGGAGGCAGAAGAACAAGCCGGTTTCAGGGCGGGTAGATCGGACTTCTGATTATCTCTTTTGTATAACCCAAGTTATTGAAAAGAAAATGGCATACGGACAAGAGCTGCATCTGCTTTACGTCGATTTGCAGAAGGCATATGATAGTATACCACTAAATCTACTTTGGAAAGCGTTGGAAAACACAAACGTAAGCGTACAACTAATTAAGGCCATCAAAGAGTTATTCCGCAATAGTAAGGCAAAATTTAAAATAAAAGCAAAACTAACCAAAGGCTTTCAAGTAAATAAAGGTCTTAAACAAGGTTGCTGTATCTCGCCTACGCTCTTTAAGATATACTTGGAACAAGTCCTTAAAGTATGTAAGAGAAAATGCCAAAACATGGGAATTCCGTTGGACGAAACCACCTTGTATACTTGTGGCTCAGAATTATGACGACCTCGAATATATGACACGAAAACTAATAGAAGAGTACAATAAGTGGGGACTAGAAGTTAATCTCAATAAGACAGAGTTTATGTGTATCGGTGGAATGAAACAGGATCTAATCTTAAATACCGGGCAGCGAATTCAGTGCTGTGATGAATATAAATACTTAGGTCTAAAAATTTCACCTGACGGAACACTAGACTGACAAGAGCTATACAATGGAAACCAGCTGGCCGAAGAAAACGAGGACGGCCAAGAAGAAGCTGGAGAGAAGGAATAGACAGTGAAATAAGAATAATATATATATATATATATATATATATATATATATATATATATATATATAGATATATATATATATATATATATATATATATATATATATATATATATATAAATATATATATATATATAAGTTGTTGGTGTTCATGATAAAGCTGACACGAGTGATATAGCTAAATTTCAAGCCTTAAATACCGCTCTGGTGGGAGAAGCAGCATCAGTGATTAGGAACATACCGCTAACCTCGGATAATTATCAAGTAGCCTTCGATGCGATGATTAGGCGCTTTAATAATAAAAGACTTTTGGTAACAAATTTTTGGACGTCTATTTGTCAAGCCTCTTTTGCAAAATCGAGCAACCCATATGATTTGAGATTATTTTGGTCCATTTCCCGGGAAAATTTGAAAGCATTGTCAACTATTAGATTTTGCTAAAATGATTCTTCTTTTGCACAAAGTTGATACCCCATTGAAAACTCAGTTTGAGATTGAGTATAGTGATAAGGAAATCCCATCCTATAAAGATTTGTTTAGATTCTTAGAGAAAAATTGTCGGGCTTTGGAAAATAGTTCTCTTTTTAATAAGCCGAAGGAGGTCTCACTTCCTCTACCCCCTAGGAAGGGTGGCAAACCACCCTATCATGTGTCATTGAGTGGAACAGGCCAGTCTGGTAATAAAGATTGTACTTACTGCCAGCAGCAACCTTACCACCCCCTTGTGAAGTGTGCCAGATTTCTGGAATTAGAAGTAGGTCAACGCCATCAATTTGTTAAACGTGAACGATTGTGTTTTAACTGCTTTGGCAAACATGGTGTATCTCAATGCCCTACAAATGCCACGTGTCGTTAGTGCCAAGGTCTTCACCATTCCCTGTTGCACTTTGTGAAAAGCTCTCAGAGCCCCCAAGTTAATTGTCCAGGTGAGACCCCCCGTATACCTAATAGTGAAGGTGCCAAACAGGCATTGTGTACCGCTCCACCCAGTAGCGACCATTTTGAACCTCGTAAGAGGAGACCTGTGCTTTTTGCAACTGCCGAAGTTTTAGTTGTAGATGCCAACAAGAAGTCTGTGTCTTGTCGGGCAATTTTAGATTCCGCTGGTGAAGCGTGTAACGAAGTTACTATTTTTTTTATTGTTTTAAATAATTTTCTAGACTATCAGGCAGTTAAAAAATATTTTTACTGAAACCTGACTCAATTTTCGCTTATTAATGTTGTTTCATATTTTCCGAGGAAAAATGCCGTTTTGACATATGAATGTCATTAAAGCCTTTCAAAACGTTTGTTGCAAAAAGGCTAGATAAAATAATATTCCGAATAAGTGAATCCACGTTCATTTTTAAAAACGTGATTGGGTTTCATTCGGTTATTTCCGTTCATTCTCGATTTGTAGCCGAGCTCTAGCCTATAAAACAGTAATGCCTTCGCCCATACGAGGTTTTCGAGATTTGTTTCTCGTTCGAGCACAATGTATAGGTGGTACGCGGTGTGTGTAGATGTCGACCGGTTTCTGGTAAGAATGGGATTTATAAAAGAAACCTCATTTTTGCCTAGTCAAAGTTTTTATAATTCTATTTGATTTGAATTTATTTTGAACCGTGCAAATTACTTGATTGTCCTTTCCCGATTCCATGCTTTCCCGTTAGTATCTTACATGTTTTCTGGTATTTATTATTTTTCTTTCGCAAGAAAATTAAGAAACAAATCGGGTTTATTACTCGTGGGTTGCAGGTTCGTCACCAAGTAATAATCATCCCGGATTTGACACATCAGTTTCCCTTTTCCTGGTTTTTATTATTTTTGTTCTCTTTCAAGAAAGCCAAACTGATAACAAAGCTATAGATTACATTTCGTGGGCTGTACGTTTCGTCACCGACTTTTAATTGTAGCGCTTTGCTAAACCCCCCGTCCTCGTTTCCCGTTTCCCGTTTTTTTTATTATTTTTGTTCTCTTTCGAGAAAGCAAAAATGATAACAAAGCTATAGATTATATTTCGTGGGCTGTATGTTTCGTCACCGACTTATAATTGTAGCGCTTTGCTAAACCCCCGTCCTCGTTTCCCGTTTCCCGTTTTTTTTTTTATTTTATTATTTTTGTTCTCTTTCAAGGAAGCAAAAATGATAACAAAGCTATAGATTATATTTCGTGGGCCGTATGTTTCGTCACCGACTTATAATTGTAGCGCTTTGCTAAACCCCCGTCCTCGTTTCCCGTTTCCCGTTTCCCGTTTTTTTTTTATTATTTTTGTTCTCTTTCAAGGAAGCAAAAATGATAATAAAGCTATAGATTATGTTTCGTGGGCCGTATGTTTCGTCACCGACTCATAATCATCGCGGCTTTGTGCAGCCAGCTCTCCCGTTTAGATAAAACCTGGTATTTTTTTTTTTTCTTCCTAATTCTCTTTTTATTTTTCATAATTAACGATTTTTTTTCTGTCACGATTATTGCTTCGTTATTGCCACGTTAGACCCGTGTCCCACCGCGACCTTATAAACTTAAAAGTTGGTATAGTTAAATTTTTTATCCGTTTCTTTTGTAAATAACCTGTTACCTGTTACCGTAAGACATATATGCTCTCACCGTAAATTAAACCTGTTAAAGTGGTACCACTTTCCGTTTCTATTTGTAAATACTCTGTTTAATTTTTTTTCCGTTTCTTTTGTACATAACCGACATGAACCGAACCGAACCGAACCGCGAGACATATATGACCCGACCAGTCCTGTGAAACTTCAAAGTTGGTAAAGTTTCGTTTTCTTCCAGTTAAATAGCCGTAAATTTGTAAAATTATAGTATGTAATTAACTACCAGCTGTTTAAGGAAATCTTTCTCCAATTTTTTTTTTATGTTGGGAAATGTCTTTTTGGGGCAAAAAGAAATCAGTATTTAACTAACGTCCATCCGATCTAATCGGACCTAACCAGATTTGTTAAATCCTTTTGTTAGAGTTCCGAGGTGATAAGGCGTTGAGTTTTAAGTCCTTTTTCATAACTTTCACTTTTTTTTTAAATACCTAACTGTCTGTGCTAGAATAGCGCAAACAAAGTAAACTGGAGTTTTTTTTATTTGACTTGATAGAAATAAGGCATTTATAGTTTTGTTTTATTTATTAAGTTGCATATATTTAGTTATTTTCTTTGAGGGTTTGTACCACTAAATTAAAATTACAAAATACACATAAACTAGTATTTATAGAAATTGAGTTTTTAATGAAATTGTAGTTTACTTACCTGGTTATTCTCCACTGTTTAAAAGCCTACCCGAAAGGCAAGGGAGACTCTAGGCTCCCTTATTTCCTAGAGTGGCGCCCGAGGCAAAATTTCGATCGATTCTATCCCACAGTCATCTTCCGTCAGGTTTTTTTGACTCATTGATCTTTAAATTGACTATTGCCATTCCAGTTTAGGACGCCCTCTTTTTCTGCGCCCTATTGGTTGCCATTCTAGGACCTGCTTTGGTAATCTTTCGTCGCTCATCCGTTGTACCATATCAGTTGCCTTTTAGTGATGTCATCCGTTATGCTTCCCTCGATTCCCATTCTTTCTTTTATGATCTCATTTCTTATATGATCAGTTCTGGATATTCTTAATGATCTTCTTTGACTGGTATAAAGCGAAAAATTAATTAGATTGCTGGTTCATAAAATTAGTTTACCAATCACCTGCGAATAATTTAATTAATTATGAAATCTGAACTGAAAATAATTACGAACAGTTGAAGATGCACTTACCCCTGTTTTTGCAGCGTGTTGTTCGTGACGTCTTTCACACAGAAGTGATTTTTCGACAGCAATTGTCATATATCGAAGCGCGCACACCCCCAATGTACAAATTCAACTGGTTGAGTGCGCGAAGATGCAATTGAACATGCTCAGAAAATAAAATAAAATAAAGTTTTCAATCGCCAAAATTCTTAAAGACAAATACGAACGTATAAACGCGAGAAAAATATTAAAATAAAACAAAATTCTTATACCCAAAAGTATATTTACAAAGGCGAGTGAATTTTGGACATTCTGCCCGCCTAAAAATTACATTGATGTAATTTTTAAATGTTTTCAGGTTCAAAGTCCATCGGTAAAGGACATAGCTTTACCAGAGGTCTCTGAAATA
Organism: Aspidapion aeneum; assembly: GCA_963576565.1. Lineage (NCBI taxonomy): Eukaryota > Metazoa > Arthropoda > Insecta > Coleoptera > Brentidae > Aspidapion > Aspidapion aeneum. The sequence continues at coordinate 69,330,868 of OY755040.1, read as the reverse complement.
TTCCTGAGACAGTGCGCACAGTGGCAACACGTGAGATTTGATCTTCACCTGGGTGAAGGGCAATAATTCTACCAAGCGACCATTTTGTCGGTGGTAAATTATCCGACTTTATGTGTACCATAGTACCTATAGCAGGGGCGGGACAAGTGGGTTCCAGCCACTTGGACCGCTGCTGCAGTGTATGTAAATATTCCTTAGAATAACGCGCCCAAAAATCCTGATGTAATCTTTGGATCATCTGCCATCTAGAGAGGCGGTTTAGTTTGATACTGGTTACATCAGGATCGGGTAAACTACAAACAGGTTCTAGAGTCAAAAAATGATTTGGTGTCAACGCAGACAAATCATTGGGGTCGCTAGATAAAGGAGACAATGGTCTAGAATTTAATAGCGCTTCCACTTGTACTAAGACCGTATAAAGCTCTTCGTACGTTAAAATCTGGCTTCCGATAACGCGATACAAATGCGTTTTTACCGCCTTTACTCCACTTTCTGCTAATCCAGAAAAGTGTGGCGCCCCTGGGGGGTGAAAAAACCACTCAATGGATTCCGCGGCTGCCGCTTGTTTAAATATTATCTGTAATTCCTTATTTGCACCCTTAAACGTAGTTCCTTGGTCTGATATTATTTTTGAGACCCTTCCTCGACGTGCCATAAAACGCCTTAAAGCACACAGAAAAGCTTCGCTAGAATAATCCGAAACTAATTCGATATGAAGAGCCTTGGTAGAGAAGCAAACGAATATGCAGATCCAAGCCTTAAGCGTTTTATTTCCGCGAACTTTTCTGCTTAATGATATGGATATTGGACCCGCATAGTCACAACCGACTACGGTAAAACTTTTGACAGCAGATATGCGTAATTTGGGTAAGTTTCCCATTTTTGGTTCAAAAGGTTTCGGATTAAGTCGCCAACAATTTTTACAGTTAGCGATAACGGTTCTTATCGCCCGCTTAGGAGATAATATCCAGAAATTTTGAAAAATTAAGAACTGTAAAGTTTGCAAACCTGGGTGCAAATAAGATTTATGATAGTGTTCAATGAGGAGCGTAGTTAATCTATGTTGTCGTGGTAAAAGAATCGGGTGTTTCTGGTCATATGAAAGATCAGAATATCGGAGGCGACCTCCAACCCGCAATATATTTTTATTATCAAGAAAAGCGTCTAACTTTCTAAAAGGCTTTGAAATGCGTTTTTTCGCATTAATATTTGAGATTTCTTGAGAAAATGTGACTGTTTGAACATGCCTGATCAGAAAAATAAGAGCGAGATTAAGTTCTGACAGGACTATGGGTCCAGTACGATAAGCAAGATTTCTTTTAAAGCAGATAAAACGATACCAGATAGCGATTATCCTTTGAATTTTAGAAAGCGACGAATATTTGTTTAAAAGAATATCAAAAAACTTGTTTTCTGTAAATGCGACCAAAGTTATTTTCCTTTCTTCACCAAGAACTTCGTCCGAATCCAATGGTTCAGAATAAATGCTTGGTGGCCAATGCTCATCAGGCATTGAAAGCCAATCTGGACCGCACCACCAAAGGGGCGTATTTAACAATTCTGACGGCAACAAAGTTCTTGTTGCACAGTCTGCGGGATTATCATTTGTGCGTACATGCTGCCATATTGCAGCTGGTAGTTTATTTTGAATTTTCGCAACCCGGTTGGCGACAAATGTTTTGTATCTATAAGGGGGATTTTTAATCCAGCTAAGAGCGATTGTGGAATCTGACCACGCGAAAATTTTAGAAATTTTAATTTTATCTCCTAGAATTTTTAAAATTGCGGAAACAAGATCAACCAGTAAAACAGCGGCTACTAGCTCTAATCTCGGGATTGAAATTGTTTTTACCGGAGCGATTTTTGCTTTAGCAGCAATGAGAAAAGTGCAGATTTTATTATTTTGTAAAACGCGAAAATACGCTATACTAGCGTAAGCCTTTTCTGACGAATCACAGAAAGCGTGAAGTTGACATTCTGTAAAATTATCAATAATAAAACGTCGCGGTAAAGAAAAGTTTTGAATAAGGCCTAACTCAGATTTATATTTTAACCAACGTTGGCGTATAAAGGGGGAAACTTCCTGGTCCCAGTCATATTTTTGTTTCCACAGAAGCTGCAATAGATCTTTGGAGAACAGGCTCAGAGGTGAGAGCCATCCTAGTGGATCAAAGCATCTTGCAATTTCTGACAGAATCGTGCGTTTTGTACATTCTCGTTCCAATGGATCTACGCGATAGGTAAAAATATCTTTACAAGGAATCCACTGTAAGCCTAAAATTTTTATTGTTTCAGATTCTGAATCGAAATTAAACGAGTTTGAGTGCAAGTAAGACTCCGGAAGGTCTTGTAAAAAAGACTTATTGTTGCTTGCAAATTTTCTAAGTTCGAACCCACCGTTTCCCAATAGTTCTATAAGTTGATCGCGTAAATTTCTAGCTTCTGAGAGGTTATTTGCATTACAAATTAAATCATCAACGTAAATTGAGGTTTTGAGTACCTCACGAGCTTGAGGAAACTTGTTTCCTTCATCCTGTGCTAATTGAGCAATGACGCGGTTAGCGAGATATGGAGAAGAGCTCAGACCAAAAGTGACCCGTTTAAAACGCATGTCTTTTATGGGCTCGTTGGGAGTGAATCTCCATATTATTCTTTGAAAATCCCTATGAATAGGGGCAATTAAAACTTGTGTAAACATGCTTTTAAGATCACAAGTAAAGACCACAGAAGAAATACGAAAACTGAGAAGTAGAGCAAAAACTTCTTTTTGAAGTTTTGGCCCCGTAAGAAGGGTGTCATTTAGCGAGGGTGAATTTTGATTTGGACGAGACGATCCGTCGAAAACAATTCGAATATTGTCACCCTTGGCCACGCAATGATGGGGTAAGTAAAAAGAGTTTTTATTTATTTCTTCGTCAGGAATAATTTCAAGATAATCATTGTTAATATATTCTTGAATAGTATCTGAATATTTTTTATAAATATTAGGATTTAAAATTAAGCGTTTTTCAAGCGAAAAAAATCTTCTTAAAGCCAATGAGCGCGTTGCATGAAAATCAAATTGCGGAGGCGTATTATCTTGGAAAGGTAGTTCTACCATGTATCGCCCTGTGTCGTCTCTACAGTGAGTCTCAACAAAGCTTTTCTCGGCAAGAATATCGGAGGGCGAGCAAAAATTTGCTTTAGGTAGCTCTTCTAATTCCCAAAAGCGTTTTAAAGCGTGGTCTAGCGATAGTGAATCGGTTTCATTTACAGAGCAAAATAAAGCGGTTGAATGTGATTGCGATTTAATTTTATTATTTTTATTTTTTCCCATAATAATATAGCCAAAAATACTATTAAGAAGAATTGGTTTGTTGGGGCCATTATCAATGCGCCCTTCGCGTAAAATATAGGGAAAAATATCAGCGCCCAAAAGAAAATCAATATTAGCGGGTTCTTGGAACGTAGGGTCCGCGAGGGGTACATTTTGAAAATCAGAAGTATCTATATTACCTAAATAAGTGCTAGGAATTTCCGAACACAACTTGGGTAAGATCACAGCGTCGACTGACATGCGTGGTTCCGTTTGATTATACGGTTTGATAATACAAGTTACTCCTCCCTGAGAGGTAACTTCATTCATAGATCCTAATCCTTGAATAGAAAGGGATAAACTATAGCGTGGAAGTGAAAGTTTTTTGAAAAACTTCAAAGAGACGTAACTGCATTCTGAGCCAGAATCAAGAATAACCCTAGCTTTTTGAAAAATGCCACGAGAATCCATAACCTCGATAATAGCGGTAGATAAAATTGTATTCTGAGCGTGCGAATTGGAGAAGTAATTTAAGGTATTTTGCGAATTTTGAGGTAAATTTTCCATACCTGTTTGTGGCGGTTGCTGAAAAGCGCGAGAGGTTGGCGAATTATTTTGCTGAGGCGAGATATTACCATTAAAAGCAGGCGAATTATTTTGTGAAGAACTTTGCGGGTTATTGTATTGCGAATTATAAAAGGGGGGTCGTACATTAGAATTGTAATTATTTTCAAGATTCGTGCGGTTAGAAGTATGTGGACTGTAATTGTTGTTATTTTTAAAAATATGTAAAAGAGAGTGATGTCTATTAGATTGACAGTAACGACAAACAGACTGCGATTGACATAAAGCTAGGTTATGTTGCCCACTTAAACAATTAGGACACCAGTTGTTGTCTTTAGCTAATTGAAAACGTTCAGAGGAATTTTTATTTTTAAATTCTAAGCATCTGTAAATATTATGGTCACGTGATTGACATAAAAGACAAGATTGATTTGAATTATTTAACTTTGTATTATTATTTCGACTTGCATTACCAAAAAATGCAGAAGTTTGTCTAGGTTTTGACTGATTAGAAGAAAATCTATTTTTTGTGTCTGTTTTTAAAGGTGAAGAAAAATCAGGTTTAGTTGAAAATTCTACCGCTTCTATAGCGTTACATCGTTTTAGTACAAAATTCTTTAAATCGTCAAAAGTAGGAACTTGAGATGGATCATTAAGTTCAAGTTCAAATCGCGTCATGGTCTCCTGATCTAAATGTTTACTGAAATTATAGTATAGCAAAAAAGACCAATCATCTGTGGGAAAACCAAGTACCTTAAGGGCGGAGAGATTTTCACTATATACGTCAACTAGTGTGCGCAATTGTTTTGAATTTTTAGAATTTGTTACGTAAGGAACATTATCCATTGTTTTTAAATGTGAAAAAGCAATAAGCCGTTTGTTATCGTAGCGGTTTTTTAGCGATTCGAGAGCAATTGAATAATTAGCGGCAGCTAAAGGTGTGCATTGCACCAGTGCTAGCGGGGGTCCCTCTAGGGAGTTTAAAAGATGGTTAAATTTCTCTATATTCGAAATATTTGTGTTGTCAACTAGCGCATTAAACATGTCCATAAAATTTCTAAATTGTCTAATATCGCCGGAAAATTTTGGAACCTTCAAATTAGTCAAGTTTGGCGGTCGATTACCACTAGATAGTCCCGAAGCAGAGGATGCGTCGGTTTCAACCTTCAGTGTTGTCTTTTCAAACAGCGCGGTATACTTAGCGTAATTGTAAGATCGTAAGTATTCAAAGTCTTTTCTCACTCCTTCTTCGGTATCAATTTCAAAATCGTCGGTCGCTGACATTAAAGATATAAGATTTTGATGATATTTAGCAAAATCGTTAATCACTTGATCAATTTGAGCGTACATAATTTTAAACTGAAGTTTAGCCGTCTCGTCAGCATCAGAAGCCGAGTCAGCAAAAGTTTTTAATTCTTTCATTTGATTATGACACATTGTGCGAAGGGTCTTATACGATTTAATCTTAGCCGCGGACATGATGATCCTTTATTTAATGCAGATGGGTATAATAAAGAAAAGCAAAACTAAATTTTTAATTATTTTTAGCAATTTAGGGATATTACGCGGTATTTTTAACAATTTAGCCAAATAAAATCAATTTATTAAAATCAATTATTGGTAAAATTATCAATTTATTTAGTGATACTAATAAATAAAAGGGAAAGCGAATTATTAATAATATAATTTTTAATTGAATTTAACCATATTATTTTAGCGAATTAATAAATTTTTATAAATTAAGTAACGGTGAAAATAGCGAATTATTTATTTACCTTTGTTAGTTAATAAGAGCGAAAACGAACTATTTATTTATATTTACTAATAAATAAAAGCGAAATATTTTTTAATAGTTAAGGGGAATTGCGCGGTGCGAATTAGCGATAATTAATTAACTTAGCGACATGCAATAGCGAGTTATCTACTAGCGATCCCAATAATTTGTAAATATAGGCAAGTAAGAAGCTTAAATTATAAACCTCTTTACACAATAAATAATACTATGGCACCCATAAAGCTGCAATAAAAGTTCTAAACTAAAGCAGCAGTAATAAAATAAAATGCAGATAGGACCTACTGGTAAGCCTATATCATATGCCGATAAATTACGTGCAATTGTTTATGTATATGTAACCTGCCTAAAACCTACTACTCATTTTAGGAAAGAATGTTAAAGAAAAAAAAACTGGAATGATAAGTTCATATTCAATGACCTTGAATTTATTTCTCCGAAACAACCTATTTATAAATCGTCAAAGACGGAAAACCAAAACACGTTGAAAAATGAAAAAAACCTATTATACTTTTTATTATTAGCGAAGCGAATAAAAACTTTCAAACGCGTTCGGCTCGTAAGGCCAAAAATGACTGGTATAAAGCGAAAAATTAATTAGATTGCTGGTTCATAAAATTAGTTTACCAATCACCTGCGAATAATTTAATTAATTATGAAATCTGAACTGAAAATAATTACGAACAGTTGAAGATGCACTTACCCCTGTTTTTGCAGCGTGTTGTTCGTGACGTCTTTCACACAGAAGTGATTTTTCGACAGCAATTGTCATATATCGAAGCGCGCACACCCCCAATGTACAAATTCAACTGGTTGAGTGCGCGAAGATGCAATTGAACATGCTCAGAAAATAAAATAAAATAAAGTTTTCAATCGCATTCGCCAAAATTCTTAAAGACAAATACGAACGTATAAACGCGAGAAAAATATTAAAATAAAACAAAATTCTTATACCCAAAAGTATATTTACAAAGGCGAGTGAATTTTGGACATTCTTATTGCATCCATTTCTACACTTTCCATTTTTGCTTTGTATTTTTCTGTTACGCGACACGTCTCTATTCCATACAACAGCATGCTTTTCACCATTGTTTCATATATGCTAAATTTTACATTCTTTTTTATCTCTCTGCTCCATAAAATACTGTTAAGACTGTTTTCCTGTGATGCCATTCTTATTCTTAAAATTTGTGGAACCATACCTGTGAGTGTTGTAGAATATGATTCTATTCGGTGGCCATACTGCTGATCCTAGGTTTGGACAACCTAGTAGTGTAGACCTTTTAATTGGTGTTGATTTGTCCGATGCTTGAGCCTGGCTTTAAAAAATTAGAAAATGGAGGACCTTGTGCCATTAATTCAATATTTGGTTGGATACTCCTTGGTGGTTTTGATGGTCCTCGTAAAACTCAAAAACCCATTAGTTTGTTGACCTCAGTGTCTTCCCCTATAGAATCTCGATTGGATAGTACCTTACAAAAGTTTTGGGAACTAGAATCGACCCCTCAAAAAATCCCTCTTTCCTCTGATGAGGACTTGTGTGAAAAAATATTTGCTACCACTCAGTCCAGAACTGAGTCTGGCAGATATGTCGTTCGCTTGCCTTTCAGAGAGCCTCGACAAGAACTTGGTAACTCTAAAGGTCAAGCATTGCGTAGATTCAATATGATGGAAAACCGATTGTTGAAAAATCCTGCTTTGTATAGTGCGTACAAAGACTATGTTCAGGATTAACTAGACCAGGGGCATATGAAATTGGATAATTCTAGCCCTAACTTCCATTCATATTTTATTCCACACCGCCCAGTTGTGAAGGCAGATGGTGACTTGCAAAAATTCGAATTGTTTTCGAGCTTAAATTCTATATTATTAGTAGGACCTAAACTCCAAAGAGATATTGTGTCAATATTGCTTACTTTTCGCCTTTATAGTGTTGTATATTCTAGTGACATACGTCAAATGTTCAGATAGATTGATATGCATCAGGCTGATGTGTGTTATCAAAAGATATTGTGGCGGTTTGACCCAACCGATGAGATTCAAGAGTACTCTCTTCTAACTGTGACTTATAGTGTCAATCGAGCCCATACCTAGCTATTCGTACTCTTCACCAGCTTGTTAAAGATCATGGCAATGACTTTCCACTAGCGAGCAAGGTGTTGATGCATACTACTTATGTGGACGATTTTTTGATGCCATCGGATTAGCTAATTCTGTAGTTAATGCTTTAAAAAGCCAGAAATAGCTAATTGCGTTGTTAAAATTGGGTTATTTTGAACTTTGTAAGTGGACTAACACTCCTGAGTTACTAGAATCGGTTCCAGCTAGTCATCAGCAACCAATTTCATTTGATGATGAATCTGCTGGTTTAAAAATCCTTGGACTAAAGTGGTGTCCAAAATTGGATTCGTTTTGTTATGATGTGATGCCCATGGAACGACCTTGTACCAAGAGAAACATTCTTTCTGAGATTGCAAGGATATATGATCCACTCGGGTTCCTAGCCCCAGTTGTTTTGGTTGCTAAATGTTTAATGCAACGTTTGTGGGTCCAGGGTCTTTCATGGGATGATACCCCATCCAGTAATATTGTTGCACAGTGGCAACTCCATGTGTCGCAACTACCATTGTTATCTTCGATATCAATACCTTGTTATGCTGTGTAGCAAAATGCTGTTACCGCTGAATTGCATGGCTTTTATGACGCCTCAATGTGTGCATATGGTGGTGCAGTATATATTCGACAAATGGAAATATTCCTATCTCCCTTTTGTGTGGGAAAAGTAGGGTGTGCCCTTTGAAACTTATTTCTATTCCACGCTTAGATTGTGTGCTGCTGTATTGTTGGCAGAACTATTGGAGTTTGTTGGCAATCACCTTGATTGCATCCCGATTGATAAGGTTTTTGCATGATCTGACCCAGCGTTACCCTTGCTTGGATAAAATCGTGTCCATCAAAACGAAAGGTTTTTGTAGCCAATCGTGTAACGACTATTTAAGAGAAAGTTCCTCCTAGCTGTTGGTACCATGTAAATGGTAAGGAGAACCCAGCTGATTGCTTATCTCGGAGCTTACTGCCTAGTCAATTGATAGACCACCCTTTTTGGTTTACTGGACCATCCTGGTTGGCCCAGTCTAGTGAAACATGGCCTATGAACCATAAAATTCATGCGTTTGATGCTGATCTACCCCCTGAGGAAAATCGTTTTGTTTTTGTGACAGAAATACCCCTGATAAAGTACAGCTGTTACTCACTAAGTACTCCTCTTTGCGTAAAATATTGGGCATTGTTGCCTTTTGTTTGAGACCTTTTCGAGTGAAAAAAGATCCTTCTTTAACTTTTCCTACTAAAGCCCTCAATGAGGCAGATCTTTATTATGCAACTTTAGTTGTTGTGCAAGTTGTACAACAAGAAGTTTTTTTTTGAAGATTTGAAAAGGATACGTAAAGGTGAGAGTTGTGCTAAGCCTCTTCATGAGTTAGCTCCTTTTCTTGATTCCCATGGTGTCCTCAGGGTGGGCGGTAGATTACGTCACACTGATTTGGCATATGAGATAAAACACCCTATGTTGTTCCCTCGTAGTCACAGGCTTACCACTTTGATTATTGAAAAATCCACGAAAACTCATCTGAAGAGATTTGTGGGGGATCAAATCCTAACCTTTAAAGAGTTGATGACTGTATTGGTTCAGATTGAGGCTATTTTAAATTGTCGACCATTGTGTAGTGTGAGCCCTGATCCTCATGACTTTCAAAGTCTTACTCCTGGACATTTTCTCACTTTGGAACCCTTGACAGCCCCTCCCGATGAGACCTAACCAATGTTAAGTTAAACCGTCTCCATCGCTGGCAGCTTGTTCAACAGATCCAGCAGCATTTTTGGCGCCGCTGGCATATGGAGTATTTACAGTCGTTGCAACAACGCGAAAGATGGAATACCCCCGATAACCCTCCAAAAGTTGGAACATTAGTAGCGTTGAAAGACGAAAACCTACCCCCATTGAAGTGGTCACTCGGTAGAATTGAAAAAAATTACTCGAGTCCAGATAGAATCCTCCGTGTCGTGCAAGTAAAAACCGCGAAAGGATTACTTGACCGTAGTTTGGTGAAGGTATGTCCGTTACCCAGCCAGTAACCAACCTTCAAAACCTTGTGTAGCGTGAATCATGCTTATTTGAATTAACTTAAGTATGACGTCCATAGTTATTGCAATAAAATTATTGTGGCAAAAATGCTAATTTATTGTTTAGACCCTTTGTGTAATTGAATAACCTTTTTTTTATTTTTTAGTTTTTTGGGTTTTTCTATAAAAATTGGGAATTTTTATGGTGGGCGGAATGTTTAATGCTGCCAGTTATTTTTGTTTTTGTTTTACTTTGAATTTTTTGGAAATTTTTTTATTTTGTTATGTCGGTTTAGAACGTTTTTCTACGTTTTCCGACGCCTATTCTCCACCTCCTTCGATGCTGACAGTCATCTTCCGTCAGGTTTTTTTGACTCATTGATTTTTGGATTGACTTTTGCCATTCCAGTTTAGGACGCCCTCTTTTTCTGCGCCCTATTGGTTGCCATTCTAGGACCTGCTTTGGTTGTCTTTCGTCGCTCATCCGTTGTACATGGCCGTACCATATCAGTTGCCTTTTAGTGATGTCATCCGTTATGCTTCCCACGATTCCCATTCTTTCTTTTATGATCTCATTTCTCATATGATGTGTTCTAGATATTCTCATTGATCTTCTTATTGCATCCATTTCGACACTTTCCATTTTTGCTTTGTATTTTTCTGTTACGCGACAAGTCTCTATTCCATACAACAGCGTGCTTTTCACCATTGTTTCATATATGTTAAATTTTACATTCTTTTTTATCTCTCTGCTCCATAAAATACTGTTAAGACAACCAATAACCTTTTTTCTTTTACTATTCTTTTCGCCAGTTCTTTACAGTCTGTTCCCGTCTTATCAAATGTGACACCCAAGTATACTTACTCATTACATGGAGATATTGTTTGTCCATTTTCTAGTTCTAATTCATTTGATTCGTTTCCAATACATAAGTACTGTGTCTTGTCCACGTTCACTGTTAACCCCCACTTTTGGTATTCTTCCGTTAACTTTCTCACCATATACTCCATGTCTGTAGTGTGTATATGGTAAATCGGTCGTTAAGTTGTATTCCCATGCCGTGTACTTTGCTTCACCAGTTTTTTAGAGCTACTGCGATATATATTTTAAAAAGAGTTGGAGAGATACAATATACCTGTCTTAAACCTTTCGTCACCAAGAATTCTTTTGAACGTCGATTTCCAATTTTAATTTTAGATTTTGACCCATTGTATAGTTCTTTTATCGCTTTTATATATGTATGATTGATATTAGTCTGCTCTAACACTGTCCATAATTTTTCTACTGGAACGGTATCATATGCTTTTTGTAGGTCCACAAAGGTAACATGAGTCTCTTTATTTCTGGCGCTCCTTTTCTCAATTACTTGTTTAAGACAAAAAACATTATCACTACAAGATCTGCCTGCACGAAACCCACTTTGCTCTTCTTCTTGTTCATGAAAATCATTCTCTATTAGATCTCTAAGAATCCTACTGTACAATCTACTTAGAGTACTGGTTACTGAAATTCCTCTGTAATTGTTGCAATCCAGCTTGTTTCCTTTTTATGTATTGAGGATATGAATGCAATTTTCCAATCATCACGTACTGGATGTCCGTTTATGCATTGATTGATAATAAATGTGAGGTTTTCGAGTAGTTTCTCTGATCCATATTTGAGCATTTCAGCATATATTCCCCCAGGTCCGCTAGCTTTTCCGGATTTAAGCTTTTTAATACTATTCTTTATCATTTCTTTTACGATGATTACTTCCTCTCCATGTACTTCTATGTCTCTCCTCGGAGAGGCTGCCAGATAGTCGGGTCTCGTCTCCTGCAGCAGTCCCTTATAATGTTCTGTCCATTGTTCTGGTTTGATGATCTGGATGTTTACTTTTTCTTTTGTTGGGTTTTTTACTGTAGAAATTAATTTCCATACTTCAGAACTCCGCCTACCTCCTACGTGTGTATTTATATCGTGGCATTTGCGCTCGAACATTTCATTCTTTTCTGTGCGTATCAAATTTCTTAGCTGTCTTCTGGTAGGCCTGTAGATTTCTAGGTCTCTTTGCTCTTCAGTACTGAGCCATTTCAAGTATGTGCGTTTTTTCTTCTTGACCGTTTCCTGTATTTCTTCCGTCCACCACATCTTATTGTTATTTCTATTATCTTGGTATTTAACAGCTTCTTTGCTTGCTTCCTTCAAGCTTTTTACGATGCTGGTATATATCTCTTCAAAGGAGTGATCTGTGTTTATTAATTTTTCATCTAATCGATTCTGATACAATCTTTGAGTACTTTCGATTTCTAGACTTCTAAAGTGTATTTTTGATTGTCTTCGATGCATTCTAGACTTTCATTTTCTCTAATACTTTCGTCCTTATTTGTTTTTCTTTCAGTGAATAATATTTTTTCTTTTACCAGATGGTGGTCAGATCCACAGGTAACACCACGAAGTGTGCGCACATCATACCTGTTTAGTTCCGAGTGTTGTCCACCTATAGCATAATCAATGATTGATCTAAGATTTCTTGTTGGCTGAATCCAGGTATACCGGTGAATATCCTTATGTTTAAAAAAACCATTATTTATTTTTAGATTTTGGGTTTTAAACAATTGTATCAGTCTCAAGCCATTATCATTTGTTACTTCCTCTCCAAATGGTCCTACCACTTTGCTTTGGCTTTGTCTACCAGTTCGACTATTAAAATCGCCAAGCATAATTATTTCCCTGGTATTGCCGATTTTACTGATAGTCTCATCAACTTGGTCGAATAACATTTGTTTTATAGCTACCGTTTCGTAATTTGATGGTGCGTAGGCTGCTATTATGCTTATATTGTGTCCAAGCATCTTCATTTTAACTCGAAGTAAGTTTTCGTTAATGCACTCGTAGTCTGTAATCTTATGTTTGAGGTTTTTCTTTATTAATAAGGATACCCCTCTGGCTGCTCTCCGTTCTTTTGGGACTCCAGTGAATAAGTGAACAAAGTTACCGACACTACTTGTACCTGTCCTTTCTTTTTTGTCTCTGTAAGTGCAATAATGTCTATCTTACTATTCTGCTCTTCGGTTGCAATAATGTCCAACTTTTAGTTTATTCCCTGTACGTTCCATGTAGCTATATTCAGTCCTTTGTCTTTGCTTTTTTCGTCTTTGAGAGTTTCCGTCCAGTGCTCCGCGGCTTTGTTTAGGCTTTTTGGTAATATCTTTGTTTTAAAAGTGTTCGAGAACCAGTCTAATGCCTCAACCGCCTACTTGGAGGGCCAGGATTTTTATTCAAGGTTTTTCTCCTCTAGCCTTTGACGAGCCAACGCCATACTGTAAGGCAACAGCTGTATTCTTTTATACTATCCCTAAAAGAAAGGGTTGCCACCTACGCTATGATCATCGTACCGAGGTCCATTCTCTCCGCCTTTCATACCGATGTGGTCTTCTCCCGTAACCCTGGGAATGGGACCCTAGTCAGGTGCTAACTCTCCGGGTCAGAGAGTACCTGGAATCTACGGAGGGCAGGGGTCGATTCATTTCCCCTGATAGATATCTGACAAGGTCTACCCCGTACTCCATTTTTTGGAAAACCTAACCTTAAAGTTTGTTTTGATATTTTTGGGCTTTCAGCAAAAACCTTCAAAAAAAAGTCCTTGTTTGGGAAAAATTCCGACCAGGTGATAATTTCTCTCTTTCTTGAAAGTTATTTTCTTTTTGATCACCTGATCATTTTGGACAAAATCATGCGCGTTTTTACACACGCTGGGAGTTTGAAGCGCCACCCTGTGTTTGACAGGGGAATGAAGAAACTCACTTCCGACAAGAGACTGAAAGAAGTCACACGTGGTGTTAAGTTTAAAACCGAAATTCCAACCACAAGAGAAGGCCGCGGCCGCGAGAAAGTGTGGAACTGTTGTTAAATGAAAGAAGGTAAGCTTCTAGCGTGTTTTTTTCCTTTGTTTTTAGTTTAATAGATGTCTGTCTTTCCCAGACGGGCGAATTTAACTTTGGGGTAATTTTTGTTGGGATATTTCGGGGCTCAGATGTCTAATATATATATATATATATATATATATATATATATATATATATATATATATATATATATGTTATATGAAAATATCCTGCCTACACTTAGAAGAAACCAGAGCCTTCTATGAAACCCAAAAGAAGCTTATTCTGCTGACTTGCGTTTCCCATGAAATAAACAACACGTGCATTCAAGCCGAATCAACACTTTATTTTTCAGAACCTTTCAAGATAGGAAGACCATTCTGCTGACTTGCGTCTCTCACGGAATAAACAACACGTGCATTCCTGCCGAATTGCACTTTAGTTTAAGTCTAGAATATTAAGGAATTATTCCATTGCTTAATCAGCACATTTTCTTTATATAAACTCAAATCATTGTAATGTTAGGTCATTCTCTTTAGAATCGTTCTTAAGTACACGTTCAATTATAACGTTTAAGTCCTATATTGTATTTAATCAAAATAAAGTTTTTTAAAAAGTTAAAAGTAAACTTTAAAGTATAACATTTGGCGCAGTCGGTAGGATAGTTTAACACACGCGAAAACACGAGTATTCTAATTCGCGAGTGGTGAAGCTCCAGCTCTTTAAGCTATCAAGAATCTACAGCAACCAAGAAGTTACACAGCAACAAAGAAGTTACATAGCAATTAAGAAGTTACATAGCAATTAAGAAGTTACATAAGCAACCAAGAAGCTAGACAGCAACGAACCAAGCGTCCTCGCAACCAACGGATACGGAAGGAACACCTAGTGAAGCCCCTGGTAGCCGAACACGTGGAGACAAATGGTCCAGCTAAAGCTTTTGTGAGTAAGACAATTGAATCATCACGTTTTATTTTTTTCAAATAAGTTGATATTTTGAAAAATCTGTTCGATTTTCTAACACTGACTTTTACAATTTTGAATTTTAAGAAAATTTTTTTTCAATTTAAAAGAAGTCAAAAATAAAAAATTTAGTTTTAAGAAACAAAACCTAAGAAAAGTTTTAATTTAAATTTTAAAACACAAGAAAACAAAAACCATTCAAAATGACTGAACCTCGTAATAACCAACCAGCAAACGTACCAGCAAACCAACCTATAGTTGAGGTTGAACCTTATCGTTTATCGGAAATTTTCTCAATAATCCCTGAATACGATGGAGATCAAATATTTTTAGGAACTTTTATCAATGCTTGCGATTGTGCTTATAACATGGCCGTCGGAGATCAACGCGATTTATTGGTCATACACATTAAAAATAAATTAAAAGGAAAAGCCGCACAATTAGTAAACTCTCGAAATCCTCTTTCTTGGATTCAAATTAAACAATTATTAACAACATATTATGGAGATACGCGAGACCTTTCTTCATTAATTCAAGATCTACAAAGACTTAAACAACAAACAAATGAATCACCTTTAATGTTTTTCAATAGATTACAAGTTATGAATTCAAAAATGCACGCTTGTATTCAAAAATCAAATTTAAATATGCTTCAAAAAGATGCACAAATCCAAATTATAGATTCTATGGCATTAAATACGCTTTTAACAGGATTAGAATCGCGCATGGGTCATATTGTCCGTGCTAGCAATCCAAAAGATTTACTTGAAGCACAAGTAAGAATAAGACGCGAACTACAACTTTCATATTTTGAAACACAAAAAACTCCAAACCGACCCAATGTTTCAAATAATTCCATACAAAATAGACAAAATAATTTTCAATCACGAAAAATACCTTCTCAACCACAAAAATGTTTTAAATGTAATCGTTTAGGTCATCACGCAAGTGAATGCCGTACTTTTGTACAGAGACCCTCGGTCTACACAAATCAAAATCAACAATTTACCCAAAATTTTCAAAGACCCAATTTTGCTCAAAATCAACAATCTAACCAAAATTTTCAAAGACCCAATTTTGCCCAAAATCAACCAAGCACCTCTAGAAATTTTGTACCCCAAAACCAACAAAATAATTTTAGACCATCAGTAATTCAAAGAAATCCAAATTACAATTCCCCACAACATAGAGCACATGTAGTGAACTATTCTGATGAATATTTTAATAATTTTGACAACTACAATCCCTATGATCCCAATTTTGAAAATTTTAACAACTATGATCCTTATGATCCAAAGAACAATATGTAAATGACATAAGTCAATACAATTTTAATCAACCCGGAGTATATCAAAATTTTGAAAATCAAAATCAAATTTTGCCACCAGAAACCCAAAATTTTCAAATTACTTCCAATCAAAACCATCCACCCCAATCGATTCAAGAAACAGATACCCAATTAGAACAAACTACTACGAAAATCCAACACATGTCAATCGATCAAACCTCAGAACAAACATTCGTGTAAATACCAATCTACATAACTTAAACTCAAAAAATCTTTTTTATATTAATGACGCAACAAATAAATTTAAACTTTTAATTGACACCGGTGCAGGAATTTCAGTATTTAAAGAAAAAACAGTCGAAAATTATAATAATCGATTTGCAGAAAATGTAATAGTACAAGGAATAACCGATGAAAAAATTCCAATCACTCAATCAGTTTTAATCCCTTTCGCTAAAGACGATCCACTAAAAGTCTATATTTGTAATTTAGACATAGAATTTGACGGAATATTAGGACTCGATTTTCTTGAACATTACAAGTGCGTAATTGACTTAAATTCGAAACAGCTATGCACCAATTTTAAAACAATACCTTTAATTCAAGTTACAGAAAAAACTTTCGAACAAAATCCCGAATTTATTCAAAATCAAATAAATCCAAACATACCACCAATACCTAAACCAAGATTAATTCAAAATCAAAAAACGCCACCAATACCAAAACCGCGAATAAATATAAATCAAAATAATTTTCAAAATCAAATATCTCTAGAACCGCGAACCGAACAAGTTTTTAAATTAAAATGTAATTTAAAAAACGCAGATGCAATTTTAATTAGTCAAGAAATAGAAAAAGTAAGATTACCAAACGCCCTAGTCCACATTAACGAAAATGGTGAATTTTATACGTCAGTAATAAATCCCAATGCTATTCCTAAAACAATAAATTTTAATAACTTGTCTTTCGAACCCATACCAAGTGTTCACGATATTTTAAATTTTAATACCAATGAAGACGAACTCATTGATAGAATCGACCTTATTAAAAATCAATTAAGACTAGAACATCTAAATTACGAAGAGAAAGAACTAATTTCAAATCTTTGTTTTGAATTTTCTGACATTTTCTATATCGAAGGAGATCAATTAACTTTCACTAATGAAATCAAACATACAATTGAAACCAACAATGCTCATCCAATTTTTACTAAATCATATCGGTACCCTCAAATACACAAAGACGAAGTAAAAACACAAATTAATAAAATGCTCGATCAAAAAATAATCCGACCATCAATTTCCCCGTGGTCATCACCTGTTTGGGTAGTCCCAAAAAAACTTGACGCCTCTAACAAATTCGATTATAGAAAACTGAATGAAGTAACAGTTGACGATAAATATCCACTTCCAAATATTTCAGATTTATTAGATCAGTTAGGTAAATGTCAATATTTTACAACACTTGATTTAGCATCCGGTTTTCACCAAATTGAAATTGATCAAAAAGATATTCAAAAAACAGCCTTTTCTGTCGAAAATGGACACTACGAATTTGTTCGTATGCCATTTGGTTTAAAAAATGCACCCTCCACATTTCAACGTGTGATGGATAACATTTTATTAGGCATTCTAAATGAACGTTGTTTAGTTTATATGGACGACATTATTGTTTATTCACCAACAATTCACGAACACATTTCACGTCTTTCCGAAGTTTTCCAAAGATTACGAAAATCAAATTTAAAAATTCAACCTGACAAATGCGAGTTTTTACGAAAAGAAGTAGCATACCTCGGACATTTAATTACCGAAAATGGAGTAAAACCAAACCCTGATAAAGTAAAATGTATTCAAAACTTTCCAGAATTAAAAAATCCTCGTGACGTAAAATCATTTCTCGGACTTGCCGGATATTATCGAAGATTCATACCGAACTTCGCGAAAATCTCAAAACCCTTAACAAAACTTCTTCAAAAAGATACTAAATTTATTTTTTCTAAAGAATGTAAAGAAGCTTTTGAAACACTCAAAAATGCATTAATTTCTGATCCAATATTAATTTATCCAAATTTCGAAGAACCCTTCATTTTAACTACAGACGCGAGCGCATTTGCGATAGGAGCCGTACTTTCACAAGGTCCAATTGGTAAAGACCTTCCGATAGCTTTTGCATCGAGAACCCTTTGTAGTGCAGAAACTAAATACTCCACTATTGAAAGAGAACTATTAGCAATAGTATGGTCCGTAAAACACTTTCGACCTTACCTTTTTGGTAGAAAATTCACTATAGTCACAGATCACAGACCTCTAACCTGGCTACTTTCAATTAAAGACCCCGGTAGCAGATTAGCACGTTGGCGATTAAAATTAGAAGAATATAGTTTTAAAATCATTCATAAACCCGGTAAAATCAATAAAAATGCAGACGCTTTATCGCGAATAAAAATCAATCATTTCAAAGACTGTATAGACTTTAAATCAAACATTAAAATTTTTGCAACCAACGAAAATAACGATCAAGAACCAATTTTTAACGAAGAAGATGATCAAAAAATAACAGATGAATTTAACAGATTTGTTGAACTTTACAAGACGCGATCCCTAATTGATTATTCTAAAATCGAAACCTCGAATGATCAATTATTAGATAAATCAAATAAATTAATAGTAACCTTTTTCCGACAAAATAAAATGGAAGATTTACATTTCAAAATCATTGACGATATTTTCGAAGAAGAATTCCACCTTGAAGAATTAAAAATTAATATTGTTTCTAGCAAAACAGAAAAGGAACGTAAATATTTTATTATAGCCCTACCATTCGATAATGATGATTGTTCACAATACTTATTTTATTGCCTTTTTAAAGACCAAAATGAATTTGAAATTAACAAAACATACTGCATCGAAAACAATCTAGATTTACCAACTTTAGAGATGCTAGCTTACATCTTTTCTGATAAAGACATAAAATTAAAAATTTGCCAAAATATAATAACAACCCCCGACGAAGATGAAATCCCAATAATTTTAGAAAATTATCACTTAGGAAAAAGCAACCTACACCGTGGAATAAATGAAACAGTTAGACGCATTAGAGAAAAATATAATTGGCGTGGTTTAACAAAAAACGTAGAAGATTTCATAAAAAAATGTGAAACTTGTCAAAAAGTAAAAATTGTTCGTAAAAATCTAAGCAGACCCTTCGTTGTAACAGAAACACCACGTACCCCTTTTGAACGAATCAATATCGATATTTTCGAATACCCCACCAGAAATTACGCGTTAACAGTACGGGATGAATTAACAAAATTTACACAAGCTTACGCAATGAGTGATAAAAAAGCAAGTACAGTAGTAAGTACTATTTTACTATTTTTCCAACATTTCGGTGTACCCTTACGAATACATTGCGATTATGGCAAAGAATTTGATAATACCCTTTTAAAAGATTTATGTACCCTATACGATGTTAAGTTAACATTTTCTAGCGTAGCACATCCACAGTCAAACGGTTCACTAGAACGATTTCACGCAACCCTTTGCGAAATGATTAGAATCAATAAACAAGAAAACCCTGAAGATCATTGTTTTAGCGTTCTTCCATACGCAGTAATTTGCTATAATAATACAAAAAACAAAACACACGGATTTACCCCTTACGAACTCGTTTTCGGACATACATCAAGTAGACCCCCCGAAAAGCTTTATAATCAAGAACAATTGATATCTAAATATGTACGCGATTTAAATAATAGAATGGACTATTTTTACAAATTAGCTAGAAATAGAACTGATCAATCGAAACAAAAATCGAAAGAACGATTTGATGAACACGTACGAAAGAATCTCCCTGAATTTAATGTAGGAGATAAAGTTTGGCTTAAAGAATCACAAATCAAATCCAAACCAGAAAACTTATTTAATGGTCCTTTTGAAATTTTAGAAATACACCGTAACTCTGCAACACTTAAAAACCCACAAACAAATCAATTAACCAAAGTTAATTTTGATAGGTTAAAACCGTGCTTTGAATAAAATAAAAATCTTTTATTTTAGATTAATGGGAATAATCTCAATCGTTTCCAGTCAGTATTCAATATTACCAATAAATAATACACTAGGACTAGGATCATGAGGAATCCCTTATCAGAATTTCTAATAATGAATGGACACTTGTTGTTTACAAAGATCTTTTACCCTTTAAGAAAGCAATTGAGCATAATGACAAAATTTTAGACCTTTATGGATCACTTTTCAATCAATAATAATCAAATTGCAAATTTCAAATCGCAAATTAAAACGCATGTTAGCCTTTTAAAACAAATTTCTAATTACGTTAATATTAAATACGAAGAACTTTTCTCGGATACAAAAGAAAAATCATATAGGCAAAAACGTGGAATATTTAATGGCATCGGAACTATTTGGAAATCTATTACAGGAAATTTAGATGCATCAGACGGAGAATACTTTAATGATTGTATTAATAAAGTATCGACTGATGAGAAAAATATTGAAAGATTATTGCAAAAACAAATTTCAGTAACAACCAACAAACAATTAAAAGTTTTAATACGACTTTACAAAAATTACAAATTGATGAAGAAACGTTTAATCATGATATTAAATTAATTCAATATTTAGTTACTTCGATTTCTGATAACGCTGCCTATGCAGAAGCACAAATAAAAGCATTAGATTTATGCGAATCGCTTATGGAAAGTTACACATTTATTAAAGATTCAATAAATGACGCGTTAAACGCAGTAACTTTTGCACGTTTAAAAATATTGCATGGTTCAATAATAAAACCATCGGATTTGGTAGATTCATTGAAAAAGATTTCTCATTCATTACAAAAAAATAATTTGCCTTTACCAATATCAATCTCAACGGTAGCCCAATACATTAATTTAATTGAACTTAGTGCCTTTCAAACTGAATCAAAAATAGTATTTGTTCTTAAAATACCTCTTATAGACCCTTCGACTTATACTTTATACAGACTTTACCCAATACCAATATTAGATAATCGAACAGGTCTTCACCATACTATATCAACAATTAATAAATTTATTGCGCGTGACGATGATTCAATGTTTTTCGTCACCTTCCACAACGTGGACCACTGCAAGATCATCGAAAGAAGAACGAAGCTCTGTTCCAAAGTACTTCCGTATCCCATCGACAGTGATGCTATTTGTGAAGCTCAACTATTGAAGCAACAAACTCAGCTGCCGAAAACATGTCAAACAACCATCTTCTATGCACAAGGCTACAATGTTCAACCACTTGAAGAAAATCAATGGCTAGTTACTATGTCAGAACCAGTACCTACCAATATCAAATGCAAGAATCAAGAAATCATTACGAAATTAATTGAAATCAATAGTATAGTTCGTTTCAAATCAACATGCAATGCTTTTAATGGAAGTACGAGGATTCATTCTGAAACTACACTTCAAGAAAGTACCTTCGAAGAAATAAATTCACCAATAATCAATATTCCATATACTTGTTGTAAAGATATGCCTGAAATCCCCAAAATTCAAGGCCTAAAACCACTAAAGTTAAGCAAAATAAACGTCGAAGATCTGAATATTGAACAACATAATCTTAACCAATATTCAGAAGAATTAGATAAAATGATCAATCAGCCATTCATTCAAAAACACATTGATTGGTTTACTATCATTACAATAACATTGATAGTACTACTAGTAATTCTTTACACTATTAACAAATGTCGAAGACGCCGAAGAACAAGAAATGGTAATAATACCAATAACGATAATGGTAATGACTTTCCACCATTTCCAAAACCTAATCTACAAAGAATTAGGAATTTATCGAATATCTTACCAAGAAGAAGACCTAGCATACACATCGAAGATCAAATCGAAGAAGAAATCGAACCCAATGCAAAATTAATAATCAATCAATCATCTTAATAAAAGTTGCCGTATAACGCCAACTTTTTCAAAAAGAGGGGAGCTGTTATATGAAAATATCCTGCCTACACTTAGAAGAAACCAGAACCTTCTATGAAACCCGAGAACCTTCCAGATAAGAAGCTTATTCTGCTGACTTGCGTTTCCCATGAAATAAACAACACGTGCATTCAAGCCGAATCAACACTTTATTTTTCAGAACCTTTCAAGATAGGAAGACCATTCTGCTGACTTGCGTCTCTCACGGAATAAACAACACGTGCATTCCTGCCGAATTGCACTTTAGTTTAAGTCTAGAATATTAAGGAATTATTCCATTGCTTAATCAGCACATTTTCTTTATATAAACTCAAATCATTGTAATGTTAGGTCATTCTCTTTAGAATTGTTCTTAAGTACACGTTCAATTATAACGTTTAAGTCCTATATTGTATTTAATCAAAATAAAGTTTTTTAAAAAGTTAAAAGTAAACTTTAAAGTATAACATATATATATATATATATATATATATATATATATATATATATATATATATATATATATATATATATATATATATATATATATATATATATGTCTGGATAAAATTTCATTACGCAGGGGGCAACCACTAAATATTGACCTCTAAAATATGAGCTTTCTCCAAAAATCAAGAATAAAATGTATCGATCATCGCTCAAGCCCCCTCAGGATTTATCTGTACAAATCGATCCACGCTCAAGCCCCCCCCCCCCCAGGATTAATTTCTGCGTACGCCACTGAAATAGATTATGGACAGAAATAGCGAACATCTAATTTGTGCATGTAAAAAAATACTGGAAAGTAAAAATAAGTGAGAGCGTGTCCGCTTGTATAGTGGTCCTGTTTAGATGTATCGCTGCTATTACGGTAGCAAATATTTGACCGGACTGGTACGATCACGGCGTCTCGCTAGCTAATGGGTTCAAGTCCCATTTTACACAAGGTTGTTATGTTTTAAAAGCTATTCTTCTAAGTAATAAACTAGACAAAAAAACTAGGCGATTGATCCTAGTATGGATGGAAATGTCCCAGTATAAAAAAAATAAAACTAGAGATGAAAAATAAATCGTCGTCTTAATGCAGAACTATTGTAAGGCACAAAATTAAGTTTTTACAGGAGACCATTTTTTTAGTTTGACTCAGCATGATCGGTTAAATTGGTCGGGCAGATGGTGGGGACGTTTCATCACTTAGACGTCCAATATTTCTGCATTCAATAAAGTGCGATTGGCGCTATACGTTTCCGCGGAAAAACGGAAAATGGAAAAACTGAACGTATAGTAGTTCTGCATTAAGGCGACGAAATGACACCTTGGTACTTACGAACAATTATATGTAACAACATCACCAACATCTAAGTCAGTGGCCAAAATTGTACCCACCATAACGCCTTTGTCTGACCACTCGAAAGCAGTACGATTTGCTTCCAATGTGGCCTTGGTAAACACTGGAGGATTGTCGTTCAGATCGTTTATGTTTATTGTAATAAGGGCTAAAATAATATTGATACAATTACCAAATCGTCGGCGATCTGACAATACCTGCTGTGACAAAAATCTGACTTACACTTAGCCGGTATTGTCAGATCGCTGACGAAATGTATTGTAAAGGTACAATGCCAAGTATTAAATAAAACGATATCAAACTACGTATCGTGTTGAAAACTCCTGTAAGAAATGCCCCTTTTCAATTTTTTAAACCTGCATTAATTATTAAAATTTTAAATCTATTAATACAAAAACCATTACAGGGTACCGCTGTCACTTTTTTATAGAAACTTCTAAATTCACCATTAGATAAACAGAAGATGTTTCAAAAATGAACATTTTGGCATTTGGACGTTTTTTGGATCGAAATTATGCATATTTCCAGAAAAGCAACTTACCTGACGTATTTTTACAACAATCGACAAATTCAGGATCCGTATTTTCATCCGTTACTGTGATATTTAAATAAAGGGTGTCAAAAGTTTCATAATCAGGAGCCGGCAAAATATCTGTCTGTTCATTTACAATAAGCTTAATTCTGATTGATCCGGTTTCATCGTCGGTTATATAAGTAAGGTTCAGAAATCTAAAAAAATTGTGTGTTATTACATTTAGAAAAACACAGCGAATTTAAAAAAACTAGCCCTTTTAATAATAATGAAATTGCCAACCCGTTTGTAGACTATAGGATCTACCTACAGCAACTTTTTAATTTAAACTACAAGTGATTTCTTAAATCTGATCTTCAGATATTATATTTAAAGGTTTCCGCAAAGCATAAAAAATTAAAAAAAATATATGAGATTGTTTTCAAATTTACAAGTGTCTCTAAGTTCTGTCCCATCATCTTTCAAAAATACATTAACAAATTGTGATAGAGCAGGAAAAGTAATTGAGAAAATTTATAACAATAATAAGAAAAAAATCGAATTTTTATTTTTTTTAGTAAAAAAATCTGACCCAGCTTATTGAAACTGTATAAATCAATTAAATAACTTAAAAAAGGTAAGTGAAATTAAAAAAGTTTAACTCCAAATGCCCTATAGTTCAGTCAATGAATGGCCATGAAGAGGTTGTAGAGTGCATGGAGAAGGGGAGAATTTTTCTCTCCGGGAATATGTTTAGAGTAGTTAGGACGTTAACATATCAAAAGTCCCCACCCCTAGCCCTCCCGCTTCAGTGGCGGAGGGGGTGAAAAGGTACCGTTTTTCGGATTTTAGCCTATTACTCGATACGGCGGTTCGGTTCGGTACAAAAAAAATGTTTCATTAAAAATTAAAGAGCATCAAATTCCCTACAAAACGGTTAAGCATGCCTTAGCTTTAAGTGTAACAGATTGTGAGATAGTGGCTACCTATAACCGTTAATTTTTGAAAAACACATTTTTGCCCCTTATTTTTTGTCAAACTTGTTCATCTAACACTTTTGTTTTTAAGTTTAGAAGAAATTTCTCAATATGAAAGCTGTAAACCAATCAATTTACTTTAAAAGTATGTAGCATTTACTAACGTATCTATAACACATCAAGAGATACAGCAAATTAAAATTTTTAACCAGATTTCTCATCAAATACAATTTCTTTTTATAATTTTTTTGTATTATTCAAGAGTGATACATTTCATAAAATAAACTGAATAAACATATTTTAATATACAAAAAAATATAATTAAAGGCAGTGGCGTATCCAAAATTAGAGCAATTTTTTAAATCTTGTGTTGGAAAAAAATAATCAAACTATGATGTGGTCTTTTTACTGAATACGATTTTGAGGGGAAAATGATCCACAATTATTATACCAACCTTAGCAACCAACCTAATAAACTGACCCAACCAACCAACCTTTGTAATGAATACCTAAGTCAAATTCTTCAAGACCCATTATTTAGGCAAGTTTTGCTCTGTTGTTTTCTTAGAGCATTGAATTAAATAAATTCAATCCTCTAAGATGGTTTTTAATATAGATATAATATTAAAAATTGAGAACAACGGCTGCAAAAAAAGACGCTATTGTGTGAAAAAATCAGTTTATTTAACTTTTGATAATCTAATTAGTGTCAGGAATTTCTTTTCAATCCTAAAAGTAGAGATTGTCTTACAAAATTACCTAAAGAAAAACTTTAATAAAGTACACATAATCACAACGCTGCAAGCATCATAGGATATTGTGAGCTCTGCCATTTCAAACTCCATGCAGACGTCATTGTAGAACAAAGATTTTTCGGTAATCCAGGTCGTAAATATTCCACTCATAAATCCTGTCAGGGATAAGTAGAAATAGCATATTTCATCTA